>JASEVX010000021.1:2187056-2787056 GCA_031761405.1 Serripes groenlandicus
TACTACTAAACATCTCTTTAAGGTCAAAAATCATCGCATCACAGGTCAAAGACGCGGATTCGGTCAAATTGGTGTCCTTGTCCCTCACGGTCTTGGCCTCTTGTAATGTTATTTCTTCCAGGGAATCTAACATATGGTTTATCTCGGACCTAAATGTCTTCACTTCAAAAACAAATTTCATTTGGATATGCCACACTTCATCTTTTTTCTTCAATGCCATTTTCTTCGTATTTTGAAGTAAAAGGGTAAGATCGGATTTTACGTTCATCATGGAGTTATACTCTTCACTTGTTTCAAAATCTATCGCAATATATTATATGTACTCTACTTGACACTGTTTGTGTTCAATGGTAGCACAAACAGAACAGCAGCAATCGCCATGGATTTTACAATAGTATTCTACTAATTTATCTTTATGTTAATACACATATTTTCCTCCGACGAAGTAAACTTCTGTTCAGGCATGTTGTCACGATCTAAGAGATGATGATGTTTCGATACGTTAACTCTTCTGTGTGCTTTAGGACACATGTCGCAAAGGAACTCGCTGCAAACTGTACAATAGAATATAGCTTTTTTCTCTTCATCTTTGCCTTTACATGGGTCACATAGAATACCAGTACTCAGGTCATTGCTCCCTAACTGTCTTCTCCTTGATAGCTCCATAGTGGAGAGGATTTAGTTAATGTACTGAAAGAAACCAATAATTTCAGTGCATCTGGACAGGTATGTACAACTCTATTAACACAACTTACAAATCACATCTAATCACGATTTTAGACGTAGTTTGTAAAACGAACATCAAATTTTTACTTAGCAATTAATTGTTCAATATATTGAATGATTGATATGTCGGAAACTTGAGAGTCAATGTCTTTTATTTGTTAAACGCAAGTGCCTCCTAAGGAGAAAGTATCATGAATATTCACATGTACTACTTATATCTATAGAAATAAACACAATCATGACAGAGACATAAATACAGCTACGTATATCAAAATAAAAGGGCCAACTACGCGAGATTACCTTATTTGCCATCGATTGTTTTTGTCCATGTACTATATAATATTCCAATGGACGTGTGTTTAATACGAGAACTCAATAAGCATTGTGTGTTTTCCCGCAAGTAACAAACTCGTGCAGAAGCATCCTGTAGTTTGTTACTGGCGGGAAATATCACTCGAGATAGAACTTCCGTCTTAAAAGTTTTATGTTATTAAGAGATCTTCTTAATCAAATCAAAACCTTAAAAGTTAAAAGAATACGTAGCTTTTTAAGAATGTTTTATTATTTTAACCCTTTCGATGCTGTAATTTTAAAAATGCACTTGCCAAACTCATTATTCGAAAGAGGCAAAAGCAAATTCCAGGAATATCAAGAAAAAATGCTCAGCATCCAATAATATGGAGCCTGATCAGACGGCGCGCATCCCACAATTACTTTCAACGGTAAGTTAGGCTTCAACTTCACACAAACTGCCTCGACATGCCCCATCGCTACTGACAATTATCAGAAAGGAATCTAAGACTAAACGTATGAACCCCAAGGAAAACTGAAACAAATACTTACAATAATTTAACCTGCTGATAAATGCTCTATTATCCAATCCGTATATCTCAACGTTTAATCAGCTTTACAACATAAACTCTGAAGAGAAGTATATAATGTAGTATAGTTTAATGTTAAACACGAACACAAAAACAATATCGTCTATTATATATTCACTGAAAGCATCGACTCCATGTGACTTATTATATTTCACTCCTTGACGCTTGATGTTTAAGTAACTTAATTATGTCTCTTTCTTTCCCGGTTAGGAAAATAAGTAGGAATGTTTGTTAGCATGCGAACTTGTGCACCTAGAATTTTGCCTTCACAACAACCAAGCTTTAGCAGATACATTGCTCATGACTTAGTTAGAGTTAGCTAATAGGAAGAGAAAGTATGTGTTGCACATATTGTTCAAAATACCTTGGTTAACAGCTATGTAACTTAACATTAATGCTTTTCATCTTTTAAAGTTGTGCACCTGCCTCAAACTTATAGAGCTATGTATTCATCATGCGCCAGTCGAAATATAATTTATTCAGATTGAATAACATACTGTGCAATTATCATACAATTACTGTTAGATAACGCACAAATGTTCATGCTTGATTTTCTTTCGAATGTATTTCAAAGTCGAGTTCACCAGATTCAGTGATATTTCAGATAACAAAAAGATAATGGTACAAGTATAGGTTCAAAGTCTATTCGTTAAATACATCGTTTATAAACTGTTCAGCTAACAACAATTACATAAATAGTGAATTAGTAACTAAAGCGAAAATAAAACAAAATCGAACTCAATCAATTAGCCTGTCTATAAATGTTCCACTTTACAATCCGTAAAACTCAACGTTTTAACAGTTTTACCGTATCAACTCTGAAGAAGAGTTTATAAATCACATTATTTTTAAGTTTCAAGATTGACATTACAGATTGAAACATTGAAAGGATCGACGTCATGTGACCTATCCAATTTCAATACACGTTGAAGTTTGATCTTTAACTGTTTTAGCGCTAATGGCAATGTTAAGGTTTTTTCAAACAATACATATTTAGGCGAGTCAGCTCGTCACGATCTGTCTCACCTAAAATCAGCATTGTTGGAATTACAGTTATCAAAAAAGTCCAAAACCTGTATTATATGAGAAATAGAGACGCCCTACTTTGAACATGGAAGATTCAACTTTAAACAAGTCGGCGCTGAAAGAGTTAAGTTAATTCATTATGTCTCTCCCGGTTATGCAAATGTTTATTAGCATGCGTGTATATGCATATGGCAATTTTGTTTCTCCAAAACCCAGTTTCAGAAGATTCATTGCTCTTGATTTAGTTATAGTTATCTAATAGAAGGAGGTAAATGTGTGTTGCACATATTGTTCAAAAGTATTCGGTTAACAGTTTTGCAACTCTACAAGACTGTTTGTCAGCATATAAAGTTGTGCACCTGCCCTCAAACTTATTGCGTTATGTAGGATTAACCATGCGCTAGTTTGATTAACATATATCATTAGATTATAATACTGTTTGAATAAATGTTCCACATAGTGAATAAATAACTAGGTATGTTGAATATGTTGCAAATGTCATAAAACATTGTTTGATAAGGAGAAATTAGACACAATGAGCAGTTTCACCAACCTTATCTAATCTATCCTTCATTTTCAAGATTATCCTAATAACCGTTAGTTATATTCCTTACATTTCCTCTAGTATATTCATTTATAAGAATTTACATCATTTATATTTATTTATCTTTACTAATTGAAACGTTGTGCGAAAGGGAGAAATTACCTCTGACATATTTTCAAAATCGGCTGCTGCAGTTTACTTTTACTTCCCTTATAATTGTTTATTCACATAGTTTACTTAAAAGTAGTTTATACATTTACCACTTGCAGACGCACCATTTGGAATCCTGGGATAAATTATCATTTGTGTGACAATATTGTTATTAGTCGTTTGCTGCGTAGAAGTTTTAACTGGCTGGTAATGCTTTCAATTATCGTGTTCTGCGTTTTGTACTCAATTCTAAGAGCTTTGTATACGTTTCACGCCTTTTCGATATGCATTTATAGATATGTCAAAATATGATGTCTCAATATGCGTTGAAAAAACGTTTCATGCAATGTCCTTATGCAGCCTCATTGAAAGTCGTCTTCGTAAGATTTTAAGAACATATAAACGTCTCCGCCAGGACAGTCGGAAGGAAAGCATTGTAATTACAGATTGCAAAGGTAATATTTAATCTAAGCGAGTTATTTTAGACAGTTGAACTGAAAATTAAAATTTGATTTATACAGATTGTCTTGTTGGAGTTTCGACCGCCTCGGCTGTGTATAGGTGTATTGGTTGAGCGTCCGCCTCGAGTGCGGGAGTTTGTGGGTTCGATCCCCGGCCGGGTCATACCAAATACTTCAAAAATGATAGAAATGGCTGCAATCCTAGGCGCTCAGGGTTGCAAGGATAGCGTTACGACTGACTAGCTAGAGTCAGGATAAATATACCAGTAGTATTGGTAACTAGTGACTTACCCAGGAAACGCCGAGATAAACCATTGTATAAAGCGTCGGTAATCACCCAACTATCAATCAAT
Organism: Serripes groenlandicus; assembly: GCA_031761405.1. Lineage (NCBI taxonomy): Eukaryota > Metazoa > Mollusca > Bivalvia > Cardiida > Cardiidae > Serripes > Serripes groenlandicus. The sequence goes on from JASEVX010000021.1 coordinate 2,191,198, forward strand.
CAACTAGTTGGAGTTTCTATAGAGTTATATCAACGCTTAAATAGATATCATACATAGGTTAACAGTTGTTGAAAACCTACATTCTGTCAGAGACCTTAGATAGGTCTAGGATTTTGTCTATGACAGTTTTTAATATAAAACAATTTCTTGAACGTTTAGGAAGCTTGATACATATTTAGAGAGTGACTTATGAGATTTCATATGGTTTTTTTTCTTTAAGTCTAGTATTTGTTATATTGTCATATTTCTTAACCTCAGGCCAAGCAAATGTCCATTAATATCATATTCTGATATTCATTTATACTACAAAGTTATTCTAATTCGTCATTTACATTGTCTAGTAGAGTTGTCGCTTTTCATTGTAGTCTTTCTAGCAATTCCACAGATATGGATTCAAAGTCATTTAAATAATTTAACCATATTTGTTTTATATCTATATTGTTATCGTTTTAATTATACAAATGCATTTTGTTTGTTGTTGGAATGTGATTAAAAAGGAAAACTTAGCTATTGACAGACATGACCGAATTTTATTATTTTCAGTGCTTTTCTATGTCTGTGAAAAAACAATATATTTTGTTGTCAATGAAATTTCTAAATGAATGCAATACTCCTAATCTTCTGCCTGTTGCAGACAGCTAAACCTTTATTCATCGAATGTACATGTGGTAAATAACTAAAACAAAAATAATAAAACAATCATAAGAAAAGGCACCATAAATCAGCGTTATAACCAAATTTGAAAACATCTGAGCATTGTCCGCACTTCTTTTGAGTGAGTAAAGGGAGATAGACCATGAGTTACTGGAATTAAGTAAAACATCGATTATTCCCCTTCAAATACAACCAAATCAATAGCACAGTTCAGTCGTCTGCTTGAAATACACCGGACGTGACCACTAAACCTACATCAGCAATACAGATATAACGAGAACATAACACAGTGTTCACAGTTCAAACAACTAATTTTATAAATGAGTTCCGAAAATAGAATGCTGCAGAAAGTTCAAAGTTTGCAATGTCCTAAAACACACATAACATCAATAAACTCGAGCAGTTACTGGACAAATGTGTAGACTAATGTTCAAGCTTTCTATATATTCACACTAATATCGTGATTATGTAGTGTCTTTGCCATAAACTACAAACAACTGAGCGATGAGCCCAAAACGCCTTTGTTGCATTTTTAACCGGAAACAATAGAAAACTTGGGATACATGATTATGTGTAAAACCACAAAAACCGGTCCTGGAAATTCATGACTGTGTTTGCTTACTTGTGTAAATATAATTGCTTATGTCCAGGTCGAAACGGTTTTGAAATTTATATTCTGTGTTGTAATGTATTCTACGGATGATGGTTTAATTCCGGAATTGTATAGTATAAAATTATTTATATAATTACATTTTTTTATACAATTTTACCTATTCTGAAACTGTAGCAAAAAAAAGAAGTTTTAATGATTTATATTCTTTGTTTCATTTATTTTCGAACAGTTTTGCTCTCATTTGTTCCTATTCACATGTCCTAGCCATGATCTATTCATACCTTGCATAACTTTTATAATACCATCTGCACCTGACTAAAATCAATCTAAAATCCCATTCCAGCAGTACTTTCAGTACTTTGATTTAACACATGGTATTGGCTTTTAAAGGTGTTTAGGACACGTTTAAAGAAATGCATGCGTGTTATATATATATATATAGTGATGTTTTACAGTGTTTACAAAGGTATATCAGTAATAACACGACGTTTTCCTGGTAATTTATACGAACTTCTGGTAATATAATAACACTGATGCGTGAGTCAAACTGCTATCCAAACAACCCTGAGAGCCAAGGAGGGAAGCCATTACTTCTATTCGAAAGTACTGTATATGACCCTACCAGCCCTGTGTTCCATAGTCACCAAACCCAAAACCTGTTTTGCGAAACCTATATAGGTTTCGTCGATAATCCGTGCATTAGTCGGTAAACCAAACCTGTTTGACGGGAGTACATGCATACTACAGGTAGGTTTCGTTTCGCTCCATAGACAACACGTGTTTACGTTGTGTTTACTATGGAACACAGGGCTGGTATCTTACATAGCCTTGTCTCCCGCTTTAAATACTACACCACGTTGATGACTAATACAATTTTTTGGATGACATGGTTGATAATGCTGTACAAAAGATTCACGTGTTAACGCCGTTTTCAATTAAATGATCAGTTACATCATGTCTGAAATCTATGTAAAAAGTAGGTATCTTGTTATCTTGCACTTTCATTCTACCCACACAATCTTTGTCCCTGACATATTTTCACGTGGATCTTATGGAATCATTTGTGAATAAAGGAAAACACCAAACCCCACAAGTACTCGTCTGTATGTACGGGGAAACACACATACCCAGGACGGTCCGTGGTCAAAACGTTTTTAAAAAACGCCCCTGATGCAGTATGTCACTGCTATGTATATATGCATAATGGGTATACTTTCGTGAGGTCAGCATAAGGCTGCTTCTTTTGTTACACTATTTAAAATTAGTTTGAGTTGTTTGCTGCAATGCTCATGTTTGTAATAACTGGTATTAAATTGTTTATTTATATTTCTAATCATTATTATGGTAATTTTCGATTACCTACGTCATTAATAATGATAAATGACATTTTCAACACATCAAAGTGTATTTATTTTTCGTCCTAGAGTTGCAACAAAAAAACCTCACGCTGAAATGTAGATTCGTAGTATCATCAATTTCAAGCGTTTCGTAGAATAGCGTGAAATATTTTTCTTCGCGTAGGGTATTCAAAAGTGTTATTCATAAGCGCTTGGGTGCATGGGTAGCTATGTATATATGCATAATGGGTATAATTTCGTAAGGTCAGCATAAGGCTGCTTCTTTTGTTATACACTTTTTAAAATTATTTTGAGTTATATGCTGCAATGCTCCTGTTTGTAATAACTGGTATTATCCGGGTAGGTCAGCATAAGGCTGTTCAACATTTTAACAAGGTATTGCTATAGTGTATGCTAGGTGTATATATGCATAATGAGTATAATTCCGTATGGTCAGCATAAGGCTGCTTCCGTTGTTAAACACATACACACCAAACCCCACAAGTACTCGTCTGCATGTACAGGGAAACACGCATAACCAGGACAGTCCGTGGTCAAAACGTTTTTAAAAAACGCCCCTGATGCAGTACAAATTAATTATTATTTACATTTTGGTCCAGACTTCCATCGTGTTTTTTCTATAGTATATGTTATCACTGCTATGTATATATGCATAATGGGTATAATTTCGTAAGGTCAGCATAAGGCTGCTTCTTTTGTTATACACTATTTAATAAATGTTTGAGTTATATGCTGCAATGCTCATGTTTGTAATAACTGGTATTAAATTGTTTATTTATATTTCTAATCATTATTATGGTAATTTTCGAATTGCTTACGTCATTAATGATAAATGATATTTTCAACACATCAAAGTTATTTTTCGTCCTAGAGTTGCAACAAACAAATCTCACCCTGAAATGTAGACCCGCAGTATCATCAATTTCACGCGCTTGGGTGCATGGGTATCACGAGATATTGGTGAGTTATTTTTATATATTGTTGTGAATTGGCGGGATAAGTTCATTCTACCGGACGACAGCAAGCAGTTTCCATTTTGTTTTCGATATTTTATTCTGGTTAATATAACTACAAGTTAAATAGAATGAGGTCTAATAGAATGAGGTCTAACAATCAAATATGTCATTGACAAATTGACACAGGTTTCTAGAGTTTTTCCATACAATGGTTTTTATCTCTGGTCGTTCCTGGGCGACCAAATATTTTTGTATTGTACACACCAATCTATCGATTTACAGAAAGATAAACACGCATTCAAGTACAAAATCATCCCTGCGGAACGGTAGGTGCGAAAATAGCCTCTGTGCTCGCGTTCCTCGTACACGCCATGGTAGTGGTCGTATTTGGTAGGAAGGTATTCTTTGTGGATTGTCTTTTATGAAAAACATTTATTATGGCTAGCATGAGCATTGCAGAACGCGCTCAAGCCGTCGGAATTATTCGTGCCGGCACCCTCATCAGACAGGTATGTTACGCGTCGTTATAAAAGTTGCAATATGTTTTAATATTTGTTATTTAGTGCAAAATATTGACAGAAACTTGTTTTTTTCTATTAAATGGCCTGCAAAAAGTCCGGATTTAAATCCGATCGAGCACGTGTGGGATCTATTGAAGCGCAAGGTGCGTGCCCAGCCGCTGCAACCAAATACCAGGGAGATCATGCGAGTTATTATTCAGATGTGAGCGGCCATTCCACAACAGTATCTTTACATATACATTATATCAATGAGAACAAGGTGCCTTGTTGTAATTGCCGCAGCAGGTGGAAATACAAAGTATTGAAACAAAATCAACTACGACGTGATTTGATCTTGCAGTTTTTGTTTTAAGGGTGTCCATGTTAACTCGCTCTGTTTAGTTTGTTCCCGTGATCAAATGTCAATGAAGTTTTGTTTTACATAATAGGAATAAATTGTATTAAATTTATAATTGGTTATTTGCATTTTTCTTCGAATTATTTTCCTAAAATATGATAGAAACTAGGTGGCCAATTAGAAATTCGTCGAAGTGTAAACATGTATATTCAACACGTATTACAGGCTGTCACATTATGTACATATACTTCACTGTAACTGCTTCTTGTTCATTAAAGAGACTCGCCGTCTGGTATTTACATATGGGTGTTTTATTGTATACGTAGAGAGAAGAATTGATAGCGATTGTGGGTTGAACAGAAGGTTTAAGATGGACGGGGAGATTCAAATAAGGGTGAATATGCATATAAAACCACACTATTACATTTCGAATATGAAGCTTGTTTTTCAAATGTACAGTATTCGTTCTTTAGATGTCACATTTGTAATATAAAAACAAAGCAAACATATTGTATAGCTCTGACATTTAAAACTGATCAGCCTTTTCCGAATACATTTATAATAAATATGAAGCAGACGATTTTAAACACATCCTGACAGTTTTAAAATACAATACTTTACCTAGTTTCCCAATGGAATCAATCCCACCTCATGTTTTGTGATGGTTAAGCCTTTTCTCACATACAGTTAATCTTTAGTTATTTTTACATACAGCAAATCTGTTATTTTTACATAAAGAACATTTGCAGCAGGCGACATTGAAAATAGCCTGGCAAAAATGAAAGAATTGTTTATAAATAAAAGTGTAATTATAGAAAAGAGTTAAAAACATTGTGCCAAAAGTTACCCGCTACAAATGCGTCTGCATGGGAGAAAGGCGTAGCATGGTTGGTTTGGTGTAACAAGACCCGTTCACACCTTACGCAGTGCACATGTTCTGGTTCAAAGAGTTACAGGTATTTCTATATAGCGATACATTATAAAGACCATCCTTGTGTTTAAGCCCTTATCACCTCGTCTGTATTGACAAGGCTACACATCGGATTCACATATTTGTCACGTCTGTGTGTTCGTCTGTTCATCTTACGCGGTTTACATGTTATGGTACAGAGAATAACAGGTTTCTCAAAATTGCGATACATTATACTGACCATCCTCGTAAGTTAACGCTTATTACTTCGCCTGTATTGAAATGGATACACATGGGAATCACCTCTCGGACGTTTATCAGTCTTTCTGCTCAACTATGCTTCTGTCTGTCTACCCACCATGTTTTCTCTGACTAAAAAAAGTTGACAAACAACATTTGTGTTTCTTGGAGCATTTGTGTTTCTTTGTTATGGTGTTTTACGTCTCTTTGAATAGTATTTCAGTTACATGCTTATCACTGTGTTTTCTTTTTAGTAAGTTACCGGTAATGTTGGTCCATTTATCTTCGCACCACCGAGGTAGTCGAAATGCCAAACCCGAAATCCAGAGCAGTAAAGAGGGATGTGCATTAATACAAGCTTAACAGTATTTCACCATATAAGCATTAGGAAACTTTGACAGCGCGTCTTACAGTTAAGTCATTTAAGTTTACGCTGTTTTCCATATTTAAATAGCAGCGACAGTTCACTTATTCATGATTCCTGGACAAACAATGTGAAAATGTGCAATGCCAAAGGGCATTCACACTTGACCGCCGCGACTGGGAATCAAACCCGAGACGCCTGCTACAACATCCCAGACGCTTATCACTCGGGAACTGGTGATTTCTACGCGTCTTGGATCAAATATTAGAATTTTCTATGAATACTTTAACACTTGTTTGTGGTTGGGATAAAAGAAAGATTGCTAATCTTGGCATTATCTCATTTTCCTACAATGTTTGCAAGTGTCGTATGCTGCAAGCACGTAAGAATGCATGTTGGAAAACTTAAGCTCTCTCAGTAGTGGAACCGATGTATTAAAGCTCTCAGACCATATTGTTGGCTGCTCAACTCAATTGGTTTATCTTGACATTTCTCGAGATAAATATGGCCTCTCTCAAATGCAAAGCTGTACACGCCCAGTTAAAGCATGTATGATTTCTGATGTGTAAAAAATACAGCTCAATTTTATACAATATTTTACTTTATTAGGTATGTGACTATTTAACAACAGTGAATATTCAGATAAGTGTTACATGGATGTACAGTTGTCGCACATTCGTCGTGGTTGTCAGTTCAGAGATGCGATATATTCTCAGATTGATGCATCACTCTATCTTATAAACAAATACTTCTTTGTTTGCGGGGTGCACTGGTTGATCTGGCTCTACGCTTGTATTATGGTTGTTTTTCCAATGGAGGGGAGAGTATCGGATTTAGAGATATGTTAATGTCTCTTTTGAACAAATCACACTTTCTGACAAGGGAACTAACTGTTTGTAAGAAACACACGCAGGTCTGGCTCTACGCTTGTCGCACATTCCTCTTGTTTGTGTTTCCTGCCGTGCAGCTCATTAAAAATCAGTTGTTTGATGTAGTATTATACATGTTGTATAAATCACACTATCTTATAAATGAAGATTGAACTGTTTGAAGGTTAGACATGCTGATCTGTATACACACTTGTCTTACATTCCTTATGGTTGATCATCCTGTACATCCGCTAATTTACAGTCAGTTCTGTAATATGTCATTATCTCTGTTGTATAAATTATTCTATTTGATAAACAGAAAGTATCTTGTTTGCGGGATAACCAGCTGCAGGGTTATGACTGATATAAAGTTTGTTATCTCTTTCACAATATATAACTGCCTGTGGACTAATCATCCGTAATACTTGTATCGTCGTACACTGTGGTGAGATAATATGTATATTATTTGACATCATCCCGGCTATAAATATATTACCTTCCCTATCTACTGCCAGACTTATTGGATACAACAGTTCATCATGTGTATATATATGTTGTACAGTACCGTCAAGATCCATACTCGTAACATTGTTGTTATTCTTATCTGCTACGTATAGTGTTTTCATATCTGTACTCAGTGCAATGTTATCAGAATAGATAAACATGTATTTTTCTATATCTTGTCCTGTAATTGTTTTTATTAAGTGCCCATCTAAATCAAGGATTTTTACGCAGCCATCAGATTCAAAAGAGCAAATAAATGTATTATTTGTATAAAAAATACAGTGACCCAGACCACCAATGTCCAGTACCTTCACAACAGACAATGTCTTACCGACCTTTATGAACACGAGTTTGTGTCGACATGTTACGACGATCTGATCTCGTTCTACACGCGTTATATCCCATGGCTCTGTAGGTATTTTTGTAGAGGATATCACTTTATTACTGTTTACGTCAACAACCTTTACATTGGAGTTGTTAAAATCAGCCAAAGCCAGCATGTTGTTTTCTAACATTACTCCTCCTGGAATCGAGCATCCGTACTCACTTGTATCTGTAGAATGCTGGATATCGATTTCACCAACATATCTCAATGATACCGACTTACTTGGTGCAGATATCGTCTCAGTTCTTATATCAATCTTTGGTTTTTCTTCTTCCTTCTTTCTATCATCCAAATTTTCAAGACTGTTTACAGCTTTGATAGATTGAAGAATGGTCTCAATCGGCCGAAAAGAGTATTCTCGTATTGTACACTGTTTACTTAACTCTGTATTAAATCTTTAGTATTGTTTTATTTGAATTTGAGCCTTTTTAGCAGAGATCACCAGTTGTCGTTGTTGTTTGTACTCTTTGTGTTTATCAATCCTACTGGACATCTCTTCAAGGTCAGCAATTATCGCATCACAGGTCAAAGTTGCGAATTCGGTAAATTTGGTGTCCTTGTCCCTCACGGTCTTGGCCTCTTGTAATGTTATTTGTTCGAGGGAATCTAAAACATGGTTTATCTCGGACCTAAATGTATTTACTTCAGAAACAAACCTATTTTGGATATGCCCCACTTCATCCTTTTTCTTCAATGCCATTTTCTTCGTATTTTGAAGTAAAATGGTAAGATCGGATATTACGTTCGTCATGATTTTATACTCTTTACTTGTTTCAAAGTCTATCGCAATATCTTCTATATACTCTACTTGACACTGTTTGTGTTCAATGGTAGCACAAACAGAACAGCAGCAATCGCCATGGATTTTACAATAGTATTCTACTAATTTATCTTTATGTTTAATACACATATTTTCCTCCGACGAAGTAAACTTCTGTTTGGCATGTTGTCACGATCTAAGAGATGATGATATTTCGATACGTTAACTCTTCTGTGTGCTTTAGTACACATGTCACAAAGGAACTCGCTGCAAACTGTACGGTAGAATATAGCATTTTTCTCTTCATCTTCGCCTTTACATGGGTCACATAAAAGACCAGTACTCAGGTCAAAGCTCCCTTCCTGTCTTCTCCCTGATACCTCCATGGTGGACGGGATTTACTGAATTTACTGAAAGAAACCAACAATTTCAGTGCATCTGGACAGGTATGTACAATTATATTAACACAACTTCCAAATAACATCTTATCACGATTTTAGACGTAGTTTGTAAAATGAACATCAAATCTTTACTTAGCAATTAATTAATTAAATAAACACAATCATGACAGAGACATAAATACAGCTACGTATATCAAAATAAAATGGCCAACTACGCGAGATAGCCTTATTTGCCATCGATCGTTTTTGTCCATGTATTATATAATATGCCAATGGACGTGTGTTTATTACGAGATTTCAAGAAGCATTGTGTGTTTTCCCGCCAGTAACAAACTCGTGCAGAAGCATCCTGTAGTTTGTTACTGGCGGGAAATATCACTCGAGATAGAACTTCCGTCTTAAAAGGTCTATGTTATTAAGCAATCTTTGTAATCTAATCAAAACCTTAACAGTTGAAAGAATACGTAGCTTTTAAGAATGTTTTATTATTTTAACTCTTCCAATGCTTTAATTTTAAAAATGCACTTGCCAAACTCATTATTCGAAAGAGGCAAAAGCAAATTCTAGGAATATCAAGAAAAAATGCTCAGCATCCAATAATATGGCTCCTGATCAGACGGCGCGCATCCCACAATTACTTTCAACGGTAAGTTAGGCTTCAACTTCACAATATCCGCATCGACAAGCCCCATCGCTACTGATAATTATCAGAAATGAACCTAAGACTAAACGTATGAGGAAAACTGAAACAAAAACTTACAATAATTTAACCTGCTGATAAATGCTCTATTATTCAATCCATATTACTCAACGTTTGAACAGCTTTACAACATAAACTCTGAAGAGAAGTATATAATGTATTATAGTTTAAAGTTAAACACGAACAAAAACCAATATCGTCTATGATATATTCACTGAAAGGATCGACGCTATGTGACCCATTATATGTCAATACTCCTTGACGCTTGATGTTTAAGTAACTTAATTATGTCTCTTTCTTTCCCGGTTAGGAATATAAGTAGGAACGTTTGTTAGCATGCAAACTTGTGCACCTGGAATTTTGCCTTCACCAAAACCAAGCTTTAGCAGATACATTGCTCCTGATTTAGTTAGAATTAGCTAATAGGAAGAGAAAGTATGTGTTGCACATATTGTTTAAAAGACCTTGGATAACAGTTATGTAACTTATCATTAATGCTTGTCAGCGTATAAAGTTGTGCACCTGCCCTCAAACTTATAGAGCTATGTAGTCATCATGCGCTAGTCGAAACATAATTGATTCAGTTCAAAAAACATACTGTGTAATTATCATACAATTACTTTCGACGTATATATGGATGACAGCCACGAGATTCAATCTAATAATCTGTGGCTCGACAGAACTCCACGTTACCAATAACACATAATCAAATGCGATATCTCCCGAGTATTTATCAATCACGTACGTTAAACAGACCCTATGGGCTTATGGCATTAATTTAATTTACGATCAAGTAATATTTTGTATAAAAAAGTATTACGACAATGCCTGCCGTTATTATGTCGTTTCAAATATGCTTGTTTGACTTAATGTTGAAAAAGGAAAATCCTGATCTGACCGCAAGGGGATGCAAGCTGATTTATATATATATTGATATGCAATCCCCGAAGGTCGGTTTTCGTGTGACGTGGACAATATTATAAATGTTAATATTATCATATGTCAGCGAATGAGAGACGGGTATACAGCGTAACACGACTGAACTTGAGTGCATAATTCATGTTAGATCACGCACAAATGTTCATGCTCGATTTTCTTTCAAAGTCGAGTTCACCAGATTCAGTGATATTTCAGATAACAAAAAGATAATGGTACAAGTATAGGTTCAAAGTCTATTCGTTAAGTACATGGTTTATAAACTGTTCAGCTAACAACAATTACATAAATAGTGAATTAGTAACTAAAGCCAAAATAAAACACGATCGAACTCACAATTATTTAGCCTGTCTATAAATGTTCCACTATACACTCCGTATAACTCAATTTGTTTAAAGTTTTAAGGTATCAAGTCTGAAGAAAAGTTTATAATGCACATTATTTTTGAGTTTCAATATTAACATTATATAATAAAACAGACACTATGGTCTATTATATAAACACTGAAAGGATCGACGTCATGTGACCTATCCAATTTCAATACACGTTGAAGTTTGATCTTTAACTGTTTTAGCGCTAATGGCAATGTTAAGGTTTTTTCAAACAATACATATTTAGGCGAGTCAGCTCGTCACGAGCTGTCTCACATACAATCAGCATTGTTTGCATTATAGTTATCAAAATAGTCCAAAACCCGTATTGCATGAGAAATGGAGACGGCCTACTTTGAACATGGAAGATTCAACTTTAAACAAGTCAGCGCTGAAAGAGTTAAGTTAATTCATAATGTCTCTCCCGATTATGCAAATATTTGTTAGCATACGTGTATATGCATATGGGATCTTTGTTTCTCCAAAACCCAGTTTCAGAAGATTCATTGCTCCTGATTTAGTTATAGTTGTCTAATAGAAAGAGGTAAATGTGTGTCGCACATATTGTTCAAAAGTATTCGGTTAACAGTAATGCAACTTTACAAGACTTAGTCAGCATATAAAGTTGAGCACCTACCCTCAAACTTATTGCGTTTTGTAGGATTAACCATGCGCCAGTTTGATAAACATATATTATTAGACTACAAGAGAAAGTTGATGCAACGCATCAATGTCGCCGGATATCCAAAGTGCAGTTATGCATAACACTAACATTATAGTAGTTGAATAAACAGTTATCAACTGAGGGGCATATTGGAACATCAGGGGTGGGGTCAAGTGAAAATGTATTTTAACTTGCATTGTTTTGTCAACGAAGTGAATGATAAGTGAAGCCTTTCATTGTTTATAATCAATCTCCAATCCAAAGAGGTTGACCATACACACAACCAACTAATTATTGATCATAAACAGTAATGGAAATGAGAAATCTTGCCAATCATTAGTCTTAGTATGTATACAATGCTTTCATTGAGGAATAATTATAAGATTTGTGAATTCCACATACACTTTTCAAGATGTTTGTCAGAATATTTGAATTTTATTATTTTTCAATAAAACCACAAAACAGACAATTTAGGATTTGCATGCAATAACACGTCATTTTACCTTTCCTCTATTAAAGTCAACAAATGACACCTTTGCAGCAATCTACTTCTAAAACAATGAGTTAATGGTTAAATCGCTGAAGACATGAGTTTTCTCTTTTTCTCAAAATGATTTTAGCTTGGCATCCTAATTATATCATACTTTAACAAATGTTGAAATGTAGTCCAATATTTATAAATTAGACCACCTTCGAAATATAATATCAACTAAACAGTTAAATCTCATTGAAATTGTTGTATAATTTAAACTTATTTTTGGACATAAACTGAGCCCTACAACATGTTAATTTATTTTAATTCTTTCCTTCCTTTTTTTATAACGAAAATAACAAACTACTCATGTTTTAAAATCATATTATGATGAGCGCCCTTGTGTCAATGATGCATAACAATATGCAGATCGGAAGCAATATGCCTTTAGGGAATTAAATGACACATTTAAAATTGTCAAGGACGAACTAATTTTGTACGAAAGACCCGATTCTTTCTTATTCGCAGAGGTGTCGTTCTTGAAACTCTCTTTATAGGCAGAGAGTGATCGTTCAAAGTATTTTTTCTATTAAAACTAGTTTTTTCTCGGGTTGTTCTTTTCTTCATTTGTTTCGAACCAAATAAACATTTTAAATCACCTACGATTTACTATTTGTAAGTGAGTGTAAAGAGACGGCTCTCTGCAAAGGGGATTGATCTAAGCAGTTGGTATTCGCGAGTCACGCTTCAAGCAGGTGCGCGTATGTAAACAAATTAGACTGCGACGTAAAGGTTTGTAGTTATCGCCTTTTGAGTACATGTAGTATAGTGTAAAATAAAGTATACCAGTCTAGCTAATAGGGACTGTTTTGTCTTCGTAAATAAAACAAAAAAACATAAATGCGAGTCAAAATAAAGAAACTGAAAATACCTAAAACATCGGAATATTTATTTCATTTTAGATGTGTCATTACTTAGTGATTTTAAACAAATACAATTGTAATATGTTCAAGACATCCAAATGTGTTTCTTTCTAATAATAATCCCCGCTCCCATGTGATTTCCGAAAACCTATTAAAATAGAAGTCGCGGGCTTCTGCCCGGCGACTAATAATACTGTTTGAATTAAATGTTCCACATAGTGAATAAATAACTAGGTATGTTGAATATAACTACCTATACGTGAACTTATCATGTCCTGTACTAATCTTGCTAATTATTCTTAATTAGTACATGTACTTTATTTATGGATTCTAAATCTTTAAAATGTAATAAAACATTGTTTAATAAGGAGAAATTAGGCACAATGAGCAGTTTCACCAACATTATCTAATCTATCCTTAATTTTCATAATTATCCTAATAACCTTCAGTTATATTCCTTACATATTCTCTAGTATATTCATTTATAAGTATTTACATCATTTATATTTAATTATTTTTACTAATTGAAACGTTGTGAGAAAGGGAGAAATTACCTCTCAGATATTTTCAAAATCGTCTGCAGCAGATTACTTATACTTCCCTCATAATTGTTTATTCGCATAGTTTCCTTAAAAGTAGTTTTATACATTTACCACTTGCAGACGTTTGCTGCGTAGAAGTTTTAACTGGCTGGTAATGCACGAATTGCTTTCAATTATCGTATTCTGCGTTTTTAACTCAATTCTCAGAGCTTTGTATACATTTCACGCCTTTACTACATGCATTTATAGATATGTCGAAATATGATGTCTCATATGCGTTGAAAGACGTTGCATGCATTGTCCTTATGCAGCCTCATTGAAAGTCGTCTTCGTTAGGTTTTAAGAACAGATAAACGTCTCCGCCAGGACAGTCGGAAGGAAAGCATTGTAATTACAGATTGCAAAGGTAATATATAATATAAGCAAGTTATTTTAGACTGTTGAACTGAAAATTAAAATTTGATTTATACAGATGGTCTTGTTGGAGTTTCGACCGCCTCGGTTGTGTATAGGTGTAGTGGTAAAGTGTCCGCCTCGAGTGAGGGAGATCGTGGGTTCGATCCCCGGCCGGGTGATATCAAAGACTTCAAAAATGATAAAAATGGCTGCAATCCTGGGCGCTCAGGTTGCAAGGATAGCGCTACGACTGACTGACTAGAGTCTCGGATTTTGTCTAGAAGAGATTTTTTCTTTAAGTTAAGTATTTATTATATCGTTCTATTTCTTAACCTCATGCCAAGCAAATGTCCATTACTGTCATATTCTGATATTCATTTATCATATAAAGTTATTCTAATTCGTAATTTACATTGTCTAGTAGAGTTGTCGCTTTTCATTGTAGTCTTTCTAGCAATTGCACTGATGTTGATTAAAATTCATTTAAAGGATTTAACCGGTGATCGTATTTTCTTCGGCGATAGACGTCTAACTTCAGTTTTGACCCAGATGTTAAACAAATGATCAAGATTGTATACCAATCAAATGTTGTATTTAATGAATAATGTCGAATAAATAAAGGAAATGAAACGTTTTGATTGGTTTATAGTTAAGTTGGTGATCCTACGAGAAGCACTAATAAGATGAAGTTTAAACATGAAATGTTTTGCATACTAATCTTTAATTGCTTTTCTTAAGAAATAAATTTCAGTGAAAAAAATCAGTGAACACGTATGAAATATAATATTTAAGAGTAAAATATTGATTATTTTTGAAACATGATAAGTTTTCAGTTATTTATCGTCAATTGAATCTTATACACCTCTTGGGAGCCTCGCGTAATCTCCAGTCATGCGATGTATTCTCGGTCTTGATAATCTATTTATAGATACTGAAGCTGGATCGAGATGGCACATTGGTAAAACATAACATAGATTAGTGTTATGACTTAGTAGTTGATACTGGGATAAAGATATAGACAAGTTGATTCCATCGTTTCCGTTTACTATTTAATGATTTTTGAGAGTTTACACAATTTCGGCTGACACGTGGTTCTAAAAAGAAAAACAAAAACAAAAAAATGCGCAAGCTACATTAGACTACCGATTCTGTATCTTTTAAAGAACAATGTTTTTATCGAACAATGTTCCAACATGTTCACGATTATAATGCATTACCAAGTCAAGGAGCTGTCGAATGTTTAGATACACAACATTACTGCGCAAATTTTATAATTCATGGACAATTACTGATTGTTTAATAATTAACAAAACCTTTCGGATATATAAGTCAAATAATATGTGCATGTTCCATTTTTAGTGTTCTTTCATATTGATCGCCGTTTATGTCTTTTAAAGATTTTTCTTGTTAAGATCTATCTTGTAATATTATTAATTATACAAACGCATTTTGTTTATTGCTGGAATGTGATTAAAAAGTAAGACATTAACTATTGACAGACATGACAGAATTTTATTACTTTCCGTGCTTTTCTATTTCTATACAAAACCGCTTTCTATATTAATTACAAACTTATATTTTGTTTTCAATGCAATTTCTAAATGAAGTGTATGTATGTACTACTCCTAACTTCATGGCGGTGTCAACACTTTTGAAATTTTAATTCTTCTATGAATTGTATTCTACGGTTTAAGGCTTAATTCCGAAATTGTATAGTATAAACGCATTAACTAAACAACAAGTGTTTGTTATGTTGTTATTTTTTTATTTTTTTTTAAGTTCTTTTATACAATTCTACTTATTCTGAAACTGTAGCAAAATAAAGAAGTTTTAATGACTTAAATTCTTTGTTTCATTTATTTGCTCACATGTGTTCCTATCCACATATTCTAGCCATGATCTATTTATACTTCGCACAAATTTCATTATCAAATCTGCACCTGGCTGACATCACTCTTAAATCACATTCCAGCAGTACTTTCAGTACTTTTATTTAACACATATTGAGGCATATTGATGTTTTACAGTGTTTTCAAATGTATATACGACGTTTTCCGGGTAATTTACCAGAACTTCCGGTAATATAATGACACCGATGCTTCAGTCATAATGCTTTCCAAATAACTCTGAGAACCAAGAAGCCATTACTTCCATTTAAAAGTATGTTGTATGACCCTACCAATACAATTTATTGGATGAAATGGTTGATCATGCTGGACAAAAGATTGACGGTTTAACACCGTTTTCAATTAGATGATCAGTTACATCCTGTCTGAAATATACTTAACCATGTATGTATCTGGCTATCTTGCACGTTTACTCCGCACACACATTCTTTGTCCCTGACAACTTTCCACCTGGATCTTATTGATCCAGTTGTGAAATACAAATACGAATGAGGCCTATCTAACGGGAAGAATGAATGACCGAGCTGTCTTTCGAACTCACAGTGCCCGTCTGGACGGGCCTCATCGATACCAACAGCAATCACTGTGGAGCCATATATTCAAATAAATATCCCCGAATCTAGTCACGCGAAACCAACATTCGGATTTATTGACCTAAATACTATTCTGATTAAATGATATTGGGATACTCGAAATATGTTTTTACGACTAGATGTTTAACAGGGTACATCCTGATATGATTGCAAATATATGCAAGTTGATTTTGTATTTTTTGGTCGCAAACCCCGAATATCAGTGTTCGTGTGAAGAGTGGCTAATAGTATTGTAAAATATGACCAGTTGTAAGCGAGTGAAGGATGTATATGCATTCTTTGCATTACAAATATGACTTTATAAATCATTTAAGGTCACGCAATAATATTCATGTTCCTATTTTTCAAAATGTTTTATTTCAGATATCAATTAGATTAAGGTAAACATATTGGTTTATTTTCTGATATATAAAAAGTGGCTGATCGATCGACTATTAAGGTTACCAAAAGGTATGTGGGCATATAGTTTGAAATACACATGTGATACATAGTCTATCGACTTTAATGGTTACTTAAAGGCACTGGGTTTATTGTCTGAAATATTCAAGTACTTAAAGGCACCGGCTTTATTGTCTGAAATATGCAAGTAGTACATGGTTTATATATTTTCTCGGTAACACAAAGGTATGGGTTTATTGACTGAAATATTCATGTAGTATATGGTTTATCTGCTATTTTTGTCAAAAAAAAATGCATTGGGTTATTGTCTGAACTATAGTACATGGTCTATGGATGTTCTAGGTTATCAACATGAAAGGGTTTATTATTTAAAATATCCATGTATTTCATGGTCTATCGACTGTCTATGTTATTATACAATGTACAGAACTAAAGTCCGAAATATTCATGTAGTACATGGTTTATCGATATTGTAGGTTATCAAACATACAAACATATAGGGTTTATTTTCTGATATGTTCGTGTAGTACTTCGTTTATCGACTTCTTTAGGTTATAAAAAAAAAGTATGGGTTTTTAATCAAAGATATTCATGTAGAATATTGTCTATTGACTTTCTTATTTTTCAAAATGCATGGGTTTATTTCTGAACTTTTCAAGTATACGAGATCTATCGACATTCTAAGTTATCAAAAATGTATGGACTTTTAGTCAAAAGTAATCATGTTGTACATAGTCTATCGATGTTCTATGTTATCAACATGCATGGATTAATTACTAAGATATTCAAGTAGTACATGACTTCTCATCTTTCTAAGTTACAAAATGTATGGGTTATTAGTCTGAAATGTTCATGTAGTTCTTGGTCTATAGACTTTCTAGGTTACAAGATGGTATTGATTAACAATTTTTAAATATTCATATAATACATGGTCTATCAACTGCCTACGTTAACACAAAGGTTATCGTTTCTATATTGAATTACTTATGTAGTACTTGGTCTATCGATTCTTTAAGTTACAAAACGGTATGTGTATATAGACTGATATAAACGAATAGTACATGGTCTTTCGACTTTCTAAGTTATCAAATAAATAGTATTGTTTTATAGTCTGAAATATTCATGTTTAACATGGTCTATCGACTTTCAAGTTAGCGAAAATGTATTGGTTTATAGTCTGACAAATTCATGAAGTACATGGTATAACGACTTCCAGCTGAAAGCGAATACGTCAAAATAAAGCAAATTTGAACTTACAAGTAAGTATCTTTTCGATATATTCTCCAAAACCCAATTCGTATAACTCAACAGTTTAACAGCTTCACCGTAGTACGTGTGTAGACTAATCATATAACGTGTACTACTTTATAGTTTATAAGGTGTGTAAAGGGGAAAATACGCAGTATCCTCTCTTATTTACATATGATCAACGTCATATGAGCTATCCGATTTCAATACACCTTGAAATATGATATTTAGGATGTTTCCTTATGTTTCTCTCCCTTCCGACATAGCGGAACTGTTTGATATTATATGAAAATTTGCCACTTTGGTTATCCTTCCGATTATGGCAACTGACTTAGATTTTGCTTATAAAGTGAGAACATTTTGTGGTGTGCATATATTTAGATATGTTGCCAGCATATGCATCCCAAACCAACTTAAGCAGATTTAAGACCCCCTGACATGAACATATTAAGCTTGAAGAGTGAGGAATACAGTACAGCTCAATGGTTTTTTCCCAAAAACCCTCACCTCCGCGGACTGATAAGGCAGCCCCACCGCCTTCCCGCTCACCTGTACGCAGAGTTTCCCCTACAATAACCCGTCGGTCCCGCGGGGTTTGATCATTCAACTATTAAGACCGCGGAGGGAAATCCGATAACGATTTATGACGTCACGATGATTGACAGCTGTGATTAAGACAGCCCCACGGCGTTCCCGCTCATCTGTATGCGGGGTTTCCCCTACAATAACCCAATTTCATCATTTATCAAACGGTAGTTAATACACAACATCAAACTATTGGAGTAAATTGTTTTTGAATCAATAGGGATATCCTATTCAGTAAGCCACACGCGACATGTAACATTAGCCCATCTGTAATGCGATCGAAACAAGTAAACATCAATTATTACTTTCAATTAATAGGTGTTAAAAACATGTCGACAATCTGAGTTGTTTGGTATTATTATGTTATGGTTAATCACATATGCTGTCGGCTTTATGAAGTTTGATAAGTTTATTCATTCAAATTCCTTTAGGCTTCCAGTCCATGAGGACACATGTTATATACACTGCTGACTGACAGTAGTAACACAACAGAGAAAAAAAACATACATACATATTTACAAAGTTCCTGGTGGCGAAATATAAGTAATGTTTTCATAAGTTTGCCTTTAACCGACGTCAACATCTTCGCTTGGAGATATTTGAAAATGAAAAGAAAATAGACAGCTACAACAATAACAATGTGACAAGAAGAGAAACCGCCTATTTGGACCAGTTCTCCTCTTTTCACAATGTCCCTATATCAGCAACGATTGTTTTATATACATGAAGCATTCATGTATCATAAATTCACAAATCAATTCTACCACCCGGTGTCATATGTCCTCTCCTATTAATATCGGCGAATCTTTGATTGGCGGATCTGTTTTCTGGCCAATAAGTCGGACAAGAAATAAAATGACAACTGGACGCTTGTTAATGAGAATCGCAATGTTTAATTCACAATACTCGCATTTGGTGCGGTTTTGAATATGGAAACGTATACCCAACATTGACTGGAAAGATGAAGAAGGTCAATTCTGTGTTGTCGTCTATATGTTTTCCCTTTCTCACTTGCAGAGGCTTTCTTACGCAGCTACAGAAGACGATTTGGAAACATTGTGACAAAAGACGAAATTGTCGCGATAGTTTCAATCTTATTCAATAATTGTACTTTCGTTTATAAAGTTTCCATATGTTTGCCTATAAGTTTGCAAATTGACTACTGCTGATTTGTTGCATGTGGAAAATGGTTGATAAGAATAGCCTTCCTCTTAGTGGCATAATACAACTTAGTTGTAAAGGATGTGCATGTAATGTTATTCAGAAAATAATATTACCATTCGCATACGCACAATAAGATCATGATGTAATCGTCTTACTACATGCATCTAGGCTTACAAGCCTCACGAGAACGGTTATTACCAAACACTAACTATAAACGTACGTTTTTTATTGTAAATTCTATTTATGTCAAAATATTCGAAGGTCGGTTTTGGCGTGACGTGAAACATATATTAACAAAACCCGTCATGAGCAAGTTCTCCATTTATCAAATATTTTCATCTCTAGTCATTAATAGATCTTTAAGTTTTTGATATATGTTTCTGTATTATATGTAGACGTTTTGAATGTCGTCTGCTGCGGATTTATCATATGTTGGAAAGGGGGAGTTAAATAAAAAATAAAAAGATGAGCGCTTGTTAGCTGATCGTGTAATGATCTTATCAAGTTAACCCTTTTCCAACAAACACCAAGCAGACGACTTTTAAAACACTTTGTCAATCATTATTTTCAGCCCCGTCTCCATTTGCCACAATGCGCTTTCTGACCCTTATCAGCAGATGAGTTGTGAAAACAGTGTTCCCGTCCGCCACAATGTTGTTTACTTGATTCAATAGTACATAGTGCTAAAGAGTGGAATTACACTTGTTTTTTTCCTCCTCTTGTCTTTTCTTAGAAGAACCTTCTGTGTCTACTTTTCGTCTTAGTCCCTCGTTTGTGCGGCTCACGATGGTGTCTTGTCATACACATGTTTTACCTGCAGCGGGGTAAAAGGCTTTGACATATCTTCTGACGATGTCTTTCCTTACCGAGTCTAGTTCCTCCTTAATCTTCACCCCGCACCGAACCAACTACTCCCCCATCTTATATTTCCCGGACCGAATAACTCCGGGAAAAAAAGTCGTGTTAAGGTTAGTCCAACATTCCCTATGCCGATGGAATCGTCCCCTAGCATCCTAAGTCACATTCTGTTTTTTATTAGCCTTTTTAAAAAGGTTGTAAACAGTTAAGTAGCTAGGACCATGGTGTGACCATATTACAGGACAATGATCTATAAATTGATTGATTGATTGATTGGGGTTTAACGCCATTTTTAACAATTTCTCAGTTATATCACGGCGGCCAGTTCTCCTCCTCATGCATTTCCTGGTTTTCTCACACCAGTACTCCACACAACAATCTTCCCAAGCAACTGGCTACTTTTCCACATATACTTAGCCCATTGCGGTAAATATAGTTCAGAACGGCAGATATTTTAAAAATCATTTATTTCATGTCAAACTTTTCCACGATGTTTAATAATGCACAGTTAATAAAAATGCGCTTGTTTTTCAGGAATTATCTTTATACATATAATATTGTCACGCTGATTAACTAACCTACTTTTTATATCACTCTTTAATACGGATTAAGATAAAGTGGCTGTTCATTACAACACATGTCAACCCTTTACCCAGACTTTCTGTAGATGACTTTCAACTGTATTTCAGTTAGATCATGGTATTGTATTGTTAAGTTACCAATACCACCCTGACACGATAACATATATTTTACCGCATATATTAGCGCGTAGGATGGAACCCATTAATACGTTTGTTAAAGTGTTTGGTATGCCGGGAAACTACTGTGCCCTTTTACCACATACAGACGCTGTCGACGCCTCTACAGCAGATGACTTATGAAAACATTGTGACAAAATGTAAAATTTCTCATGTTACCACCATGTTTTCAACTTTATTAAATATTGATTCATTCAATGGGGCTTAACGCGGTTTTCAACTATTGTTCAGTATATCACGCGTGCCAGTTCACGTACTTAAGCTACAAGTTCTACTTAGAACATACATCATAAGTGTTTTTCCATTGGTAAAACACGAGTGACATCAAACTTCGAAAATGTTGGCAGAGCTGGTATTCGAACTCACAACCCTTGGATGTACAGCCTGCGTCGTTACCGACTGAATTATCGGGGCTCAATAATATAGCTTCTATTTATTGTAATATCACGAAGTTTTGCGTAGATATTGTATATGTCGTCTGCTGCATACATGTATATCAAGTATACATATTCACGCACCGGTTTATGATGTAACTTGGATCTGTTTACGATAGTCGACGTATCAGATGGCAATTTTAAGATACAGCAGCTTTTTCTATGATGTTTTATTTTACTGTATGCATATCTAAACGAAGTCCACTATGCACAGGTACAAACTATAACCTATAAATGAGGCGTGTTAGGGGATATTGATGCCACTTCGAACAGTATAGTGTATGTACACCAGCAACCTGTTATACAGTCATACATGTAAATGGCAAAAACACAACATTAACAGAAACGTTGATTCCTTATTTAATGCAAAAATAACCTGATGTCAAATCAACAATACCCAAAGTCACAAAATGGCACAAGTTAAAAGTTGGCTTTTGTGAAAAGTTTAGATCCAGAACAGGGATGCACACTGTTCATATATAACTTACTAGAATGTTAGACGAAACTGTCAACTTTTGTAGATTCTGATTACACTGACCAGGTTCACAAGACAATCTGAACATACACTTAAAAAAGATTGTTCCTTTTCTCATACACTCGCTCTGAACTAGTGTACAGCGGTTGTTTTGTGCATGTTTTATTTGTTCTTGCCTGTGCAGGATTTAATTAATCGCATTACAGTAAGAAAAGCTTAACGCCGTTTGTATAATATTCAGTCATATCACGGCGGCCAGTTCAGATACTCATGTGTTTCCTAGCTTTCTCCGGGACAGGTCCTATGTTCGAGGCTTATGATACAGGCATATATTGGTAAACGTAAATAAATATAAACCAGAAATAGGACCTATATTATGCTCCGATATAATTAGTTTAAACATGCAGACTATTGGAATATATTTAAAATTTCTACTCCGAATAAAATGATTTCATAAAAGTTTCCGTTTATTTTTAAAATGAGCATTTCATCATATGCTTTTAACAATGTTCAATGTTGATTAATTGGGATAAAACGGCGTTTTCAACAATTGTTCAGTCAAATTACGGCGGCCAATTCACATATCTCAACACTGCAGACAATCATGATTAAGGTCACACAACGTTATGGCATTTGCTAAATGTATATATAAAAATCAGCACACACATTCATGCTATCCAATGTTGTTGTACATAGTTGGAAGGAATTTCTAGATTTGCCTGCGTGAATACGCATACTAGTTTCGATCTACACTTCACTGCCTACGCTCAAAACAAATTATATAGAACTTTGATCATATATACTTTATGTTGTCGTTTTACATTGTTCTAATATCTTTTGTGTTTTTTAGGGGATATAGATACATTTTTTTTACATATTTCTATTTAAAATAGCAAAACGCAAGTTTTAAGCCGAATCTTATAAAATGTATGTATATATGTATGTAATTTGCTTGCAAAATAACGATGTTATTTAAACGACGAAACAAACTGTAAGATTACCAGCTGGTTAGTCGGGTCAATAAAAACAATGCCTTGTGATCTATATGCAAGTCACCGTCTTTCAATCAACCTGACAACCAACACAAAATATATCACACGTTTTTCATCTGTCACGGTTTATAAAGTGCTAAACCCTTTACTCGCAAACAGTAATGATTATATTGAAAGAAAATTAGTTTTGCGATTCATTTGTCTTCAATGTAGTGTCGTATAAAAAGAGATTTTTGTTTGATTTGGTCAATGAATATAAATTCGTTAATATATTTATCATAATCGTGTTGATCTTAATTGTATGTGATTCTAAAAATAGGACTATCATTCTCAAAGGTAAGGCTTTATCTCAATTATGCTGTAGAACAATGAATTCGATTATAAATGTTTGTAATATGCACATGCAGATTTCATCGCAATAGAGCACAGACAACTCGATGTTCAAAATATTCAAGAAAGGTAATTTAGCGACTGTTACAATGTTTCTTTGTTTTGGTCTTTGTTTCAGCATATAACACATAATGAGTCAAGTTTGCACATATATGCGCATACAAATCCAGGTCTACAGTGTACATGGTACATTTAGTAACAGTGATTTATCTGATCTCACTCAATTGTAATTATTTGATTTAGCCATTGGTTTCCTAATATCCGAGGAAACATGTAATGAACTGAAAATTAGCGGTATACATGTATATTTGAGTAGGGGGTCATATTTAAAGAGACGTAGAAGTCGCTCCCTTTTCAGTGTTCTCTCTTCCGTCCGTAATTACATCATGAATCGACTCTTGTAGATGCGGTTCGGATTAATGGAAATGGGTTACAATATGAAATATAGTAACACAAGTTAAAAGCCAATGAAAAGAGGGAACGTTATCTAAAACATTTAATCTCGAGGCGCTTGAGAAAGAACGTAATTATTATTGAAATTAAATTGCAATATATTGATATTTTTTTATTAACACTCGCCATGCAGAATAATCAATCTTGCGAGCAATTATTTTGAAAAGTAAACAATCGCTCGTGATGCATATGACTGCAAAATTAACTATTTGGGAAGCAGAGGAAACAATATAACATAATGTATAATCGGATAAAATTAAAACACACCCATTCGCACTTTTCTGCGGAGGATTCGCGGCGGCTCCGCGGAAGAAATATAAGCCACTCCCATTTAACATTTTCTGCGGAGGGATCTCTGCAATCCATCTCAAGCGGGCACATATCTGAAATACCTGTAAAACGCAGGGTTAAGCCGGGGAGCGACTTAACGCCGGCGGTTTATCATTTTATCGATATCTCCCTCAACCCCGGGGTGAGGGTTTTTGGGAAAACCCCATTGAGCTGTACTGTACCTACATACAAACTCATGGACATATGAAACGGTCATGTTGAACAATTAAAGGTGCTGAACTCCAGATTATAGATAGTAAAGGCAGCATTTCAAAACTGTTGAAACGTTGTCTTGAAATATTAGAATCGTAATTCTGAGATACAATAAGATTAATAATTTCACTTTCCAGTACAATACATATCTAAATATTGATCGCTTTGTTTATTTTTAACTGGGTAGACATATCCAGTAAGCTAAATTTAATATTTCATGACCTTTGATTGACTTTTTCTAGCATTTACTTTAGTTTATTTTCACTATTACCAATAGTTGCAGAAGTTTCAACAATTCAAAATGTTGATCTCCATCTGGAGTTCAGCACCTTTAAGCCCGGTCTATCGTTTTATATTGATTACAGTGGTTAAAGCCAAGTTAAAATATTGCATATTAAGAGTCAAATACTATTGATTTAATGAATACAATCTAACCTTTGAATCAACTCTGATACTGCATCTTCTGACTCGATATTGTTACTTGTTATATACTGCTTTTACTAGGTGGATCAGATGGTTTTGACAAAGTCTCCAACTGTTTTGGATCGTACGGAGAAGATGTTTGCACGGGGCAGTATAACGCCTGGGCGAAAGGAAACTGTATAAAGTCATGTGGGATTTGCGTGGAGAACCCTTTGGGTATATTGATTTACTTTATCATTCGTTCAACTTTGAATATCTAAATTTACAAAACGGCGGTTAGATACAATATCAGCAATTTAGGGAAATACTACTATCCTTATTCAGATTCACAACGTAGTTATAATTGTATCATTATGGTGTTTACAATAAGTAACGAAACAACAAGGTTTCTATCGAAAACATTTTTATTCAGACAAAATGCTTCCTATTTCATCAGGGCGGAACAACATTGTAAAACGGGTACCAACCAGTACTTTCGTACAAAAGAGTTTTGTAAGCTTTGTATTTCAACAGTAGTATATCTAACGAAATTAATTTTACGTAACAATAATAGTGGTGATGATGTTTTGTTTATGACTTTGCAGCCATCAGCCTTTGAATTCATAGACGAATTTAAATCACTCATACCTATAATAGATTTTCATCAACCAGTTTTTAATTCATAGACAATTTTTAAATCATATATGCCTTTTACCCGATTTTCGTCTTCTAGATTTGAATACATAGACGAATTTTAAATATAACATACCTATTTCAGATTATGATGATAATTGTAAAGATGAAGTGAGTAACTGTAATTTATACACCGATGGGTTTTGCATGGACTCTGCCTATAAAGCCTGGGCCAAACAACATTGTAAGAAGTTCTGTGGGTACTGTGAAAGTAAGAATGATGTTTAATATATATGTTTTATGTGATGATTATGTGTATCTGCATAGGTATATATAAGGGAGTATACAACTCTTTTCGCCCACAATAATTCTCTTATTACACAACTAAACCTTTTGTTTTGATTACCCAAAACATAAGGGTTAGAGGGTCAAATAATGATTCTAGAACATGCAAAACGCCCTCTCTATAGAAATCTGCATGTATATCTCTAATCCTATTTTTGACAAGATTTGTATCTGTTATATGAATAATATCTCCCCTTTCCTCTTTATCTGTCTTAAACTTCCTTAGAACTAGGAACTTTATTTTTACAAATATACTAGAACATACTTTTGAGAACGGTAAAATGTCGCGACATAGACGGAGAATGTTAATGTTATGGTACGACTATGATGTATGGTGTGACATTTATGAAATAGGATTTCATGTAAATCGAAATGCGGTAATGCGGCGTGATTCACATGCAATTCATGAATTTTATTACATGAATAAGTTGTGTTATTTCGTTATCGAAATTATAGCAATGTTTATATTTTTCTTTATTCTATCTTAAAGGTTTGACTAGGTATACACTTAAAGGAACAGTATGTTGCAGTATCGATATATGCCTTTGTATCATCTACTCGGAGCATGGGAACATTGAAATATCTCTCAACCTTTGGTCTCCTGAGATATCAATTTTTCTATGCCCTCCGTAGTGCTATACAAAGCCAAGTATCGCCATTACAACACATTATTTTCCTGTATATTCATCATGAGACAATTGGATTTACATGGACAATATAGTCCGTTAAGATAGTTTGTTTGCATAATACGGACAACATAACTACTTTACAGAATCAGTTACTACCACCACACAGAAACCACCCCTGTCTTCAAACTGTGAAGATACAGATGACTGTGCTGCCTACGGTCAAAACGTGTGTACGGAATATGCAGCCTGGGCCGGTACTCATTGTAAACGTTTCTGTAACCTTTGTGACGCGCATGTCAACCAAGGTATTTTAGTTGTCGTTTTTAATAGTTTATAGTTAAGATAAGTTTGGGTTATAAGGTAGACCCTATGCATACGAGTGTGTTTGTGGTTTGGTATATACATCTCTTGACTGTTTAGATGACCATTTACGATGGTACCTTGTCCACTTTTTTCTTTCGATTGCATATATAACGCATGATCAGGAGCTAACCTAGCAATTTATTTGCGTATTTGCATGGTGACACACGTGATATTTCATGATATATTAACTGAAAAACTTTTATAAATGTATTGCACTTATTCAAGTTTTATATCAATCCCTTTAACCCTTTTCCACATGCTGACTCGTTTTGATGCACTTATGACCAATTTCATTTTTCATCAATGTTTTTAAGTCTTTTATTAATTGCACCTTCATTTATAAAGATGTTTCCTATTTTAACCCAAATAGTTTCAGAATTGTCTGCCCTGATATATTTTATATGAGAAAGGTTTAACATACCTTGGTAAACGGTACCCTCAAAGTGTTTTCTTATACTTCCGTCACAGACTGCCAGGACACGGAAAGTAGCTGTGCTGCTTATGGAAGCAACGTTTGTACTGAATACGAAGGATGGGCAAAATCACACTGTAAACACTTCTGTGGTTTATGTGGATCCAGGCGCAAAAGTATGTATTGCTTAGGTCAATATTGTTGAGTTATACTATTATAAATAATAACAAGCCGTGTCATGTGCGATTTATAGTCCAGTTTGTCAAAGCAAGGGGACAAACTAAGGCAATGAATGAGAAAACAATATATGTGTTGTTTATATTATCATGCATATTTTCATTAAAACTTATTTACAAACTGAAAATGCATATAAGTTTTAATGACATGTATAAGTATGTTTGTACGACGTTATGGTTCAGGTTAACATTGTTGAGTTATACTATGATAAATAATAATGCGCCCTGTCAGGTAAATGTGTGTCCTGTTCGATGAATACATGTAGTCCATTTAGAAAAGGAAAAGTTCGGACACCTTAACTTCACCAAGTACTTTGTAAAGAAGACTAATTGAGAGCGACCTAGTACATACAGCTGTTTTTACATTACTCCTTTGTGACCGTGAGTCATGTTGTATTTGCAACTCTCACTTAGGACACAGTAATTATATTTGCAACAGTGTTTACAGACCACTAAATAGTTGGCGTTTGCAACTCTCTAATCACCAATCACTTTGCATGTGCCCACTCACATAGGAAAACAAAGTCGTTGGTATTTTCAACATTATATTAGGACAACATAGTTATTTATATATGGATAACGCCCTAAGGAAGACAAATCATTTAGTAGTTGCATCACCCTTAGGATTAGCGAGTACTTCATACATGCAACACTATTCTAGGACCACAACATGTAATCACGTGCATGTTCAACATTATCGCTGTACCACAAAATGCGTAGGACTGTATTTGTATCATGTATTAAGGCAGCAAACATCTTTAATAAGTGTAACAATGAAATAATTGAAATGTATGTGTTCATTTTAATATATACCCGCTCTCAGTAGTCATGATGGAGTTACTGATGTCAGCGCTTATTCCGTAGTATTTTACATGTTAGTCTTCTTGGCTCAGTGTGTTTTCACCGAAATATATATGAAACTGAAACACTGATGAAAATCCATCAACTCGAATCAAATAATTTATACCGAACTGGTCATAAAATATTTAATCTTTTGCACATATGAAAAACTTATAATAAAAAATGTTGCTTTTGTTTTTCAGGGGATCTTTCTGACAGAGCACCGCCCCTAAATGGTAAGTTATAAAGATTCATATTTCTGAAACAATACAATACTTTATGTTTGAAATGAATCCGACGCTACTAAGGTGTAAGCGCGGGATTGAAGACTCGCTGCCCAGCGTTCGATTTCACTGTTTAGTGCCCTCTGGCTAGGAACTTAAAACAAGCATTGTATTGTAAGTTCAAGCAGTTATCTGCTGCATATTTGTTGTATGTGGGAAAGGTTAAAGATGCGTGGACAAAATGAGAGCTGCGCTCAATTGTTATACTTTTGATGAAAGTATTATCTAATGCTACATCACATATAGATGACAATGAAGACGTATGTGACACTCTACTTATGTAGTAGGGTCACCTGCATCTTCACTGTACGCGGATGCATTAAGACGTCCAATCGCCAAAACCAGCCTCATATCATGTTGCAGATGAATTAGATGACACACCGGATAAACGTGTACCTAGAATAACACACGATGAAGTAACGGACTTAGAAACTAGGATTGATGATATAGAATCTGCTAAAGATCATATAAACGAGATGATTAAAGCGGCTAAAGAATTAGCGATGCCAATTCCAGACAATACACCGTCTAAACCAGTGTGCAATAACGTCTTAACGGAACCAGTTGGTGAAATATATGTCATTGGGAAACTTGTTCCAGGTACGAGAACTTTTTTGTTACGTTGGTATTGATTAGTTAATTGTATGTGTTCACCCTCGCCATTGTTAGACTTGATTCAGGTATGAGAACATTCGTGTTAGTTTCATATTAATTAAGTTTAGTTATTGTTCAGCTCGGCATGCAGAATTAATTAATTGAACAGCCTTCTTTAGTATAAATGCTTTACATGTAAAATAAAAGATTTACCTGGCCATTATTTTGAACATGCTTATCATGTTTAAAAATGTAGTTGTATATGAAATTGTTCACCCAATATGAATTGAAAAAAATATATACACCATTTTTATTATAGTTCATATGGTTTTGCCTTAGGCAGTAACACAGTAAAGTAGAAATCAGCTGGTCTCTAAATCACCAAAGGTTGGATGAGAGCGCTTTGTAACGTTACTGTATGGAAATAGTTCCGTCCTAAGCAGCACGTGATAAAATATCTGAGTGCCATATCAATGCGTGCAACATTAACCCATGCATAATCGACGGATACTGTTTCCTTTTTCTAAATGGAAAATAGAAGGAGAAATATCAAAGTATACAATATAACTTTATAAGATGTCAAAGTTGGGTGTCATTAAGACCTCAGATTTCTAGGCGTAGCCCAAATATGATTACACCATTTACTGTTTCTAATTTATAGCTGTAGAATGTGAACAGATCATAGCACTGCCTGTTGACAATAAAGTGGAGTTGAAGTTTAAAGAAATGAAAATTAATTGCGAAATAGGTAAGTATTCTTCCGTTAATATTACTAATATTTATTATCTTTATCTGTAAGATAAACAATTATCGTTCGTTAAAAACCATAGACATTAGAGGTTTCACCTATTTGAAGTTAGTTCTTCAATAGTTTGGGTTTGAAGGTAAAGTGCGTCAAAAAAAAGTTCATTGTTATCGGAAACATAACTATGTATTAAAAAACAACAACAGCGAACTCCCTATAGAAAGTTCGCCTATACATTTCAATGTTTGCAGAAATATGTTCAATGGTTTAAGTTTGACAATAAAGTTAGTTGCTATAAGTTTGAAGTATAAAGTTGTTCAATGATTTAATGTTCACGAAATAGTTCGTTGATATACAAACATGAAAATATATCTAAACAAAACTATTCCCTGGCCAAAAAATGTTCACGTATAGAATGACAGTTTACCGTATTGAAGTACGTTTCTCATTGTTTGAAGTTTAAAGTTAGTTGTATTATAGGTTTAGGTTTTACAATAAAGTTCGTTGTTATTGATGAAATATATAAAAAGTCACCCCTGGCAATGACATTGTTCACGTATAGAAAGTTCAACTAATGGAATAGGTTTACATTAATTAAAGTTTCATGGGTGTTGATTAAAAAGAAATGAAAGTGCGTTGTTATAAGAAATGTCTCCGGGATTTAGATACATTCAACCGTTTCACATATTCAGATACTCAAATGATTATTTCTTGCTTGTCGACTATGTTTTTAACTCTTTTCAATATATATAACGTGCAGAACATTGACTGATTGCTAGAGTGTTTTCATTGTCAATTTCTGAAGATGAAATTGTATTTGAGAAGTCATGATGGTATCCGGTCCGTATACACAATTTAGGGAAAAAACAAAAACATATAAAACCCAGAACAAAACAGAGAAAAGAAAAGGATTCTTCATATTTTATGCGGAAACAGATTTACATGTGTGTTTCATTTAAAGTTTCTTTTCTAAGTTTAAAAGAACGATGTGTTCCATGAACAAAACAGAGAAAAGAAAAGGATTCTTCATATTTTATTCGAAAAAAGATTTACATGTGTGTTTCTTTTAAAGTTTCTTTTCTAAGTTTAAAAGAACGATGTGTTCCATGAACAGTTTCCATTCTGGGTAGTTTGTCCATATATACAACATATATATATTTAACTCACAGGTGACAAATTAACAGTTATTGATGGTGTTACAAACGAAAAGACTGCTGTTTGTAATCAATTGACTGAAAACAAATGGGTATCGTCGGCAAATATTGTTGTAATCCGCTTTGAAGCTGCCATTGAAGGTCAAGGTTACAGCGCCAGTTATAAATCTGTACCCCGTGATGATTATATACCAGGTAAGAGTCAGGGAGTCGTTTTTTATTAAAGACCGTAAGGTCGATATTGTCTGTCCGTACTTCGTTACAATTATCAGTTTGTTTCATCACTCGCAAGATTTTAATGAACTCGCACAATAATAATACACTCACCGGGTATTGAACTTACCGAAAATCTACGTCAAATTTTAGGCCATCGTCCATCGGGTAAGCAATAATGAGATTGTCGTACGGTCGAAGGCTCTGTTGTATGACGAATCTGCACCAGACGTATTTTTACAGCATTTTAAAAAAAGATATTGCTGTTAACAAGTAATTACTAATTTTGCCTTAATGTTTTGAACTCTGTTCAATAATTATAGTTTCATTTATCTAGTTGTTTCTATAGTTTTGCCGAGATGGTTTCAAAGTCGTCTGCTGCATATTTATTGTACTACAGAAAGTGCTTATCAGGTTTTACTTGGGAAAGTGTTTACATTTCCGTGCAGTAAGTAATATATTAATACATCTTCGTTATCTATATGTGACCTCTGTTCAACAGTAATTAATTCATGCCTATTCGCTACTGAAGCATGTCTGCCTTTCTACACATTTTGAAATCGACGAGTATATATATTGTTAGCATGTAGTCGACTAGTGACGTCAGCGGAAGGGAAGATCTCCAGTACAATGTATCCCGCCAGCCCTTCAACTTACCCGGATGATAATTGTGAACTGTTCATTGTGGGAACGCCCGGGAAGAATATTCAAATTATTTTTGACACGTTTTTGACGTCAGGAGATTTGAACAGCTGCAATAAGGACGTCAGTGTCGTGGTAAGTTATCTATGTATTGAACATTTTCCCTGAAACGATAGCTAATGCCTTTTGAAACCGTTGTTTGAAAATGAAAAACAAATGCTCGGTTTTTGTTTTCCCATAAGTTTTTAAAACAGGAATTAAGGCCTGATATCTGACGATTTATGGCAGCGGACGATTCTTTAAATCGTTGTGGGAAAATGAAATATAAATCCTCGCTTTATTTTCCCATAATTGTTTGAGATCAACAATTAAACCCAAATATCTGACGCCTTTTGGCAACAAAAAACTCTTGAAAACGATGTGGGGTAAATGAAGACATTACGCGTTCAGTTTCTCATAATGGTATCAATAAAGCACAATGACCTAATATACACAAATTTACTAAATTAATACCACCGTCATGGTTAGATGTTAGATTTCGAGTTAAACATATGATCCGCGTCTAATGAATTGAGGTCTCATTTAATCTACATCCATACAGTCTTACCATAGCCTTCGCCGTTCGTCTTCATGAAGTATAGCCCGAATTTTCAGTGTTTACTGATTTTTTTCTAAACTTATACCACAGTCATGGTTCGATGTTAGATTTCGAGTTATATATATGATCAGCGTCTAGTGAATTGACGTCTTATTACATCTGCATCCACACAGTCTACCCAGAGCTTTCCTTCATTGTTCGTTTACATGTATATTAGACTTAAGGGCATCATTTTACTAAAAGAATATAAATGGAGCCCCAAAATTTGTTTGCAAATTTACTTTGGTATGATCCTGCCAAGGAGAGTCAGTCAGACCTTAAATTCGTCCTTGGTGTTTAAAGTTGTTTTGGTTAATGGAGACTGATACATACACCTATGACAGGATAACAACACCAGAATTATTGCTTTTTTATATCAAAGAAAGGCGGTGATATAACTGCAAAGGAGTCTTAAGAGTTGTAAAACAATATATTAACACTTTTCATTTCTAGATCTGACCGCGTGCGTTCAGCAAAACCGTGCGTTAACTAACAGTAGCACACACCCGATTAAATTACAGCTATTTATCTGTCAAATTATCTTTCAGAAGCATGTAGATTACTATAAAGTGAACTTATTTTGTGAATTGTGCATACATGTCATGTTCGTATGTCGTATGTATACATGTGAACAAAATATTGTTTTGGTCTGTCAAAAAGACATTACTTATAATAATTGACGATTTAACTACTGTTAGACAACGCCATATTTTAAATGAACGCATTAATGTGTTTCAATATTTTCACAGGTTGTTGACATGGAAGGTGGTGAAGAAGATATGTTTTGTGGGGAGTTGCGTCCCTTTATTTGGGAGTCACGTGGTTCAAGAGTGAGACTGGTATACAGTGCTGGCAATATTTTTACAGGAACGTACTCTTTTGTGGACATTTAAAACTGACATTCTCAGCAAATATGTGGAATAAAATATCGTGTCTGTCCATTTAAAAAAGTGTGACACTCATGGACATTGTTATTGTGATGGAACTTTATTAAACTATTATACCTTACACAGATGTCATTTTTAACATGTAATGTACGTGGGTTAAATAAAAATGGAATACTACTTTATTCAGGCTATAATATCTTTACTCTACAACTGGTGTACAATCTCTCAGAGTACACATTTTGTCTATGCATGGTTATATACTATACTATGGTAATATGATAAGACAATATATTTATACAGACACTCCAAAACCAGAAATGCGATGTCAAGAATATGATTTGTGTGACAAAACAGAAATAAAATGTTAAAACATATATCACTTATTTGTTTTCGTCCTGAAAAGTCAAACTACGATGACTCTGCAGCTATCTAATTGTATTCCTTTTCCCAAAGAAGTTATACTCTGTTTTAGAAGAATATACAAGCCGTTCCACGAGAAAACCGACCTTTTGGCATCTGCGTAATGTATCGACCCAGATCAACTTGCGAATTCGACGCAGTTTCATCAGAGCCGACACATTCCGTCTCAGGGGAATAGGTAAAGAGTAATGATTCCTGAAACAGAAAATCCACATGAGACGGAAAGTGTCTATCCAGGTTAGCCTGCGCGGCATGCTTAGGCTGATACGGTTCGATACTTTACGCAGAGTCCACAATGTTGGTTTTGTCGTTATTTGGCTCATACATTCTTTCGTATTTACAGACTTCTAGATTGTCACTCGACGTTCAAGACTGTACACAACAAAGGTATAAGATGAATCATCGTCTGTAATGGTAACAGATGCAGTGAAATTGTTTGTTGTTATGGAAGACAGAGAAATGGATCATTTTTATTTATTTTTTTCGATTTTCCACAATGCTTTTGAGCTTTACTGCATATGTTTTCTTCAAATATATATCGGGGTTAATCCTCCAACTTTTCATTTATTAACTTGTCAAAAATCGCAGATGATGATATACAATACAAAACAATACAATATGTAATTTAGGCTTCTGGCCCATTATACAATTTTTCATATACATAACAAGTTGTTATCTCTCATTTGATCTCTTTTCAATAAATTAACGTGCAGTAATTGAACGCCTCTATTTTTGTCTTTTAGTTGTTTTCAAAGTGTTTGCATTTGTGTTTCACTTAGAAAAGGATTAGCATGTGTTAAGGGTTATGAACTCCAAACTTTGACCTACTGAGTATGTCTACCCAGTAAAATTGAAGCATAAACGATCAATATTTAGATGTTTATTGTACTGGAAGGTGAAATAATTACTCTTATATTATCCCAGAATTATGATTATAATATTTCAAGACCACTTTTAAACATTTTTAAATCGTTGACTTTACTATCTAAAACTGGAGTTCAACATCTTTAAAGACTGTACAGCAAAGGTATTCGATGCATTTTTGTCAATAACGGTAACAGATGCAGTGAAATTGAAATAGACATTATGGAAAACAGAAAAATGGTTCAATTTTCAACAATGTTTTTGAACTTAACTGCATACGTTTTCTTCAAATATATAACGGGAATATACTTCCAACTTCCCGTTCATCAGCTTGTCAAAAACCGAATATGATGTAATACAAAACAATGTGTGTATATAGTAATGTTGGTTTCTGGCTCATTATACAATTCTACATACTATACATACTAAGTTTACATGATTGATCACACAGTGAAGAGGTTCTAAAATAGAGAAAGTTATGTATGCGATTATAAGCGGCTCATGTATTTTTAAACAGACACAATAGGAACGTGTTCATTATGTTTATCTTTCCATTCATCTATTTTCAATAAATTCGCATTCAGTAATTGAACGCCAGTTGTTTTCAAAGTGTTTTGCAATTGTATTTCACTAAGGAACGGATTAACACGTGTTAAGCATAAACACAGAAGTAATAATATGTAGTTGACCAACAGTAATTAATGTTACCCAGGCTTATGGCTAGTTATAAACAATTTAAAAAACATATGCAGATACATATAATTGAAATTTAATCAAATATCACATTAATTGAAATTATATATGGCTTAGCTATTATTAACTATTTTCTGTATAATTTAGCTTCCTGATTTTAAATGATCTAACCAAATATTTCGAGGGGAGCTTTCATGCAAATAGGTCTAGGCTCAACCATTATTTCATTGAATAGTTCTTATTGTTGGATATGATGAGTTTCATTTCCCGTGGAAGTACAAGTCTTGAGCTCACCATTAGCAGAACATATCACCAAGAAATGCAATTCATCTTCCATCACATATATATTTCGTTTAAGGCACAAATTACGTAAGTTATGGTCAATATATGGATTAACATTTAAGCAATGGCTTTAGCGTCTGAAAATTGATAATATATGATAATTATAAAACGACAGACCAATTGGTAAATATCTTTCTGTATTTAGAAGTGATTAGTTATATATGTAATAATTTGTTTTCGAGGAATCACCTATATGTGTTGCAAGACTTGCGGGATAGAACACTCTATTACAGGTTTGTTAAAAATTTGCAAACATGTGAGTGAATGTCCTACTTCATCAGATATACACACAAACCCAAAACCATTTTCGTCGAGTCGTATGAGCATATCATTGCACAGTTCTTGGATATCTTGTATCTGACATTTCTGTAGCTTAAGCCAGAATTGAATACATTATGACATATATAATACAGCATCGGGATATCTACAACATTCACTTAACGCAAATAAAACGACAGTACTTATACTTATCTTTTACAGTAGTCAATATTAACATGTTCTATCGTATGGCCATACTCATGGCCCCATATATCTGACGCGCGAATCAGATAATTTGTTTAAACATCGAATTCAATAATTTGAAAGCATATTGTGGATTAAAATGACCGAATATTCTTTGTGATCTTAAAACGCTAAAACACGCTTTCTTTGCTTATGCAGATTGATTATTTTTTACTTTTTCTTTTGATAGGAAACAATTTTTTAATTGGTTTTATAATACAATCATTTTGTAATAAACACATATTTTCGTAAAGTCTATATTAAGTTCCATGATTACTGTTTTACAATATCTATGGATAGCATTGTACTGCTGCTGAAAGCGAATTAAAGTGTCGGATACACACGAAACGTCGTATGCAGAATTCTGTCTTAGATATTCATTTAGATCATAAATAAAATTATATTAGAGCCATTTAAATGTGATGAACACTGACAGATCAGTGTTACTAAAAGTACAATTATTCAG
Source organism: Serripes groenlandicus (assembly GCA_031761405.1). Taxonomy (NCBI): domain Eukaryota; kingdom Metazoa; phylum Mollusca; class Bivalvia; order Cardiida; family Cardiidae; genus Serripes; species Serripes groenlandicus. Next base: position 2,228,175 of record JASEVX010000021.1, read on the forward strand.
TAAAGTGTTAAACACTATGGTAAACATCTTCTGATGCAAATGCATACACATGTATCTGCAAGTGGTAAAGGGTTATCAAAACGCCTATTGTGATAAAGCAAATGAGGTGTAACATTATGTTACATTAAAATAGCAGTACGATCTTATAGAGATCTGAAACAAGGAGGTTAAACCTTATATTACATAACAAATAGCAGTGCGATGTTATGGAGATCCGGAAACAATGTGGGTAAAGGAGACATCGCTCACATTGAGTAGATTTTCTTTTACATAGAGTGTCTTCAAAATCGTGTGCTGTAGGAGCGGAGCGTAAATAGTCGCCTGTATCAGAAACCGAATTACACGAGCAATTAAAATACAGAACATTAATTAACTTTTATTTGAACTTAATGGTTTCAATTTCAATTTACATCTAAGGAGCAAATTCACGCCTAAACCTTTTTATTAGCAATGTATGATTACGATGTTTAATTTTATTAAATCAACACACTCACAAATATATAATATATATCTTCACATTTATAATATATATGGGAAATAGTTACGCGAGCAACTAAAATGCATCCAAGAATGAAATGACAGCTTTACTGTTTCATTTTTTCATTTCTAGACTGTCAGCGATTTTATTCAACACATAATATTGATATTTCTTCACATTTTTAATATATGACATCATTAACTAAATATCTTCATGCCAATCAAGATTTATCATCGTCTGGCATTCAGATAAATAGTTTCAATATTTGTGTTAATCTTAAGTATTTAATCATTCGTTTATATCAAATGTTTAAGTGTATATATACTTTGGGCTCCATTTTGATGAATGACAAACGAACATTGTAGATCAAGATCAGAATATGTTCTCGAGGAAACCATCGTCGAATACCCCCGGTTCTTTAATTACTTTATTCCTCATCACTGTATATATGATGTAGTTATGACGGAATGCATTGTTATGGAGCAGATACCATAGGGAAACCAACATTTGAGGAATGTGTGACGGTTTGCGAAAATTAACATTAAGGATGTTTTAGCTAGTGTAAATCAGCGACGGACTCCGAAAACCAACATATAGGCTTTTGCGACCAGTGTTGATTAATATCAGCCGTTGCATCTGCACTGTTCATTCTGGCTCTGTACTGTTCGCTAATAAGCCGCCAATAAGTCATAAAAAGACTTCAAGAAGACTCTGAAAAAGTGTAAGTTTGGACCTCATAGCAATATAAGGAGGCAAATTATTTGTCTTAATGTCTTACATTCACGCTCAGGTTTGTTTTCCTTGATCGTCGCTCAAGAAGCATCTATCTACGCATACATGCTGTCAGGTTTAACGATGCGTTATTTATTAGAGGTTTCTTTAATCGTTATGTCCGACATGTGATTGTTTTTCACTGGAATGGATCACATTGCGTTTCAAGTCGAGCTCAGATATTAGCTATAGTCTCGGTTTTATAAATCCCCATTTATTATTAAATGAAAAATAACTGTTTTGTAAGAATCACAGGTCGATCTTGACCTACACTTGTCGAATATTCCTTGTGTTTCTTTATTTCCATTGAGTGGAGCGCAGCGTGTTTAAAGATATGCCATTATCTCTATTGTGTAAATCGCTCTATCAGATGCACATACCTGTTTGCAGGATGGACAGGCTGATCTGAATATTAAATACGTTTTTTTTTTACGCTCATCTCATTTGCAGTCAGTTCTGAGATGTAGTATTGTCCCTATTGTATAATTCACTTTATCTGATAAAGGAACACTTAGATGTGTGTACGATTAACAGACTGATCTGTATCTTCTCTTGCCGAATATTAATAACGGTTTGTTTTCCTGTAGTGCATCTTATTTGAAGTCAGTTCTGAGATATAGTATTATATATATTGTATCATTCACTCTATCTGATCATAGGACAATAAGATGTCTGCAAGATTAATTGACATATCTGTATTTATACTTGCCAAATAGTAATTACGGTTCGTTTTGCTGAAGCGCACCTTTGTAGTCAACATGTTATCTGATAAGTAGACACAATATTTACAGGATTCCCTAATCCTTGGAAATGACTGATGTAAAGTTTGTTATCCCTTTTACAATATATGATTGCATATGGACTGTTTATCCCAAGTGTTTCTTTGTAAAGTATCCGTATGGTTCTACAATATGGTGATATGATATGCATATTGCATGGTTCTTGTCCAGCTATATAACTATTACCTTCTCTATCTACCGCGAGACTGCGTGGCGAAATCAGTCTGTCATGCTTATAAACACACTGTACAGTACCGTTAAGATCCATACTTGTCGCACTGTGCTTGCCTTCATCTGATACATATAGTGTGTCTTGTTCCGGACTAAGTGCAATGTAACATGGCTCTTCAAACAAGTTTAGTCCTTTGTTATTTGTTGAGATTACTTTTAATATATGTCCATCTAAATCAATGACTTTTACAGAGCCAGGATTCAGAAAAGAGACAATCAATTTGTTGTTAGTATAAACAATACCATAACAGTCACCAATTATGTTCACTTCCTTCACTAGAGACAATGTCTTACCAGTATTAATGAAAACGAGTTCATTGTCACATAAAACGACAATCTGCTCTCGTTTTACACGCGTTATAGCCGATGGTCGTGTAGGTAGTTTTATACAGGATATTACTGTGTTACTGTTAACATCAATTAACTTCACACTATAAGTAAGATAATCAACCAAAGATAGCCTGTTGTTTTCTAACATTGCTCCACCTATAATCCAGCCGTTATCACTTGTATATGTAGAATATGGGATATTGACTTTCCTTATACATGTCAATGATACCCGACGAAGGCTAGATGCACTCGATACACTAAGAGGGGGTAGACCATCTGACCTATCTACACCAGAGTGAAGAGGTGACCAAGATGAACGAGGTGGACGAGGTGGAATAGATGGACAAGTTGGACGAGGTGAACCAGATGGACGACGTGATCTGATCACTGATTTTCGTTTTGGTTTTTCCGTATTACTAGACATCTCTTCAAGGTCAGCAGATACCAACTCACACGTGATAGACCGTTTTTCAGTCGATGTTTTATCTTTTTCCCCTTACGGTCTGGGCCTCTACCAAATTACTTTGTTCGATGGAATCAAAAAGTTGCCGTTAATAAACTCTACTCTACTTTACACTGTTTGTGTTTCATGGTAGCACAAACATAGCAGCAGCATTCCTCATTAGTATTCAGATAATTTCCCGGTTTTTTTAGTAAACATTTTTTCTTCTCACGAAGTAAATGTCTGTTTTGGCATGTTGTCTCCCTCTTATTATTGGTGATGTCTCGATAATTCAGCCGTTTTGTGTGTTTTAGTTCAAGGGTCACATAGGTATTTATTGCAAACTATGCAAACAAACGGCGTTTCCTCTTTTTCTTCACCTTTACATGGGTTACAGAGAATACCAGTATTGAAGGCATGGATGTCTACCTGACTCTTCCAGATACCGGCATGGCGTACAGGACTTACTGAAAGAAACAAAGAAGGACATTTCCAATGACACTAATATCGAATGTCATCTAAACACTAGTTTATACGTACTTTTTAAGGATATGAATCCTTTTAAAGCAAACATCCCATTTATACGAGAAAACATACATACGTATATTGTTTTTTTGCGTTCAAAGGAATTACCAGGAAACCATTATTAACCTATGAAACTTTCCGAAACTTTCCGAAATGGTTCCAAATTCATTCTTCTTCCCCGTATGAGATTCAGAAAGTTATCTGCCACTCTGACATAGCCAAGAATTACAAGTTATGAAATTTTTTATTAAACTTGTTACCTAAGTGTAAATCGTTTACATTTTAGTCATTTTTAGATTTATTCAAATATAAAGCATTTAATAAAAAAATATTCAAGATGAAGACAATATACAATTTATTTTTGAGCACTTACAGAAAATAATACATTTCTCAATAAAAGCAGTGCTTCAGACTCGTCAATATTGATCTGTATCAGATATTGAATCGAAAAGCATTCTGAGCTGACAATAAGCAAAATAAATATTGTCAAGCTTAAATTGAAGATGGTAAGAAACGCCAAAGTGATCAGAACCTACAATGGTTAGAAATGCCAAAGTGAACCAAACGTACAACTGCTTGAAATACCAAAGTGACCTGAACATACAATGGTTAGAAATGCCAAAGTGACATGAACCTACAATGGTTAGAAATGCCAAAATGATCCGAACCTACAATTGTTGGAAATGACAAAGTGACCCGAACCTACAATTGTTAGAAATGCCAAAGTGACCCAAACCTAAAAGGGTTAGAAATACCAGAGTGACCCGAATCTACAATGGTTAGAAATGCCAAAATGACCCGAACCTACAATGGTTAAAAATGCCAAAAAGACCCGAACTTGCAATTGTTAGAAACACCAAAGTGACCCGAACCTACAATTGTTAGAAAGGCCAAAGTGACCCGAACCTACAATGGTTAGTAATGCCAAAGTGACCCGAACATACATGGTTGGAAATGCAAAAGTGACCCAGACCTACAATTGTTAGAAACGCCAAAGTGACCTGAACCTATAATTGTTAGAAATGCCAACGAGACCTGAACCTACAATTGTTAGAAACACCAAAGTGACCCGAACCTACAATGGTTAGAAATGCCAAAGTGACCCGAACTTACAATGGTTAGAAATGCCAAAGTGACCCGAACTTACAATTGTTAGAAATGCCAAAGTGACCCGAACCTGCAATGGTTAGAAACGCCAAAGTGACCCGAACCTACAATTGTTAGAAATGCTAAAGTGACCCGAACTTACAATGGTAAGAAATGCCAAAGTGACCTGAACCTACAATGGTTAGAAATGCCAAAGTGACCCGAACCTACAATGGTTAGAAACGCCAAAGTGACCCGAACCTACAATTGTTAGAAATGCTAAAGTGACCCGAACTTACAATGGTAAGAAATGCCAAAGTAACCTGAACCTACAATGGTTAGAAATGCCAAAGTGACCCGAACCTAAAATTGTTAGAAATGCTAAAGTGACCCGAACTTACAATGGTAAGAAATGCCAAAGTGACCTGAACCTACAATGGTTAGAAATGCCAAAGTGACCCAAACCTACAATGGTTAGAAATGCCAAAGTGACCCGAACTTGCAATTGTTAGAAACGCCAAAGTAACCTGAACCTATAATTGTTAGAAATGCCAAAGTGACCTGAACCTACAATGGTTAGAAACGCCAAAGTGACCCGAACTTGCAATTGTTAGAAATGCCAAAGTGACCCGAACCTACAATTGTTAGAAACGCCAAAGTGACCCGAACTTACAATTGTTAGAAACGCCAAAGTGACCTGAACCTACAATTGTTAGAAACGCCAAAGTGACCCGAACTTACAATTGTTAGAAACGCCAAAGTGACCCGAACCTACAATTGTTAGAAACGCCAAAGTGACCCGAACCTACAAGTGTTATAAACGCCAAAGTGACCCGAACCTACAATGGTTAGAAACGCCAAAGTGACCCGAACCTACAATTGTTAGAAATGCCAAAGTGACCCGAACCCACAATTGTTAGAAACGCCAAAGTGACCTGAACCTACAATTGTTAGAAACGCCAAAGTGACCCGAACCTACAATGGTTAGAAATGCCAAAGTGACCCGAACCTACAATTGTTAGAAACGCCAAAGTGACCCGAACCTACAAGTGTTATAAACGCCAAAGTGACCCGAACCTACAATGGTTAGAAACGCCAAAGTGACCCGAACCTACAATGGTTAGAAATGCCAAAGTGACCCGAACCTACAAGTGTTATAAACGCCAAAGTGACCCGAACCTACAATTGTTAGAAACGCCAAAGTGACCCGAACCTACAATGGTTAGAAATGCCAAAGTGACCCGAACCTACAATTGTTAGAAACGCCAAAGTGACCCGAACCTACAAGTGTTATAAACGCCAAAGTGACCCGAACCTACAATTGTTAGAAACGCCAAAGTGACCCGAACCCACAATTGTTAGAAACGCCAAAGTGACCTGAACCTACAATTGTTAGAAACGCCAAAGTGACCCGAACCTATAATGATTAGAAATGCCAAAGTGACCTGAAACTACAATGGTTAGAAAAGCCAAAGTGACCTGTACCTACAATGGTTTGAAATGCCAAAGTGACCCGAACTTAAAATTGTTAGAAACGCCAAAGTGACCCGAACCTACAATTGTTAGAAATGCCAAAGTGACATGAACCTACAATTGTTAGAAACGCCAAAGTGACCGAACCTACAATTTTTAGAAATGCCAAAGTGACCCGAATCTACAATTGTTAGAAATGCCAAAGTTACCCGAACCTACAATTGTTAGAAACGCCAAAGTGACCCGAACCTACAATTGTTAGAAATGCCAAAGTGACCCGAATCTACAATTGTTAGAAACGCCAAAGTGACCCGAACCTACAAGTGTTATAAATGCCAAAGTGACCCGAACCTACAATTGTTAGAAACGCCAAAGTGACCCGAACCTACAAGTGTTATAAATGCCAAAGTGATCTGAACCAACAATTGTTAGAAATGCCAAAGTGACCTGAACCTACAATTGTTAGAAACGCCAACTTGTATATTTTCCCATGAACGGGCTCAAATATATAACAGGCAGTTAAGAAGCACATTCCGATACTATTCATTGTTGTTTATCTTTGTTCAGAGATAATCTGATCTTTGCATTGTCTTACATATAGTTTTTGTTAAATTAGGGTTTACAGCCGTTTTCAACATGTGTTCATTAATATCACGGCTATATCTACTTCTAACACTTATCCAATATCCCTTGGTGGCAAAATACTACCAAGACAAATGCCTTACCTGAGAGCATTCAATTAAAGGGCAATTCATCCAAGAGCACGCCAAATAATGCCACTCAACCCAATAGGACGTGATAAAAGGGCACTTAACCCAGGGCACTTCATCGGAAGGCACTCCATTAAACGGAACGCCACCAAAAGGTACTCCACTCAAGGGCTCTGTACCAAATGCACATCAGACAAGGAGACTCCAACAAATGGCACTCCAACATACATGTAATTCCTTGGACAAACCTTTAACGAGTAAATAAGCAATGTCACAGCTTAGGAATACCATTCAACGCGGAAATTTAACAATATCATATCAGGTAAACGGTTAACCTGTTTACACATACAAACGCAGTGTGACGCGTTTGCATCAGGTGGCGTTTGAAACCAGTGTGGAACTAGTGTTCACACCTCTTCCTTTAAGTGTAGATGTCTTCGGAGTGATATCAAAATCAATGTACTTTGTCGTCTGCTGCAGATTCTTTCGGAGATATATCATAATCACTTTTACTTTACCGAGATGTTTTCTTTGTCGACTGCTGCAGATATCATTTGTACAGGAATAGGTCAAAACCAACAGTTGAACTAACATTGCCACTATAATCTGTTTAAATTTAATATGCGCATAATGAATACATTACAATGTCCTTTTTAAAAAATATTTCCATGTGGAATGTATTGTGGTAAATATTCATCATGCGAGAAAATAATCGAAAGCGAACATGTACACACATTACTCGGTCCACTCTTGTCGGGAAAAAAAGTGTGTGCATGTATATAGCAAAACCGGTTAATTGATCTCTCATGAAGGAATACCTTGTCTAACGCTTTGAACTCCTGGATAAGTTAAGTTAGAACACACAACTAGCTTTGCTGTAAAAATGGCATATGGTTTGAGATAAGATTCATAAACAGTCTAAGGACGAATGTCGAAAGGAGGTTTCATACTTAAGAGCAGTCCGAAGTTTGTATCTTATATTTTGCCGTGCCCGGGCGGTTAACATGGGTTTGATAAAAGGAGTCTCTGGTACGATTCCTGCTCGCTTTAGTCATGGTGGAGAACATTTAGACAGGGCACATATCATGGAAACTGTCCTAATTTAGCCTACGGTTTAGTCTTTCAGAGTTATTTGTGCAATAACGCACATGATTAAGACATAACTTCACAATATATGGGTATATTTACCAAGCGACACATTATTTTCGTCGGCAACACATTTATAAATTAATTTAAAGACAATCTCATTTCATATGTGTTGAAAATTAATACTTCTCTCAAACAGTTTTGACATCGAATCAGGCCCCTCGTAGGAGAGAAGAGCTGATCTGCAATCAAATTATTGCCAAAGTTCTTAATGAACTGCGAAATCGACCCCTAGTTTGCAAATAGTTTAAATAAGGGTTATATATGGTTAATGTATACAATGGCACGCTTCAAGTTGTATTGACTGTCAATGAAGATTTGAATGTGTTGCGATTACGATCATATAATTATATTATTTACTAAACTATTGGATGTTTTTTTTTATCATATTTACTCCCGAGTTGTTTCAAATTTGAAATGAAACTGTGAACAGTGACTATCCTGTTAAGCTGACTTAACCATGCGTTTTATGACTGTCTGTGAACCACTACTCGAGTATGACTAATATCTCGGTCAGTCATATCACGCTGGCTAGCTGATCTATCAATTCGTGTATGATATTCTAGAAGTCAACCACTACTCGAGTATGATGAATATATCGGTCAGTCACATTCAGCTAGCTAGCTGACTTTCTCATGTGTGTTATGACTTTCTGTCAACCACTTCTTCAGTACGACGAATATCTCGGCAAGCTGACATACCAATGTATTTTATGACATTATGTCAACCACAACTCGAGAATCATGAGTATACTGGTCAGTTATATCTAGTCGGCTAACTGATATACACATGTGTTTCATGACTTTCTGTCAACCACTTCTCGAATATGACGAGTATCCCAGTCAGTGATAAAACGGTGGCTAACCTTCCCGTTTAAGGCTTGCTTTTAAATCCTTTGTATATACTGCCATATTGATAATTATATGTACATGTAAATATGCAATAAATACTGTTTAAACCAACCTTCCGTTTGCTTTATGAATTTCTGTCAACCACTACTCGAGTATGACAAATATATCGGTCAATTATATCACGGAGTCTATCTGACTTGTTTATGTGTTTTATAAATTTCTGTCAACCACTGTTCCAGTAATACAAACATCCAAGTGGGTTATATCACGATGGATAGCTGACCTTCCCATGTATTGTATGACTTTCTGTCAACCAATAATCGAGTATGAAGAATACATTGGTAAGTTTTATCACGGCGGCTAGCTGATGTTCCAATGCGTTTTATGACTTAATAGCAATTACTACTAGAGAATGACGATCTTTTGACCGAATCGGAATGCAATCTCTTATTCAAAAGAACTTAATCTTACCGACATCGTAGATGATTATAATCACGCACGTTGAAGGGCGACCCTGTTAGCTAATTGCATAAATATCATTTTCGATCGAACTATATCATGTTAAGAAAGTTATATTGCCAAAGCCATATGATTATCGGGTCGCTTTCAGGATTTATGTACGTGACCGCGCAGAGGTGAAGGCTGTTTCGGATCCGTCTTGATTTTAAAACACCGAAGATCGCTTTTGTTTGACGCTGTCAATACTATAGCTTAAAACGACACCATCGAGCAAAGGGAAAATATGCAGTCTTACAAATACGAACTTGAGGCCAAACATTATGGAAGGTCATGCATGTCATGCATACATGTATGCTCTTTCTTTTCAAATACCTTTCCAAGTTGTTTTCACCAGATTCAGTTTAAGTTAAGAAAGGTTCAGATAAGGTAAGCGTTTTTGGTCAGGACTATTGATTAAACATAGATCGTTCCGACTCTCCAGTTACCGAAACTTATTAATTGGAGTTAAACGGTAATTCAGTTATATCGCTGCGATTGATCCATCTAAAATGTGTTTCCCGTCTTGAACATGTTCTACTCACACAACATTCTGTTTAGGCATTTGACTATCTACCGACATTGCATATTCAGCACATACCAACAGGATACAAAGCGTGCAAAATTAAACAAAACTAACCTAACTTACCTTTACTTATCCTATATTATCGATATATCATCTATATAATCCAATTTTAATTCACATCTTCAGACATTCAAATTGTTTAGATCTTAACTATATCAATGGTGTAGACTTAGTCTGTAATGCATCAACAATTACAGAACAAAAGACAATGTCGTCCAATATTTTAAATTCTTTATAGGTATATCGGTTATCAGATTTCAGATTCCTCTTGAGATGTGATCGTTAGGTTGAGTCTTTGGTCTTTATTAAAGCTGAACAATGGCTATAAGTGATTTATGAACATTAAGTATATGATAATTAATATAGAAAACACTTCAAGCCTACTGTTCACTTTGATTGGCCTTTTTGTGAAACCCCCTTCTACACACACACGCAACAAATTCGTACTTTTCATTATAATTATGACGAATAAACCAGTAAACATGTGAAATGAACTTTAAGGTAAGTGTGTAGTATGCTAGTTGAAACAATCTTAACAAACAATAGTGTTGCGTGACATAGCTTTAATCCTGTCACACCCTTGTAAATAGTGTCTGACGCCTTTGCATCGGTCGACTTTTGAAAGCATTGTGACAAAATGAGAAAATATTTATTATAAACAATAACTTCTTTTGCCGCAATTATTACACTTTCATTTATAGAAGTTTACCATATGTTTAATCATATAATTTCGAGGTCAACACATACATATTTGCTATATGTCGGCAATGTTTAAGTACGGGTAAAAGAATCAAGCAATGCTTATATAATGTTAAGCAATAACTGATTGCAATGCCATTGTCATGATAAGTATATAAACAGTTTACTATCGTGATTGGACGTGCAATCAGTCTTTTAAATCGACCTGGAACAACGTTTTCAAAACCTATTGAAATCCAGCATTATTAACCTTTCCCTTGTTACTATGTGTATGCTTTCATAAGTGTTAATGAATATATCCGATCGGTTTTGATATTTCCAATAGGATATATATATATATTTATGTATACGTTTACACATCTGCATCAAAAAAATGAAAACTACAAAACACTTTTTAGATTAAAGAACAAGTTTGAATTCAGTTGAACAGCTTGTTGCGAAAGGAGAACTTTCTCATTGTTCACGTTTCATCCGTTTGCCGCAATGTTTTTTGAAAGTCTTCTGCTGTAGAGAAGTCACAAAGAGTCTGTATGTATTTAAAGGATACATGAATAAATAGATAAAAGATACGAGGGTTAATCGTTATTTGCATATAACACTAAATGAGTAAAAAGAAGCCAGTTTAATTTTGTAAACAGTGTTGATCCACATATGTTTGTGCAAAGCTTCTTTTATCATGCGTATGTTATTTTAAGACTGAACAGATGGCCATAGTGATCTGAACGTACAATGGTTAGAAATGCTAAGGTGATCTGAACTTACAATGGTTGGACATGCCATCTTGTATATTTTCCCATGGACGGGCTAGAATATACAATACTTAATTAAGAAGCACATTCCGAAAATGTTCATTGTTATGTATCTGTGTAAAAAGATAACCTGATCTTTGCATTGTCAAAAATATAGTTTTGGTTTAATTAGGGTTTACAGCCGTTTTCAACAAGTGTTCATTAATACAGTTAAGAACATCATGAAATTGACAATCTGAGCGGAACGTGATTGGATCGTGAGCGTGATTGGAACGAAGTTGGAACGCCTTATGAGCGGAACGGAATTTTGCGCTCTGAACCAAACAATCATAATGATTGCAAAAATCCAATCATTCGCTCGTTGAACGGTTGCAACAACTATCCGATAATTATTTTACGAAATTATTTTATTAACCCTTTAGTGAATAGCCCAACTGCCCATTTACCTATATTATCCCCATATATAGGCATCCATCTGATAAACCAATAGTCAATAAACTACTGATAAAAGCCTGTACACTATCTCCATATTGGGAAAATCATAAGATTTTGACACCTGTCCTAATTAAACCCAACTATCTGTATAAAATGTTGTAACTACCTTTTATATGTCGGTATAAACATTGTGGGAAATTAAATTACCTTTACAGTGGTGTAAAATACACTATTTCAGCATGAAAAGTACTGAAGCAAAACAGGAGACGAAAGCAGGGCAATTTTATTTTTTATTTTTTCTTGAAAATGATGAATGTATTTTGCTCATGTCTACCTTTTCAAATATTTTTATTGCGAAAAAAAGAACAAGTGAAATTACTCCAGAATATAACAACAGCAATTTCAAGTTGAATTTTTTAAAACCAGATACTCCGTAAAGGAAATATGTCTTAATTTCTACGAAGTTTTCAAAAGTCAACGCTGTGACATACAGGAGTAAAATTAGTAAAACTTAATGGAGAAATGACCCATCTTCCTGTCATGATTCAAAGTCGATTCCACGAGAATAAATGTAAAACATCCTATATAAATATTTTGAATGTCTAATGTCCTTACGTTTTCATTTCTAACCATTTCCTTTTTGAAGAAATAGATCGGCAATAGAGAATTGTTAACCCAAAAAAAGTCGAATGTAAACACATGTTTGCGTATTTTTCCGTATTCTCAAGGACGATTTAGTTCTTTGTTTACTTATCCTTGGTTGTTGAAACTCATTATTCCAAGCTCCTATAGAGAAAACATCGTTGTCGGAAGAAGAACAATCATCGGAAACAACTTCCAGATCAGAAATATCTGATTGAATGTGATACGGGGTGAAGCAAAAAAAAAAAAACAGCTTCAGTTTTGCGGAAGTGTCATAACTGCACCCGTAAATGACCCATTTTATTGCCCTTCTGATTTACTAGATCAATCAATCAAAGACCCGCCGGTATTGTGTAGATGAAAACAATAACCACTTATGTCATGTTCATCCCTTTCCCCATTACAACAAATCACAGCAAACGATTGTGAAAATGTCGAGACAAAAATAAAGAAAATCTATAAAAAAGGAAAGTATAATTACTGAATTAATTCAAATCATTGTGGCAAAAGTTATCTATTAAATTTAATGCATTTAGGCTTTTTCCTTTTGCTGCAATGACTCGTCAGCTTTAGTTGCGTCAAAATGAATCTACATCTGTGAAAGAGGTATTTCCCAGTAGCTTACTTGATTGTCAAAACTGGTATACACCGGAAATGTGATCGGTCAAACAAAGAACCGACTTTGCACGTGTGAGTAAACCCTTTCCTCTTTCAACAATTATGCCGACGAAATTAAAAACATCTTGACAAAAAATTCAAACTATTTAACCCTTTCTCACGTATAGACAATTTCTACAGCAGAAGAATAGATTCATACAGGGGTGCTTCATTGTGTTTGCATGGGATCATAACATTGTGAGCAATTTTTTCTCGTTTTAAATGTCGTCTGCTCCTGATTTTTTAATACGAAGAAAGGGAGAAATGAAGCACTGTTGTCAAGGTCATGTTTACTGCATGCGTCAGTAATTTTCCTTTTGATCTGGGTGGACGTGGTTTACACATAATAATACCGTGTCAAATGAAAACCCGCCTTCCGATAGTTGGGAATATTCAGATCAATATGCTCTTCTGTTATGACTGATTAGGATCATCACCGTTCGTAATTCTTCACATAACAATTATCGAAGTCTTTGGAGAACAGTTATGACCAAACGCCGGCATTACAATTATATAAATTGATACCAGCTGTTATAAGATTTGGAACAAAACTGATTGTCTATTTTTATGTGTCGCGACTCAATCTGTATATGGTGCATAGTGGTAATTTTAGAAAACCCTTGTGTAATTACATTTTACAATTACAAATGGAAACGGATATTTTCATATGGATATTTTTCATAGTAATAAGGTATGTTCAAGCTTATCATTTCCCGACGCATTTCATTCAACATGGGTACTGAATTTTTAAACACTACACATGTTTTGACGCTTTTTACTTACAAACTTTATATAGTAACACTATGATTTAAAGTCTGAGATCCCTTTGTAAATAAACAAATTGTATAGTGATACACTTTTGGAGGACCTATTCACACGATAAATATACTTTTGAAGTATTCAAACTCCAAAGGCGTCGAAAAGCGTTTACATTGAAATCGATTAGAATCGATTAGGGTCGTCGAAAAGTTTATATTGAAATCGATTAGGGTTGTCGAAAATCGTTTATATTGAGATCGTGTAGGGGCGTCAGAAAGCGTTTTTATCCGGTAAAGGGTTAACAGTCATATTTGTATACTAAACTTTTGTTTTATAAGACACTCAAGTATCCGATTGAATTAGAATGTAACAAATATTATTAATAATACGATTTGCTACTAACGATTGTGCTGAATAACTCTTATTTATGGTTAAGTAAAACAAATATATAAACGAAATGAAATTAATTTAATCCAATCAAATCGTTGAACGGATTTTGATCGAAAAAAAGCGTTCCGAGTGAGCGTAAAAAAGCGCTCAATCTGAACGGAACCGAAAAAAGCAATCACAATGTTATGAATGAGTGAACGCTTTGAGAGCGGATTGGAACGTGAGCGGAGCGGAACGGAACGGAACGGAGCGGAGCGTGAACGGTAAATTTGTCAATTTCAAGATGTTCTTAACTGTATCACGGCTAGATCTAACACTCATCCAATATCCCTTAACGGCAAAATACTGGCAATAAATACGTCTTACTTACGGGCATTCAATCAAAGGGCTATCCTTCCAAGAACACGCCACATAAGGCCACTTAACCCAATGGGATTTGACCAAAGGGCACTTAACCCAAGGCACTTCATCGAAGGGCACTCCATTAAAGGGTACAGCACCAAAAGGCACTCCACTCAAGGGTATTGTACCAAATGCACTTCACACAAGGACACTTTACCCAAGGGCACTCCGACATGTTCTGCTTTGTTTTATGTCTTTCTGTCAACCCAAACCTTTGCGACTATAATGAGTATAACGGTCAGTTATGTGATTTGTGACCTTCTGTCAATCACTACTCGAGTATGACAAGAATCTTGGTCAGTTATATCACACCGGCTAGCTGACCTACCAATGTGTTTTATGACCTTCTGTCAACCACTACTCGAGCACGACATGAATCTTCGTCAGTTATATCACGGCGGCTAGCTGATATACACATGTGTGTTATTGTGTTCTGTCAACAACTATTCGACTATGGGTTGTGGGTTCAATCTTCGGCCGGGTCATATTAAAGACTTTAAAAATATTAGTAATAGCTGCGCTCTTTGGCGATAAGGCCTACAGGGCTAACATTACGATTGACTTGCTCCTGTCATGACATATGGACCTATATTAAAAGTAAATTACAACAGAAAGTTGTTGAAAGCGGAATACCAAACAATCAAACCTTGAGTATTTCGAGTGTCCCGGTAGATAGCTTACCTACCCATGTGTTTTATGGCTTTTTGTCAACAAATACTCGAGTATGACCAGAATACTGGTCAGTTATATCAGGGCGGCTAGCTGACCTACACATGCGTTTTATGGCTTTTTGTTAGCAATTAACCGAGTATGACGATTTTTCGGTCAGTTTAAGCAAGGCTGCTAGATGACCTACAAATGTGCTTTATGAGTTTATGTCAACCACAATTCGAGTATTATGAGTATCCCGGTCAGTCAAAGCACGCCGGCTAGCTGACCTACCCATGTAGTTTAGGTCATTCTATCAACTAATACTCGAGGAGTATGACTAGAATCATTGTCAGTTATATTACGCCGGCAATCTGACCTACCCATGAATGTTATGACTTTTTATCAACAAATACTCGAGTATGACGAGAATCCTTGACAGTTATATCACGCTGGAGAGCTGACGTACCCATGTATGTTATGGCTTTTTATCAACTTATACTCGAGTATGACGAGAATCCTTGTCAGTTATATCACGCCGGAAAGCTGACCTACTCATGTATTTTATGGCTTTTTATCAACTAATACTCGAGTATGACGAGAATCCTTGTCAGTTATATCACGCCGGCAAGCTAACCTACCCTTGTATGTTATGGCTTTTTATCAACTAATACTCGAGTATGACGAGACTCATTGTCAGTTATATCACGCCGGCAAGCTGACCTATCCATGTATTATATGACTTTTTGCCAACCATAACTAGAGTTCGACTAGTAATTTTGTCAGCTATATAACACCAGCAAGCTGACCAACTGATCTATCCATGTATGTTTTTTGGTAAACTACTACTCGAATATGGCAATTTGGTTAGGATAATTTTCTTTAACCTTTTTCCTGATACATACTATATAATGACGCCTAGTACCGGAGACTATTATGAGAAAAGGAGAACTTGATGAAAACATGTGATTGAATAGTACACTTAATTTAAGTTTAACGCCATTTTAAATAATGTATTCAGATCAAATAACATACTGTGTCATTATCATACACTTACTTCCAATGAATATATGGATGACAGGGACGAGATTCAAACTAATAATCCCTGACACGACATAACTCGACGTTACCAATAACACAGAATCAAATGCACTATCTCCCGAGTATTTTTCACTCACGCCAAACAGACCAGACCCTTTCAGCTAATGGCATTAATTTTATTTACGATCAAGTAACATTTTGTATATAAAAGTATTTCGCCAAAGCAGTTACTATGTCGCTTCAAGAATGCTTGTACGACTAAATGTTGAAAAAAGGAAGATCCTGATGTTAACGCAAGGGGATGCAAGATGATTTGGATATACTGGTCGCTAGTCCCCAAATGTCGGTTTTAGTGTGACGTGGCCAAAAGTATAGTTTTAGATATGATAAGCTGTGTGCGAGTGAAAGATGGTTATGCAGTGTAACAAGGACGAACTGGAGTGCATAGTTCATGTTGGATCACGAATAATTGCTTGGATTTCTTTCCAAATGTATTTTGAAAGTCAGGTTCACCAGGTTCAGTGATATTTCAGATATCAGAAAGATAAAGATACAAGTGTAGGACTAGGTTCATAGTCTGATACATTCGTTAAGTACATGGTTTATAGACCTTTTGGCTAACACAAATTATATAAATAGTGAATTTGGTACTAATGTCAAAATAAAACTAATCCAAACTTACAATGATTTAGCCTGTCGATAAATGTTCCATTATCCAATCCGTAAAACTCAGCGTTTTTAAATAGTTTTACCGTTTACACTCTGTAAAAGAGTATATATAATGCATAACAGTTTAAAGTTTCAAAGTTTACAAACGAACAAAAGTCAATATCGTCTATTATATAACACTGAAAGGATCGACGTCATGTGAGCTATCCATTTGCAATACACGTTGAAGTTTGATCTTTAACTCTTTTAGCGTCAATAGCAATGTTAAGGGTTTTTTGCAAACAATACAGAGTCAGGTCTCACCTAACATCAGCATTGTTTGCCTTCAGTTATCAAAATAGTGAAAAACCTGTATTACATGAGAAATCGCAAATGAAGTTTGTTCGTTATGTATCTCTCGGTTATGAAAATGTTTGCTAGCATTTTCGTATGTGCAACTGGAATTTTGCTTCCTCCAAAACAAAGTTTCATCAGATTCCTTGCTCCTGAATAAGTTATCTAAAAGAAAGAGAAACAGTTGTGTCGCACATATTTTTCAAAAGGATTTGAATAAGAGTTATGCAATTTTAAAGGAATGTTTGTCAGCATATAAAGTTGTGCACCTGCCATTAAACTTATTGCATTATGTAATCATCATGAGCCAGTTGAATAAACATCTATGATATAGTTCATTTAATCTAAATGTTTGCATGATGAATACATAACAAGGTATGTTTAATACATATGTCTACGTGAACTTGTTATATAATGTATTTGTCGTGCCACAGTTGAATTTGATTTGCCACTAAATATTGTTTTTGTCGAATGCATATCAGACAATGTCTGTTTAATACACATGTCTTCGTTAGTTTGCTATTAACCATCCTTTTTCACACATGTTTACTTGGGAACACGCCAAATTGACTAATTTAACGAAGCTCATATAAATGACCATGAAATTTGAAATAGGGCCTAATTTGCATATCAATGCGTTCAAATACATTATCTAAAAGACAGAAATAACGTTTTAGAAAAATATTGTTTTTCGTCAATTGGTCAACAAAATTGACGAGTTGAGGAATCGACGAACTTGAAAAATCTTCTAGTTTAGTTTAATCGTATTAAATTCTCATATATTTTACATAGAAGGAAACATCAAGAAATATACATATAATAATGTAGTAGTTGGTCTATCAATTATTTAAGTTACAAAACGGTATATGTTTATAGTCTGATATATACATATAGTACATGGTCCTTCGACTTTCTAGGTTACCAAATAAATGGTATTGTTTTATAGTCTGAACTATTCATATTGTACATGGTCTATCGACTTCCAAGGTTAGCAAAAGTTATTTGTTGATATTCTGAATAGCTCATTTAGTACATAGTATATCGACTTTCCAGTTAACACAAATGTATTGGTTTAAAGTTTGACATATTCATAAAGTACATGGTATTTCGACTTTCCAGCTGAGACTAAATAAGTCCAAATAAAGCAACATTGAACTTACAAGTAATTATCCTCTCGATATATTCTCCACAATCCAATTCGTATAACTCAACATTTCCAAGGTTATCAAAAGTGATTTGTTGATATTCTGAAGATTTCATGTAGTACATAGTATATCGACTTTCCAATTAACACAAATGTATTGGTTTAAAGTTTGACATATTCATAAAGTACATGGTATTTCGACTTTCCAGCTGAGACTAAATAAGTCCAAATAAAGCAACATTGAACTTACAAGTAATTATCCTCTCGATATATTCTCCAAAATCCAATTCGTATAACTCAACATTTTAACAGCTTCACCGTAGCACGTATGTAGACCAATCATATAATACTACTTTAAAGTGTTAAAAGTGTTTTTAGAGAAGAATACGCAGTAACCTCTCTTATTTACATACGATCAACGTCATATGAGCTATCCGATTTCAATACACCTTAAAATATGATATTTAGGTTGTTTCCTTATGTCTCTCTCTCCCTTCCACCATAGCAGGACTGTCTGATACCATACGAAAATGTGCCGCTTCAGTTATCCTTCGGATTATGGCTACTGATTCATAATTTGCTTATAAAGTGGGGAAATTGTGTGGAGTGCATATATTTAGATATATTGCCAGCATATGAAGCCTAAACCAACTTAGGCAGATTTAAGACCCCCTGACTTGAAAATATTAAGCTTGAAGAGTGAGGAATATGTTGTGTCGTACATGTCTCCAGTAGTACTTAGGTTAATGTAATGAATCTTTACTGGAATGAGTGTCTGTTTGTGAAGATAATATGTATGTTACGGCTTTTTTCAATTCGTCTGTTTTTAACGTGTCTGAATGTTCGCAAACCCTGTAACAACATTGGTAGGACATTGTGGAATAAGATTTGCTAATTATCAAATTATTTCCATTTTTTCTCACATTGTTTTCAGATTTCTTCTGTTAAAGAGGCGTCAAAAGTCGTCTGTATTAGGAAAGATATTGTCTTAATATAGAAGATAATATGCAGAATCAAGTACATGTAGTTTCAGCTTTACATTTACTGTGCATACATACAAAGAAATCATGAATACGGTTTCAAAAAAGCTAAACTATGTAATTGACATGATACACAGTGAAACTTAAACATTTGTAATTGGTTATGTTTACTCAATTGTGTGGTTGTAAGACAACCTACATTTGATAATTTTCATGTCAATACAATTTATCCATTCGATATGTCGGACATTATTTGTTTAAATCTTCCAACCAAAAACATTTTTTAACAAAAGAACATCATACATAAACAAACTTATATTTGATTTGACATAAAAAGGACAAAAAATTGTGAAAAGAAGACATTGATAAACATGAGACATTTCTGCTTTTTTACCACTCTGTTTTCGAAAAGAATGATATTGAAGAAGTTTAATTATCGAATCGAGTTACAAACATTGTGTCAAAAGTTACTCGCTACAGATGCATCTGCATAAGAGAAAAGCGTGGCATAGTAGGGGTTTGGTACAACAATACCCTTTCATACCTTACGTGGTGCACATGTTCTGGTTCAGAGAGTCACAGGTATTTCCATATTTCAATACATTATACAGACCATCCTTGTGTTTCAGCCCTTATCACGTCGTCTGTATTGACTATGATACACATCAGTTTTACTTCTCTGTCGTCTTTACGTCTATCTGTCCGTCAGTATGTTTGTCTGTGTGACCTTTACATCTTACACGTTTTACATGTTATGGTACAGAGAGAACAGGTATTTCAATATAGCGATACATTATACAGACTATCCCCGTGTTTTAACCCTTATCACGTCGTCTGCATTGACTATGTTACACATCAGTTTTACTTCTCTGTCATCTTTACGTCTATTTGTCCGTCAGTATGTTTGTCTGTGTGACCTTTACATCTTACGCGTTTTACATGTTATGGTACAGAGAGTAACAGGTATTTCAATATAGCGATACATTATACAGACTATCCCCTTATTTAACCCTTAATACGTCACCTGTATTGAAATAGATACACATAAGAATCACATCTCCGACGTTAATCAGTGTGTCTGCTCAGCTATGCTTCTGTCTGTTTACCCACCATGTTTTCTCTCACTGAAATAAGTTAACAGACGACACCCGTGTTTCTTGGAACATTTGTGTTTGTTTGTGTTGGTGTTTTTCGCCGCTTTTAACAATATTTCAGTTACATGCATATCACTGTGTTTTCTTCTTGGTAAGTTACCAGTAATGTTTGTCCATGTATATTCACACCAGCGAGGTAGTCAAAATGCAAACCTGCGATCCTTAGCGTTAAAGATGGTTGTGCATTAATACAATCTTAAGTGTATTTCACCATATAAGCACTAGAAGACTGTGACAGCGCGTCTTACAGTTAAGTTATTTGAGTTTATGCTGTTTTCCATATGTATATAGCGGCGACAGTTCACTTATTCATGATCCCTGGGCAAACAATGGGAAAATGTGCTACGCCAAAGGGCACTCACATTTGAATGCCGCGACGGCGATCAAACCCTCGAACTGCTGCAAAATCCCCGAAGCTTATCACTCGGTAACCGGTGATTTCTACGATTTCTTTATGAATACGTTAACACTTGTGTGTGGGTGGGATAGAAGAGAAATTGCTCATCTTGGCAGTATCTCATTTTCCTACCATGTGTTCAAGCGTCGTACGCTGTAAGCACCCAATAATGCATGTTGGAAACTTAAGCTCTCTCAGTAGGGATACAAATTTATTGAAGCTGTCAGACATACTGTTGGCTGCTCAACTCAATTGCTTTATCTTGACTTTCCTAGAGATAAATATGAACTCTCCCAAGTGCAAAGCTGTACACGCCCAGTTAAAGCATTGAACAGTATATGATATAGACCACATCTATTTCAAGGACAATATTGTTGGCTGCTCAACTCATTTTATTATCTTAATATTCCTAGAATATTCCTACAAAACCGTGCACGCACAGTTAAGCATTTGAAGGTTAGCTATATAGACTTCATCTGGTTCAGATATTCAAAATGCTTGGACGATGCCCGACCTGTAAAGGCGGGTAAGCTATATGCAACGAATACGAAGGAAGATGAGGTTTAAATTCGATCAAGTTCATCATTTATTCTCAATATAATTCTTACTATAATTATGCATTAGAATACATCTTGTTCAGAGATTTAACATGCTTGGACGATGCCCGACCTGCCAATGTGGATAAACTATCATGCACTGAATACGAAGCCGGTCACTATATATCATATAACCGAATAATGGAAACTTGATATGGGTAAAAAGGAAGCTGAGGTTTAAATGCGCTCATGTTCATGATTTATTCTCAATACAATTCTTATTATAATTATTAGGTATGTCAGCGATTAATCGGTTTCTCGGTTAACCGTATGTTATTCCATTAATCGGTTAGTAATTCAAGTATCCGAGTACTCGGAAAAATAAATAAAATATATACACAGTTGTTTTTCACATTTTGTTCTTTTCAATTTGTCAAGCGTATCTGACCAGTTGTTAATTGTTCACACCTCTATCGGGAATGTTTACATAACTGTGAAAATGGCCGCACTCGATTGTATTGATGACCGTTTGTTATCGAATAATGGCTGATCTTACGATTAATTACAGGACAGTTTGTTTCTTTTAAAAAAGTTTGATGTCTTATACAAGGATAAAAGTATATAATACTGACTTATTAATGTTATTGGTATGAATTTGATTTATTCGAATTTTTGTATTTGTAAATAATTTACCAACAGTGTAAGAAGAGTTAAAAAGTAGTTTTAATTGTTGACACATTTTCCCCTGAGTTGGTTTTTAAGAATATACAGCTATGCACCTCTTTCATTCAACATATTATAAATCATATAACGGTCACGTCATTGAAAAACGAATATTTTCTTAATTATAAATTAAAAAATAAAATTAAAAAGGTTGGTTTACACAAATGAACACGTTCCGACAACAACGTTCTAGTCTGCTTAATACATGACCAGGAAATGCGAGTTAAAACACTAACAACAATAACAAAACCCGGAAGCAAGTGAATGTTTATTGTCTTTGAATCTATACTGTTAACTGAGTAACTGGTTACAAAATTATAAGAGTAACCGGTTAGTAATATCGGTAACCGTTGCCATCCCTAATAATTAGGGATGGGACCGAGTAATAATTATGCATTAGTTAAGTAAAGTTATTAATGCTTGGCTATACAATATGCTAAGGCATTAGCCAATCAGAAATGTTGTTGCCTTGAAAAAAAAAATAGTCTACACATTTTGAATAAGATTCTATTTAAAACAGTTGTTGCATACGGATCAACAAAGTCGTCTACCTTTTAACATAAACAATATCTGAAATAAAATATGAATTATCTAGAAAATCGGATAATATTTTCACAAATATAACAAAACGATGAGTTTGCACCTCCATACATACCATGTGATCATCTAGATGTACACCGAATGTCAAATGCTTCTTGAATGCCTCTTTGACTGATTAGACAACATTGGCGAGCCAGATAAGGCTGCTTATTTTTTATCTGAATCTACCCTGGTCGCAAATTGCAGATACAACCGTACAGATGCGAATTGTGATCTGGTTCTACACTAATCTCAAAGTCCAAAGTGTTGGGTTTCCCGTAGGTCCGCTCATTTAAACTTGAACGGGAGGTCGCTGATTGCACTCCGAGACGTGACATTCCAAAGACATTCAATGAAATGCTATTCCGCCCTTGGCGCTTAACCAGGTATGATGTATTAACGTGGGATTTTCATATCACAGGAAAATGACCAAAATTGTCTGTCACGAACGAGTCGATTAAACCCCTGTTTGACCTTGACTAAATGAGCCTGTGCATGAACAAATATTCACATTTGAATTATTGAGCCGAGCCCCGGTAGCTCAGTCGGTAGCGACGCGGGCTGTCAATCCAGGGGTTGTGAGTTCGAATCCCGGCTCGGCCAACTTTCTTTCCAACGATTGACGAAAGTCAAAGCGACATGCGTCATTCGTCTTCCATCAATGTGCTAAGTCTATATGGAAAAGGGACCAGTTGCTTGGGAAGATTGCTGTGTGGAGTACTGGTGTGAAAAAAACAGGAAATGCATGAGTAGGTGAACTGGCCGCCGTGATAAAACTGAGAAATTGTTAAAAACGGCGTTAAACCCCAATCAATCATTGCATTTCTGAACAGTGCAAGTTCAGATCATCTTGGCCACCTGCTTAATCGTATAATGAAATACACAAGGTGACGGAACTTTCTATCAACAATGGGTACATGTAAGGTAAAAAGGTGACAGTTGAATTTTGTAAAAACGTCTAGGTTCAGATCAGTGTGTGTATCTACAGTGTTTATTTTACTCAACTTATATTTTTATTCGAACCTTCTTTTAACGTGCTTAGATTATTGTAAGACTGAACAGATGGTCAACATTTTTTGAACCTAGAATGGTTAGAAATGCCAAATTTGTCCATGGATGGGATTAAATATACGATAATTAATTAAGATGCACATTCCGATAGTGGAAGATGTTCAGCATTGAACATATTTAAATATTAGGAAGACAAGGATTTAATTTACCTTTCATTTGACTTTTACTAAGTTAATGTGCATACTTTCCCTAATTCTTTATACGCTTATTGGTATCCACATAGCAACGACAATTCTAAGATTTATGCTGCAATATGATTGGTTGTTTGGATTATATCCCCTTTCTCCTTCCCGATAGTATTCACATTTTAATTGACATCGACTAAGCAAGAAGTCTCGAAAAGTGTGAAAAAAGTTTGCTTTTAATCTTTACTGTGGTCATTAGCATTAGAAACTATATAGTATATAGTATCGTCTAACGTAAAACAACATAAGACAACGTCGTATTTTCTGTGTTAATTAAACGCAGCGGTTAATAGAGGCGCTAGTGGAGGAAATATGAACGGTGAAGTAAATAAGGACAGACAGCTTCGAGAAAGTGCTAGAACGGATTACGAGGCTTTACACGAAGGTAAACAAATGGATGATTTAAAACAAGTCCGTTTAACATACGACTCGTTAGAAGCGACCGAGTTGAGGAACCCACTTGGAAAAACACAGGTACCAGTTTTGGGAACCATTTTGGCTGAAATGTGTGATGAAAGTTTCGAGAACCAGGAAATTAATGGTATTCAAAAAGCAATGGTACAACTCAAAGCGGAGGAGGAGAGGCTGACAAGTAAAATGAAGTTGTTACGTACGAAACTCAAGGCCCAGAGACAACATGTGAAAAACTTCAAAGGTAAAAAGCAAAGGCTGTAAAACCTTAGAAATAAATGTGTACATAGATCCAATCACATGATGGTAGTAAAAGGAAAGCAGAGCCTGGCAACCCCTATTTGTGTAGCAAGTTGGCTTAAGGACAAAAAGAAACTCAAACATCCTAAAAGCTTTACCTATTGTCGATATATGTCTGCTTGACTTAGGAAGTGTTTGTACAGTAAAACAACATGTATTTTAATTACAAATGCAGATTTAAATGAATTATTTTTACCTTCACTTGTTACGAAAAACATTAGAAACTCATAAAAGATGTAAACATTCTGAAGTCATGCATTCATATTCAATAGATAATAAAAAGTCATCAGGTTTGATGTTGGATAATAATATTATCTGTACAAATAACGTTAAAACAGCGCTATCTGTCGTTATGTCAGCATATTTTTCAACACTATAATCAATGTACTATTTGTAAAGCTGTCTAACCAAATTTAAGACTTGATGATATTGAATTTCATTTAAAAGCGCATCATTAAGTGAAAGAGATGTGGTCATTTAACTTTGAAGTTTGTACAATTCCTATTAACACCAAATTAAATGTCGATTTCTTTTCAGATAAATGTTGAAAGATTACAGGGATAACAAACTGTGTAATTGTTTAGAATTTGGTTTTCCGATAGAGTATTTGGGAAAGGATTAAAGTTTGAATCAGATTTATCAAAAAGAGGTATGGAATTATAAAAATCATAAATGGGTTGTAGAATTTACAGACAGTATGCTGCAATATTTAGATAAAGAAAGTAGTAACAAAGCCATTGTTGGTCCATTTAAATGTATTCCTTTTGAGTCTGTAATCAAGATTTCACCTTTGAATTCATTACCTAAAACTGATACTGTGGAAAGACGAATCATTTTAGATTTAAGTTTTCCTAAAGGTAATGCAGTAAATGATTTTATCAGCAAAGATTTTCATCTTAACGAAAGAGTAGATGTTGTGTATCCTAGAGTGGATGATTTTATTCCATTAATTAACAAAAAAGTAGAGGGTGTATGTTGTTCAAAACATATCTACCTGGGGCATATGGTCAGTTGCAAATGTGTCCGTCTTCCTACAATTTAGTAGCTATTGTTTGGAAAAAAACACATTTTTTGTAATACAGTTTAAAGTGTGGGTAGCCTTTCATCAGCACATTGTTTTCAACGTTTTACGATGTATGTGTGTGTGTGTGTGTGTGTGTATGTGTGTGTATACAACAATTTGAGGACTTCGAATTGACTGCACACCAACACATAGAGGACCTACCTCCATTGAGAGGACTTACACCCGAGACCTCGAACTTTTTTCCTTTATTTCCATTCGTTTTAAGGATTTAAGTCGGTTTCTTTAAACATCCGAAGGTCCTCAACTTGACGACTACTACAGGTACTCATACACACACTACGCACATTCTAATTCGTCACGTGACCTTGATTTGTGCTTAAGTAGAATGGTTTCTCCAACATAGAAATATTTTCAATTCTAGGACTAAAGTCTTCTTAATGATACACAAAACAACCTCCACAATACGATGCATATAATCAGGTCTGTATAAAATATGCAAATGAAGGTCCTCGTTTTGTGGTCCTCAAAACGATAGATATTATGGGCACGTTCTCATTTTGTTTTAAAGCATCTCTATACAGTGTAAGAGAAATCTGAATAGTATAACATAAAACTGACGTTAAAACAGAATTTTCGACACTTTTTATATTCCGCTAAGTAGGCTGCACCACATAGTCCTCAGAACGAGGTGATATATCAAGGTCGACACTACGACAGGTATGGCAACCCATTACCTTAAGTAAGGTAGTGGGTTATCAGACAATGCAAAAATACTTGTTTTTCTCGTCACTATCACTAAACAAAATTCCAGGCTATGTTTGGGTTGACGGTGTGCGTCTGAATTTTAAACACTCGATTACCAAGTCGATTTAACAGGCTGGCACATTTTACTTAATTTTTTGGGCAACGCATGCGTAGTCGAATCACTAACGATTCGCAACATAAAGATTCGCCAAATTGTATAATGATTCGCCACAGTCTTTTAGTAGTGGAATACATGTCTGTTTAGAACAATTTCAAAGTAAGAATTCATACGTTTTGTATGTCAACTTTACCTTAAAATGCGTTTATTTTTCCTCTATAACCTCTTGAAAGCACTGTAGTCATTTTCAGGTTTATGTCACAGGTAGTGGCAAAGTTTGACAATGGTGACAAAAGAAAACCATGCTCATAAAAACTTTCCTTTAAAGAGAGTTTCCATAGTTTTGAAAACAAGTTTTTGACGTCGTCTGCTGCTGATTTGTCATATGTGGAAACAATTGAAATCTAGTCTATTGGTTCAGCTCTTCTACGTATAGAGAAGTATTTATTACCAAACGGGGACACCTTCATGAAAATATCTATCTTCATATTTACATTTGTTAAACAAGGCTAACACCATGAAAGATGAACACTGAAAAGTGATCTGATTTATCTACTTGCCCTTAAGTCTTTAAGCGCTTCATCTATCGTTCAGCAATAATCACCATTTTTAAAGTTCTTTGTATGACCCGGCGGGGATCGATCCTGTGATCACTTAACGACCGAGGCGGGGAGAGAAGCCTCGGGCCTGTAGTGCACATTTATATGACATAGCGTGGCAGTGCATATTTAGTCATTATGTGCACTGGTGTTCGTATAGCACCGCTCGCTACGTAGGTTTCACTAACATAACAAAATGCAAATTGCATATTTATATGCGATATCTGATTGCAACACACTTTCAAAGTTCTTTCCCTCTTATATTTAATCTGCAGCAGACGACTTCAAAACGTCTTGGCAAAAGCATTAAAAATGATTTTAAATAATAGCATAATCATTTAAAAAAGAAAATATTGTAGCAAATGGAGAAAGTGCTCATTATGAGCAATTTTATCTTTTGATACGTTTTCAAATGGCGTCAGATGCGGTTACGTGTACATCAAATTGCGTCTGCAGGTTGGAAATGGTTATTCAGAGTATTATTGTATAATCATAAATAACTCTTTTCATGGGAATTTATGTGTTAATAATATTATTATATTATGTTTGTATTAATGGTGACGTTTATGCACAGCTTGCTGGAGTTTGTAACATTGCATAACAGTTGTTTTCCGTGTATAAAGGTTCACAAAGGGAACCATAATATATACAATTTTCTCATCTCATCTTACCATCTCTCTTTTTCTAATTATGCTCAAGTGGAGAATGCTTACTGCAGTTATGCAAGATGGTATCAAACGGGTTTAAACTCGACATGCCAGTAAATCCATCTATTCTTTTCTTTTTGGGATTTAATTATCTAGTGACCATTCTTTTCTTAGATATATGTATACATAGTTAAACATATTAAACTTGTGTTTTAAGGAAAAGAGTTTCTTTTCAGTGTCATGACTTTGCAAAATATCCAAGATATTTGGGGATTTAAATGATAAAAGATGGTTTTAAATTATTCTTTAGTGATGAATTCACCATGCTATAAATAAATCAAATTTTCTAAAGATGCATACATTCTTTTATTTTGATTCATAAAAACGGTGTGTCTGTTGAATTCAAAAGGTTTTAAGATGTTTTAACTCTTTCAGCGTAAATGGAAATAAAGAAGATTTTGAGAACAACACAGATTTCGGTTAGTCAACTCGTAATGAGCTTTCTCACATGAAATTAGCATTGTGTTATCAAAATTTCAAATCTCTTATAACATGAAAAATTGATTCGCCCGAAAATGCATTTATAAGTTTTACATTACTGTGCGATCAGTAAAAATGACCTATGGCTAACGCTTTTGCCAAGCATTTAGAACAGGTATACACACCAAATCCTAACATTTTTCAATCGAAATTTCACCAGCTACCAAAATTTCACTACAGTCTAGTGAGATTATTACCAACCAATGTTTACCGTTAACACTTGGCAACATACAATGGAATAGTCTGATATATCTCACCGTTAAACTCCACAGGATTTTGAAACTTTCCACAAACAATGATTTTATTAGGTATGTGAAGTTGGCACGACATTCGATATTCGGTAATCGATATTCAATACTGATATGAATTTCGAGTTGAAACAAATATAGATCCAGCACCAAATTTGTGAACTCCGTTACGCATTGAAATATACATTGTTTTCATTATTTAGTAGGACGAATATCGATATGAACATAGATCTGAATGTCTTGCCCAGTCGATATTCGAGAAAATGCTAATTACGTCTTTCTGATCGAGTAGAAGCGCGAATACCAATTTGAATATCGATCTGAATAGCGAGCCAGGTCGATATTCGATAAAATCGTGATTTCATCTTTCTGCTCATGTATAAGAGCGAATACCGAGTTGAATATATGTCTGAATATCGAGCCATGTCGATATTCGGGAAAATTTTGATTTTGTCTTCTGATCATGTAAACTGGCGAATACAAATTTGAATATAGATCTGAATATCGAGCCAGGTCGATATTCGGAAAAATTGTGATTTTGTCTTCTGATCATGTAGAAGGCCGAGTACCGATTTAAATATAGATCTGAATATTCAGCCATGTAGATATTCGCAAATTTGGTGCCATCGCCTTCCTGATAATGTATTAGAGCAAATACCGATTGAATATAATTCTGAATATCAAGCCAGCTCCATATTCGGGAAAATTGTGATTTTGTCTTTCTGATCATATAGAAGGCCGAATACCGATTTGTATATCGAGCCAGGTCGATATTCGGGAAAATGGTAATTTCGTCTTTCTGATTATGTAGAAGTGCGAATACCGATTTGAGTATCGATCTGAATATCGAGCCAGGTCGATATTCGGGAAAATTGTGATTTCGTCTTTCTGATCATATTGAAGCACGAATACCGTTTTGAATATAGTGCTGAATATCTAGCTAGGTCGATATACGGAAAAATGGGGATTTCGTCTTTCTGATCATGTAGAAGTGTTTTTAACGATTTAAATATAGATCTAAATGACGAGCCAGGTCCATAGTCGGGAAAATGGTCCCATCTTTTTAAAGATGTCTTACCTTAAATCTTCCCGTAATCTCTAGCACGTTAAACAGACGAACATTTTGAGTGGTAGCGTGCAATTGCGTTGCACCAGTTACTGCGCGTTTTTTTTTTTTTTTTCATCTGCTGTTTATTTGTAGGAAATATTACTGTTTTAGGCTTTTATTAAGGATATTTCTTGATGGGAGACAGTAGTGCAGAGATAGAGCGTCCGCCTCTCGTACCAAAGGTCCCGGGTTCGAATCCCGTGATAAGCATGTTATGTCTTTGGGATTTTTCCACTCGAAATGTGCGACATATGATATCGTCTCCAAAAAGCAGACATCGAACGTGATTAATATCAGCTAAAAGTTTATTTTACAATCGATTTAAAATAAGTAAGTTTAAACTAAAACACAACTAAACTATATTGTTAGCCAATCGTAAGTCCAAAAATTAATCTCAAAGCTGTAATCGCGCTTCTACATGATCAGAATAACGATTGCACCATTTTCACGAATTTCGACCTGGCTTGATATTCAGATCTATATTCATATCGGTATCCGCTTCGACTTGATCAGAAAGACAAAATCAGCATTTTCCCGAATATTGACCTGGCTAGATATTCAAATCGGTATTCGATATAATACATGACCAGAAAGACGAAATCACTACTTCTCGAATATCGACCTGGCTCGATATTGAGAACTTTATTCAAATCGGTATTCGCTCTTATACATGATCAGAAAAATG
This sequence comes from Serripes groenlandicus, assembly GCA_031761405.1. NCBI lineage: Eukaryota > Metazoa > Mollusca > Bivalvia > Cardiida > Cardiidae > Serripes > Serripes groenlandicus. Next base: position 2,258,695 of record JASEVX010000021.1, read on the forward strand.
AAATCACCATTTAGATTCAAATCGGTATTCGCGCTTCTACTTGATCAGAAAGACGCAATCAGGATTTTCCCGAATATCGACCCGGCTCTATATTCAGATCGATATTCAAATCGGTATTCACTTCTAATTGATCAGAAGACGCAATCAGCATTTTCCCGAATATCGACCTGGCTCGATATTCAAATCCGTATTTGCTATAATACATGACCAGAAAGACGAAATATCAATTTTCTCGAATATCGACCTAGCTCGATATTCAGATCGATATTCAAATTGGTATTTGCCCGTCGATATGATCAGAAAGACAACATCCCTATTTTCCCGAATATCAACCTATCTCGATATTCGTATCTAGATTCAGATCGGTATTTGCCTTTCTACATGATCAGAAAACCGCAATCAGCATTTTCTCGAATAACGACCTGGCTCGATATTCAGATCGATATTCAAATCGGTATTCGCTTTCTTAATGATCATAAAAAAAAAAAAAACCATTTTCCCGAATATCGACTTTCACATCTATATTCAAATCGGTATTTGGGCTTCTACTTGATCAGAAAGACGCAATCAGCATTTTCCCGAATATCGACCTGGCTCGATATTCAGATCGATATTCAAATCGGTATTCGCTTTCTATATGATCAGAAAGGCTTAACACCATTTTCCCGAATATCGAACTGTCTCTATATTCAAAACGATGTTCAAATCGGTATTCGCGCTTCTACATGGTCAGAAAGACGACATCACTATTTTCACCAATATGGACCTCGCTCCATATTCAAATTAATATTCAAATCAATATTCGAGCTATTATACGATCACAATGAGGAAATAATCATTTCCCCAAATGACGACCTATTCCATATTCAAATCGATATTCAAATCGGTATGCACGCTTCTGCGTGAGCTGAATGACTATGAAACATTTTTCCCGAATATCGACCTGGTACCATAATCAAATCGATATTCAAGTCGGTATTCGCTCTTCTACATGGTCAGATAGACGATAGCACCATTTTATCAATATTCAGATCTATATTCAAATCGGTATTCGATCTTATACATGATTAGAAAGACAAAATCACTATTGTCCCGAATATTTTCCTGGCTTTATATTCAAATCGGTATTCTCGCTTTAACATAATCAGAAAGATGATAGCACACACCATTTTCCAGAATATCGACCTGGCTCGATATTCAGATATATATTCATGTCGATGGAATGCATGTGTGTTTTGAACCGGTAGTCGGATGCATTTGAGTTTAGAAACGGTAGTGGATTGCATTTGTGTTTAGAATCCGTAGTTTGATGTATGTCTGTTAAAAAACGGTAGTGTGGTGCATGTGTTTTTTAAAACGGTAGTGGATTACATGTGCGTTTAGACATAGTAGTGGAATTGCATGCATGTTTATAACCGGTAGTTGGTTGCATGTGTGTTTATAAACGGTAGTGGATTGCATGTGTGTTTAGAATCGGTAGTGGAATGCATGTGCGTTTAGACATGGTAGTAGATTGCATGCGTGTTTATAACTGGTAGTTGGTTGCATGTGTGTTAAGAAACGGTAGTGGATTGCATGTGTGTTTAAAATCTGTAGTGGGATGCATGGGTGTTTAGAACCTGTAGTGGAATGCATGTGTGTTGAAAACCGTTATTGGAATGTTTGTGTGTTTTGAACCGGTAGTGGGATGCATGTGTGTTGAGCTACGGTAGTGGATTGCATGTGTGTTTATAACCGGTAGTGGGATGCATGTTTATTTAAAAACGGTAGTTGGATGCATGTGGGTTTAAAAACGGTAGTGGATCGCATGTGTATTTAGATCCTGTAGTGGGATGCATGTATGTTTAGAACCAGTCGTGGGTTTCTTGTGTGTTTAGAAACAGTATTGGGGGCATGTGTGTTTAGAATCGGTAGTTGGATGCATGTGTGTTTAGAACCGGTAGTGGAATGCATGTGTGTTTAGAAACGGTAGTGAATTGCATGTGTGTGTATAACCTGTATTAGAATGCATGTGTGTTTAGAAACGGTAGTAGATTGTATTTGTGTTGAGAACATCGGTAGTGGGATGCATTAGTGTTTAGAACAGCGGTAGTGAGATGCATGTGTGTGTTCTGAGTCGTCGGTTGCCGTTGTGCGTCAGGTTGATCACATGACACTATAGTCATTTGCAGGTGTAATTTCAAAGTAAGAATTCATACTGTGTGTGTGTGTGTGTATACATGTATACATATATGTGGGTGTATATATATATGGGATGGCAATGGTTACCGATATTACTAACCGGTTACCCGCTTAACCGTATAAATTCATAGACAATAAATATCCACTAGCTTCCGAGTTTTGTTATTGTTGATGTTGTTTTAACTCGCATTTCCTGGTCATGTATAAATCAGACTAGAACGTTGTTATCAGAACGTCATTATCGGAACGTTTTCATTCATGTCGGACAATTATTTTTAACGCGTACTTTAACACAAACGGTAAACGATAAACACAAAAGAAACTTGGAACATTGTTTTATCTTTATTTTATCATAATCATTCACTTTCAAGTTCAACATACTGGCACATGTTCTTATTCAAAAAATGATTTTGTCCACTAGGTCACATGGCAAACGGTTTCTGAATTTATTAACTAACACTAGCGGCTGAAAAGACTCTCTCCGAAGGAACGGACGTGGCAGAAACGGCTAGAGTTTCTTTGCGATGAGAGCAATCTTTGGATATTTCACTCCGTGATCTTTCCAACAGATTAAAGAATTGACAGCTGGGGACGCCTTTTCTGATAGGTATTGTTGAACTTTGTCGGAAGTTTTCATTTAGTAGGCGAGGTTTCAGTGGCATGTCTTCCAATAATGACTCTAGGTAAGATTCCGCCGTTTTTCGCTGTTCACTAGTCAAACATGGAAGTCGTTTGTATCGTGGATCAAGTATAGAGGCTGTAATTGGTTTTGTACAAGCGGTCTCGATCTCTGAGGGTTTGAATCGTCGGCGAATGTCACTAACGATTGTATCCTTTACTTTTCGAATCAAAGGTATGCCATTTACAGTGACATTTAGGGTGTTTTGCAGGAGGCCACAAGCAATTGTATATAATTGTAAACACGAAACATCCATTTCTGTACACATATAGGTTGTAACCTGAGTACGATCCTTCAGCACTGACGATACATTGCAAAAAACCTCCCATTCGTGATCCTTTGGAAGCAACACGGATTCGGCGCTGTCCATAAAGACGCTCCAGCATCGTCTATGTGGAGTTCCGACGGGTAGTTCATTACCACACAAACTACACTTGACTTTGTTATCCTCAGCACAGCGTTTGAAATACTTCCAGACAAAGGATGTAGCAGGCAGCATTATGGTAATAGATTATGTAGATATTTTTTAACGAATTGACTGTTATACGATTTATAATATGTCGAACGAAAGAGGTACATAGCTGCATATCTTAAAATACCAACTCAGGGGAAAATGTGTTACAAACTTCAAATAAATTTAATCTTCTAATCGTGCTGGTAAATAATAATTTACAAGAACAACAATTCATAACATAATATAACATAACCTAATATTTATTGGCGTTAAACATTAACAATATTTATAGCCATACAAATTTATACAAAGTGGTTAAGACATGAATTCTTTACCAGAAGAACAAATAAACATATTTGATATCAAGGGGTACATGTGTATCTATATTACAGTATCGTTTACAGCTAATCTCTTTCCTTAAAAGCTTGATAAATAAATCCAGCTAACCTGTTAATTTTTGTTATTGAATTTGATGACATTAATGTATTAAATTGTTGTACAAAAACAAATTCAAATGTATCACACTCACTCCAATTAGTTGTATTATCAAAACTAACGCCGAATATAATTAAAAGTCATTATCTTATAATTTCTGCCTTTATTAGACATCAATGTTTTTTTTAAAGAAACAAACCGTCCTTTAATTGACAATTATTCGTTAAAACACTACACAAACAAACCATCATCAATACAATCGAGTACGGTTGTTATCGCAGTAATGTAAAACACTGGCCGGTGGAGGTGTGAATAATTGAAAAGAACTAAAGGTGTATATATTTTATCTTTTTTCCGGGTACTCGGTTACCGAAATTACTAACCGATTAATCGGAAAACATACGGTTAACCGAGTAACCGATTAATCGTTGCCATCCCTAATATATGTACAAGTATATATGAATAATAAAACTTGCTTCTATCTTCCATTTTGTACCTAATTCTTTCTTTCTCAGTATTGTTTATTTTTCTCTTATTCTAAATTGTTCTGATATTGTTTTCATGATAACGCATTTGGTTGCCATCTGATCACTATGTTTATTTATTGCAGAAATGTCTTGTATGCATTATGTACATACACAGCACCTTACTAAAACATTGTATTTTATTGTATTGTATTTGAACGAAGCGGATAGAGGCCTCCAATGTTCAAGTGAGACAGACTGACACTCGCGTTGTAAAAGTTAGAACATATCACACATAAGTAAACAATGATAAGATATTCTAAACACTTTCCAACTTATACCCAGATCGATGTTGACTCATCGGCAGCACGAACTAACTGTTTTATAACACCAAATCATTATGCATTCCATAGTATTTTAGGTCATTTATAAACAGATCAAAAGATACATATTATGAATAGTAAGATAAATAATGTTATTTGCTGTTCTGTCAAATTTGACACGTCACGTTTCACGAATGGATTTCTGAACGTGAAATTGACAATAATAACGAGCACAGCGAGGCCGATTGCGGAGCAATCGGCCTCGCTTTAGCGAGTTATTAGATAACATCTTTAGTCAAGATCAAGATATATATCAGAATTCTATGGTAAATCTAAATCAGTATGACCTTTTTTCCGGATGTCATTTCATGGGGGACTTTCAGGTTCGCAGCCCACGCGCTGATTGGATATAATTCGAAAATTGAAATATTTTTCTTGATGAATTCGTAAAAGTGTTATGGTTATTCATCATCTGATATTTTTAAGACATTTCTTATAAATGATTGGCGTAGATAAATTAAACAAAAACATTTATTGTTTATCTAAGTAATCCGCAGCGACGAAGGCTTTGTTGTCAAGGAACTGTCTTCAGTCCAACTCGAAATGTTGTGAATGTCATTGTAAAACAATATAAAGCCACAAAGGCTTATAATTATAGTCCAGTGTCTGAATAAAACGTAATTCCACTTGAAATACAAAATTTTGACAACAGAATCAAGTGCAATCAGGTTTATTTTATGAAACAAGTGACCGGTAAAATAAGAATGTTCCTTTGTTGCCATGAGAGAATATCAGCACAGGTGCGCGATAATCTAGCGCGGAAAAGTCATCATAAACTCCTACATTAGTCAGTTTTTTCCTTGTTTTTTCTAACATGTATCTCAAATCATAGATTATTTACACATTAAGGGATAACAACAATTTAAGACATGCAAAATTATGCCCAGAATACATAATCAAACACAGTCACTGGCTGGTTTTCTGCTTTTCGATACATTGAAAGCGAAACGGTAACTAGAACTTTGCCTTGACATTTCGCCCGCCAAGATCTACAAGCTTATCAAGTAAGTGTCAATTATAGCGTTTTTCTTTAATCTCGAGTGTATTTTTGCAAACATATATCACATTTGTTCATTTACAAACATGCCACACTATATAAGAATTCAAGATGTTTTGTATTCAGTCGCGGATGTTCCCGGTGACGGAAATTGCTTTTTTCATTGCCTGAGTTTAGCCCTGCATAACAATTTGACTGCAACAGCGATGTTACGAAATGTGGTTTGCCAAAATGTATATAATGACTGGAGCAACCAAAAAAAACATGTACTTACCTGTCACGGGCCTCATTTCACAAAAGATTTGTATAAAATTGGCATGATTGAAGGAAACTGGTGGGCGGCTGCATGTGAAATTGACATGGCCTCAAAAATATTAAGTTCTGAAATAATCGTATTTCTAAAACATAATGAGACATTTACCAAAATAACACACAGCCCTGTTGAAACAAAAATTAATTCAGTAACTGTACTCCTAGAAAAAAATCATTTTCAACTTTTAACAAAAGTTGTGCCTAGCCATTCTTCATCTATGCAAAGCCATCAATCGGATCTCAATCAAAATTCTTGCAATCAGGCATCAAAAAGAACATCAAACTGTGAATCGATCAAAACCCCTAAACACATAAAATTGGAACATGCATACATTTCTCAATGTAACAAACATTCTCAAACTGAACAACAGGAAAAAACTAAGCCAAGGAGAATGTCAAGTTATTGCAAAAACAATGAAGAAATGATAAGTATTTGTAAAAAACTTGGCATCTGGGTCCATTCTAATTCTGAAAATCTAAAGAAAGATTTAATCAAAGCCAAAAGAGTAATTAAAAGTAAATGCAAAACACTCAATATTGAAGTTGACCAAATACCTGAAGCTCCTCCTTCAACAATGAATGAAAAATTTGACCGTGCTATGACTGCAATTCGTGCTTTTGAATTACATCAGATGTCATACAACATATATTTTTGTAAAACATGCCATGAAAGAAGACTAAATATGGAAATTCAAAATGATGTTTGCAAACGTTGCAGATTAGATAAAGATGATGTAAAAATGTTTTCCAATGAAAATAATATGAATCCACAAACACTACCAGATCAGTTAGCAAACTTAACAATCATTGAACAACAGCTTATATGCAGAATATCACCATGTATTCAAGTTCATATGCTGAAACATGGTGGAATAGCTTCAAGTGGTCACTGTGTTACATTTCCACAAAATATAAATGAACCTGCACAAATATTTCCCAGACTACCCACAGAGATAAATGTTATTAAAGTTCGAAAACAAGGTAAAAATGACACTAGCAAAGAATTTCGTGTTCGCAGAAAAACTATTGAAGAAGCATTACATTGGCTAAAAACTAACAATACAGCGTACAGAGACATCATTATATCCTCTGAAAGACTAAAAACATTGCCTGAGGATGGTGAAATTCTGACAATTCCCACTGCAGAATACAAAGCTGATCATACAAAACATTTAAATGACCTCGGCCCAGCTCCTGAACAATTCAACATCAAAAACATAAATGGGGAGACTGCTTCAAGTGTACTGTTGCCAGATCCAGGTGTTAATATTCAAAGTGAAATTGAGGAAATAGTTAAAGACGTGACTGGGCAAAATGATGCACATGTTACTGTCAATAAGCGTGGGGTTTTCACAATTCCATGGCCTACACGCAATAATACACCTTTATCAGAATTTACAACAGAACACTTTTTTACACTGGCCTTTCCATGCTTATTTCCTTATGGAACAGGTGACTTTCATGTCAATAGAAAAAGAACATGCAAATCAATGGCAGATTGGGCTGAACATTTATTGTGGTATGAAGATGGGCGATTTGCTGAACATCAATATTTCAAATTTGTCGTACATAACATGATTATGAGAAAAAGTGCAATTGACAAAAGTTGCTTTATCATCAGGCAACAACTTGGTGACAGTCATATATCTATACAACAACTGAGAGAAGCCATGCAATCTGGTGATAATGCTTTAACCAAAAAAATACTTCGTTTAAGTGCAACCCTGAGAGGAACTTCTCAATACTGGGCACAGAGGGGCACCGAACTAAGAGCTTTATCCCGGTATAAGATATGTAAAGGTCAAGGACTTCCGTCTTTTTTTACAACTGGAAGCTGTGCAGAATACCACTTTAAACCCCTGAAACGCCTTTTGAAATTGTATGCGAAATGTACAGCTGACATTGATTTGGATTTAGAAGATACTTCTGTATTGTTCAATACGTTGCAAAAGTATACACATATTGTAGCCCATTACTTTGACCTTAGAACTCAGTCATATTTTAAGGAAGTTATGGGTCCAGTATTTGGAATTGACACATATTGGTATAGACAAGAGTTTGCTAAATCAAGGGGTATGATTCACTGGCATGGCCTATGCTGGCGTTCTGACCGAGAACCACATAATTTGTTATATGAAGCCCTTCAAGCTGGTTTATCACAAGATGACTGTGCCCTTAAACTTGAACACTGGGCAAAAGTTAATTTTGGAATGACTGCCAACCATCCTGCCGGTAAAGATTCATCTGGTAATTCAATTAAAAGTTTATGGCCACCCCCAGAAGGAACTGCACCTCCACCACCGGAAGAAAAAAATCCTCTTGTGAAATTACTAATGGACGTTAGTGAATCACAAGAGTCTATTTTGGAGGACTATCTTCTGCTTACTAACAGATTTAACATGCATAGATGCTCTGATTACTGTTTAACAATCAAACGGGGCAATAAAATGGTCTGCCGTATGGAATATGGAAATACCGAGAATCCCGGTAAGCCAATGCGAAGCTCTCCAGCTTTAGTCAAAGACAAAAACGGCTCACTTCGCCTTGAAATGTCAAGGGATCATCAAAACCTTGTTCAGCATTCACGTGTTCATACACAGGGTTGGAGGGCTAATGGGGATATTTCTATTATTTTATCGAAGAGTAATCCCGAGAATCCTTCAGTGGATGAAATTAATTGCACTGAACGGTACATAACCGGATATGCATGCAAAGGCAATCAGCCAACTGGTGCAATATCTGATCTTTTCAGCGACATGGTAAATTGTTCAAAGGAGTCTGATTCAGCAAAATCCCTTTGCAATAAATTGCTAATAAGCACAGTCAAAAGAGATATTTCTGCTGTAGAGGCATCATTTGAACTGTCAAGATTACCACTGTACAGATGCAGTCATACATTTCAGTCTGTAAGTTTATCTGGTATTAGAATTCTAGAAAAAGGTGATGTTAACATATCAAAAAGAAATGCCTTAGATAAATACATAAATAGGGATTCAAATGACAGGTCTTCTTTTTACAAATTTATATGCAAAAACAACAAAGTACCCGTGTTTTCTGGTTGCACAACTAATGCTAGTTGGCCATTGCAGGAAGAATATTGCAAGTCAACATTAATAATCCATTGGCCCAATTGGAGAAGTCTTGCTGATATTAAATCTGAAAATTATACATGGACAGAAAAAATGGCAGACTTTCTAAAAACTGATGAATGTCCCAATTTTGTGATAGCTGAAATAGAGCGTGCTAAGAGAAAAGCAGATGAACAGTCAAAACAAGAAGAAGATGAAGAAATGATATATTCATCCCAGCAACCAGAATGGATGGATATTGTGAAACCAGTTCCAGATTTTGAAATCCCTGAAAACGATGATGACTTTTCTTATGATGATGGAGGGGAAGAATATGACTGGTGTAAGACTTCATTGAATTATCCTAATGATCTAGGGGCAAAGTGGATAGAAAATCTTTACATTCATTTAACTTCTAATGATGATGCATTGCAAATTCCAGATGTTGACATCACACAAATGAATTGTGACCAAAGATTTGCATTTTGCATTGTAATGGATTGTATTTTGACTTTATTGAATAACAAATCTTCCTTCCAACCACTCAGATTAATTGTCACTGGCACAGCTGGCTCTGGCAAATCCTTCTTAATAAATTGTTTGGTTAAAGCTACTAGACAACTATTTCAGACCAATACATGTGTCCAAGTCATCTGTCCTACAGGAAACAGTGCCAATTTAATTTCTGGTGTGACACTTCACAGTTTTCTAAAAGTTCCAACATCATACAAGTGTAGAGAAATGTCACCACCAGAGGGAACGGCTGGTGAACAACTCCAAAAGAATTGTGATGGCCTCCATATGTTACTTGTTGATGAGAGATCATTAATTGGGGCCTCCACCCTTGGCTGGATGGAGTTTAATGCCCGATATGGAATGAACAAAGGCCAGAACTGTTCACAATCTTGGGGTGGTCTTCCAGTTGTTGTCTTCTTTGGAGATGACGTTCAGCTTCCACCTGTCATGGATTCACCTGTTTATGACTGTAAAATGCAATCACCTGCGGCATTGCATGGTGCATTAATATGGCAAGAATTCTCAGCTGCTGTCACTTTGCATAAATCTATTAGACAAAATGAGGAAGAACTACAGTTTAAAGCTGTTTTAACATCCGTCAGAAATTACACCGTTTCACCAGAGCAAGCTAAGTGGCTTCAATCATTCCAGTGGAATTCTGTTAGAATGAGGTATGGGAATGATGTAGCAAACAAGATAATACAGATGGGTGTGCATGTTTTCCCAACCCACAATGAGGTTTGGAATCATAATAAGCAGCGTGTTTTAGACTCGAACAAAAGATATCCAATTGCAAAAATCACAGCCTTATTCAAAGGAGTTCATGCCAGTACTGTAACCAGGGATAAATCAAATGGTCTTTTACACACTATATATTTGTGTAACACGTCAAAAGTAATGCTTACTTGCAATTTATGTGTGCCATATGGCTTATTCAATGGTGCTACGGGTGAAGTGAAAGATATAATCTATTCAATATCTAAAAAACCCTCTAATAGTTTACCAAAAGCTGTTATGGTTGAATTTCAGTGCTATAATGGTCCTCCATTTATTGAATCGCACCCAAAGTTAGTTCCTATCCATCCTATTGAAAGATCAGTGGACTGTTTTTGTCACTCTTGTAAAAGAAGGCAAATTCCTCTGAAACTTGGATGGGCAACAACAATACATAAATGCCAAGGGATGACGATAGGAAAGAACCAGCCATATCGCTATATAGTTATAAATCCAGGCGCAAGTGCATTTGAATCCAGAAATCCTGGCGCACTTTTTGTTGCATTATCAAGAGCAAAAACAGCAGGAAATGAGTTTACAGAGCCTGATTTTATATGGCATCCCTCCCTTTTACTGAATGAAGACAGACTTTGTCACAAAGTCAAAACTAATAGAGTTATGGCAAGGGACAGGGAACTAGCTAGAATTGCTGAGTTATCTATTGCAACAAAAGAGGTGTACAGTAAACTAAGCCATTTAAGTGCATTTGAATCAATTAATGAAGACATAGAATTGTTCACAGAGTCATGAATAAGATGCTAATTCAGAATACAAGTTAGGTCTCTGAAACTCAACATCTCAACCTTTGTGTGGCCTTTTTAATTCGACATTGCTGGCTGTATTTTTTTATTCAATTTGACATGCTGTAAGGGTGATATGATAATCGCACTCACATTTTCATTGGTATTTTTTATTCAATTTGACATGCTGTGAGGGTGATATGATAATCGCACTCACATTTTCATTGGTATTTTTTTTAAAGAAAGCCAGCCTGTAAAGGCACTTCTAAAGTTTGTTTTACTTGGGTTTCATGCTATTTTGAACAGTATTTCAGTTAAATCAGAACTACAGTACAAATCCATGACTCTGGGTTATAAACGCTAGGAAATGTGCCTTGTTAAATGCATGAGGCAGTATCAAACCCAACACCCTGCATCAAATATCCCGCAATAATCACTCAGCCTTTGTGTATTATGTGTTCATTTCCAGTGAATGAGGAGTCAATATCACAAATTCTTTTATTAAGGAACAAATACTAAGCACCTTTCTGATATTCCACACAAAAAAGTTTAATTATCTATCATAGATCATGTTTAATCTCTAAACTGTAATTTTCAGTATTCTGGCTTTGAATCAAATAAAGACAGAAAATTAAATGGGCAACAGTGCACTTAGAAGCTGTCCTTGAATGTTTGTTCAGGTAGATTTTATATTTTTATTTCACCTCCCACTAAACTAGCGATTTCATTGGACAAGAGCAGTCACGTGGTGACCCCCTAAATTTCTATAGTGGGTCAGTTTGAAGTCAATAGTCAACAAAATGGCCGTGATTCATTGATTCTTCCTTTAAAATCACCTTTTTCTATCCCAAAACTAGGACCGAATACTAGGAAAATGACGTCATAATTAACACTAGTCATTCGGCGCCAAAACCAGTAAATTTTATCTAGACATATTGTAAACTTTAATGTAAATGAAACAATATCAATTTTTTTTGCTCATGAAAGGTGGTCGATGAAATAAATCAGTTATTTGGTCTGTTACTGACCCACTATGGAAAAAATAGGGGGTCTGGAATGTAAAGGGGGACTCGGCTAACGTCTCGCCCCCTATAAATTCCACAGACCCTCTATTTTTCCGTAGTGGGTCAGTAACAGATGAAATAACTAATTAATATTATTTATGTTCTCTTCATTGGTAAATCTAAAGTTTGATTGATTTATATTGACATGTATACCAGCAGTTGTTGTTTTTTTATTTTACAGAATAATGGAAGAAATATTAATTATTGCTTGTGACTCCCGAGGGCGTGGTCTTCAGTCATTTATTAATGCAAACTTTAAGAGTATAACTGACCAATATGATCTCAGAATTGTAGTTCTTCCAGGTGCTACAATTCAGAGACTCATAAAGGAAATTGAATGTACCTTAAAAAGACTGTCTGTACGCGTATCCACAATTCATATAATAATTTCAGCGGGTATTTGCAATTTCACTGAGAAGCTGAATCATCTTGGTGGAATAGAGTTGGCTTATAATCGCTCTGATGCCAAGTTGTCATCCTTTGCTGAATGCATAAATAACATTCAGGGTTATTTTTCATCTATAATTCCTAAACATGTTACTTTGCACACTCAAATAACAACCATAGCCCCCGTCTCCATAAAACATTACAGGGATTTTCAGTTTCAAAAGAATCATCTTATTTATTCTTTTTTTTATGATCATGATATCTCATCTATGCAAAAGGAATTAGAGGAAGATTTGAAAGATATTAACTGTAAAATAGCCCTGAGTAATACTGAACAATCTCTTCCCACTCTTAGGTTTGACCGTGACCTCTTGAAAACATCTGTTAAGAAAAGGACTGGTAGTAGTAGTGTGAAAACTGTTTTAAAATACAACTTTACTAAGTTCTATGATGGAGTACATCCAAAGGAATTGCTTAAAATTAAATGGTTTTCCCTCATGTGTAAAAATGTACTAGACTTTCATTAATTTTAAAATCAAATGAAATTGAATGCCAAAACTTGTATCAGTTATCACACACAATGCTGGCTGAGCGGGGATTCAAACTCATGATCCATGGAATGTGAGCCGTTGTTTTTACTGATTGAGCTAATATGGCTCCAGAATATTTCATCAGACAACTCTCTGGGACTATTATTTGCAATGTGCAATTGTACACATGTGCCTAGACATAAAAACAAAAATAATTGTTCATATGGATACATTGAATTTGTCAATTTGTTTACAGTTTGTTACAAATTCATTTTGTTCCTCACTGAACCCATTATCTCATAATCCTCTCCAACTTTCTTACAGGTTGAAAACATCTGAAGAAAATATAGCAGATAACATTATTATGATATTTAACTACATTATTATTATATTTAACTACATTATAAAGATTAATGACTTGGAAGAAGACTCTTTAAAAACAAACTGCAACAGAAAAGTTTGAAAATTCACGTAAAATATTGGAAAATCTCCCTAAATTTATTTTTTGAATAGATCTATCTGAATTCATTGTGGCAAAAAGAGAAAATGTTTGGATGTGTAAATTCTCCTTTAGCAACCATGTTATCAAAATTCATCATGCTGCAGATGTGTGCATTGATCAAAAGGATAACAAATATATTTTCTTTATGAAATAAGCAAACATTTTTTTTTCCCGAACCATTTAGTTATAAAACGTAAATGCTCTAGAGCAGGCCATAATTATTCGGTTATGAGGAAATGGGTTTAATATTAATTTAAATTTCATATCATAGGATCTCCCAAAGTTAGGCATTTTAAAAGCTGATGTCGTTACACACAACTACAATTGGTGATATGATAATCGCTGACTGTATTGTATGAAAAACACTCCTCAACAATGGTTCATGCTTATAATATTTGCTTGATGCTTAAATATGACTATTTTGTTAATCTTAGCTTCTTTTAACCCTTTCCCACATACAATAAATCTGCAGCAGACGACTTTGAAAGTATTTAAGTACAAACAACGGAAAGCTCTTTAAATGTTGCTATAATTACTGAAAAGAGTGGAAAACATTGTGGCAAAAGGAGAAACTGGTTGTTTGAGTAATTTCTGCTTTTGTCATAATGTTTTCAAAAATCACATGCTGCAAAGGCATCAGAAAGCATCTATATGAGGGAAAAGGTTAAACGCTTTAGCTCTAATGTTAAGTTCCTTACATATAAATGACTGAAGACAAATACCCCTCTTGAATCACTATCATTATTTGGTAAGATTGTGTTCTATTAAAAAGTTTATCACAAACCTGCAAACAAAGTTTGTAAGGTGTGATATAGAATCTGCCTTTCTTTCGGTTTGTCGTTTTATAACTATGTCGTTTTATAACTATGCGTTTGAAAAAAGGTTATGACTTTGCTTTTCTGTTTCCAGCATACCAACTGCTTCCCAGTCATGTTTGCAGGGTTATTAACTTGATGTGATACATTTACTGATATATATATATATAGCATTCCATTATGAAACTTTTCCAAAGAACCAGATCTCCCAGCAATGTTTTTGAAAGTTTCTGCAACAGAAATATGAAAAATATTTCTTTCTAACATGGAAATGGTTTAACCCTTTCCCACTATCCGAAGCGTTTTGATGCATTTGCAGCATATAACTGTAAACAAATTGACCTAAGAAGAAAATGCACATTCTATTTGAATATTATTCTTTCATTAATAAAGATTTTCTCTATTTTTGTTTAGATATCATTATGTTTAATGTCTGATGCAGAAATATTTCATGTGGGAAAGGTTTCACAAAGCTTTTGCAGTTTCAATTTGTTTTTTCAACAGTGATTTTCAGTTGTAAATAGCTGAAAGTAATTAATATTGTGACTTGTTTTCCTTTCCCATTTTCATTTCTTTGGATAGGTATTTATTTCAGTTTTTATAATTTATTACATGTACCTTTTAAGTTTTGAAGTGTTAATTGTCATTAACTAGGCTATTTATTATTATGGAGGTAATCTACATGTATAACAATATACAAGATAGTGAATATGGGTTCACTTTTCCTGTTATTTTAAGCCCCTGTATGCATGTTAATCTATTTACCTTGCTTGTTTGTATAATGATGTTTTAAACTGCTATGAACAGCCATTATATACTACCATTTTGAGTCTTTTGAGTAAATATAGTTTATATAATTACATATATGATGACACTTAAGTTTAAATTTAGGCTAGCCTGTACATCTATATGATCAGATCCATTTACACAACATTACAATATCAGACAGTGATTAGATTCAATTAACAGTTTCTACATCTGAGAAAGTTGAATAAATATTGATGATTTCACTCAAAGCTTAACAGTATTTCAGCTATATGATCAGCTGATGTATTTACACTTTGAATTCAATTCATTCACACTTTGCCAGCTGCATTTTAATACCACCAGTCCCAGGTAAAAAGAATCCATATGAAGGGAATGAAACTGCTTCCTTTGTATTGTCTAACATACATATGTTATTACCCTAATGCATTGTCAATAAAGGAAACATTATTGATCTATTTCAAACCATTATTCTATATGTTAAAACCCTTTTCCACAAATATACGTTTTCTGATGCCTCTGCAGCTTACGACTTTTAAAAACATTGTGAAAAAAGCAGAAATAGTTCTGAACGAGCAATTTCTCCTTTTGCCAAAATGTTTGCATTTCTTTCTAATGGAATTAAACCTTCTGCTGCAGATTTGTTGCACATGGGAAAGGGACAACAGCTGATTTATAGTTATTCTGTTATACAAAATTTCTCTTGAGACTGTAAACTCTTAAAAGGTACATGTAGTTAATATCTTTCAATTTATCATAAGCAATTTTATTTAGCTCACCTGAGCACGAAGTGCTTCAGGTGATCCGTTGTGATTAAATTTGTGCTGTCTGTAGTGCATCTACACAAATTGCCTAGTGAACACTCTATAGGCAACATTTGGCATCCAATTCTCATGAATGTTTATCAGAACATACATTCTATCAAATCTTGCCCAAGTTAGTTCAAAACTGGATCATGTGAGTTCAAAAACTAGGTCACAAGGTGAAATTCAAGGAAAATCCTGAGAACACTCTGGAGGCTGCATTTTTAATTTGAGCATGTTGAAACTTCATTAGAATAATTGTACCATAATCTAACTTCCACTGAAGGTCATGTTCTGTCAAAAACAAGGTCACTAGGTTAAATTTGAGAAAAATCTTGTTAACACTGCATTATTAGTATCAGCAGCTTGACACTTTGTTAGAGCTGTTTATCTAAACCAATTTCAAAAAGGGTTATGTCTGTTAAAATCTAGGTCACTAGACCAAATTAAAAAAAAATCAGGTCAAGACTAGAAGCCATATTTTTAACTTGAGCATTTTGAAATGTTGTAATAAGTATTGTCTTGAAGATATATTTATAAGCCAAATTTAAATATGGGTCATGTTGGGTAAATACAACCTCACTAAGGCCTGATTAAAGGGATATCTTGACTGCAAAATAAGTTATTGTGATTGACTATGTGGTTTGCATAACTCAGGGCATGAGCGATGTAAAGTTGCATATTTAGGCATTTTGCAATTAAGTATTTTTTTTTTAAGATTACAATTATGTTTCGGTCAACATTTTGGACCATTTTGGCCTGTTTTCAAAATTCAAAATTTGGCTCTTTCAGAGGTGGCCTCCACGTGGCAAGGGCTGGGCATCAATACTCTTTTTAGATATTGATGGCTGACAACCTCAAACAAAAATCAAAATGACACTTATGTGTTCACAAGATGAAAATGAAGTAAAATGAATCAAGGCAGATGATTATATAATATAAGATTAGCAACTTGTTCTTTATTGTATACATGGGGATGGATAGCCATCGTTTGCGTCCATATTGTGGAACCAGTCGTCCCTGGGTTAAATCCACAGTTCATTGGTCATGGCAAGGCACATTTACTAGCCAAGTACTGGTTCATTCATCGAGGGATCATGAATAAGTGAACAGCTTCTGTGATATAACTGAAATGATGTCAAATCCCTATAAAAATACAAACATTATTGTATGCATTAAACTGATTGATTGATATGATACTAACTGCAAATATTCTTCAGACTCGAGCATGGATTATACAAAAGGCCCTGGTCATTAAGATTAAAGACCTCTTTGATAAAATGCAACTGAAGACATGGGAGAACTCTCCTGATTTGTAAGAGTAATTGAAGGTAAGGTTTTAAATATATGTATTATGAAATATCTTGTTCTGTTCTGTTTTGTGCTCGTTTTGAGGCTGTGCCTTTTCCATATTATTTATATACATTTTAATTCTGGCGTTAATTGTTGGGAAAAACGTAATACATGTGAATTTGAACTAACAGAAACGCAGTCTGGATCGGAAACTACTTAGTCAATTACATGAAGACTGGCACAGTGAAATAACACTATCATTTATTTAGAGTTTTGAAGTTTACAAACTCATGTGCTGTCATCACACGTTTTTCAAATTGTTTCAATTGAATTCACGAATTATCTTAAATTGATAAAACACCGAAAATGTAAACTGTGTTACAAAAACACCTAGTTTAAGGAAACGCTAGAGTTTGGTCATCTGCGGTTCTCCAGGATCCATATTAATTGAACAGTATCCTGAACACTTTTCCGAAAGGCTAGTTTAAAAACCACTGAATTACATTGGTATTAGATTACATTTCAATACCACAAAATGTGGGTTTTTGTATGAAGTCGAAAACAGTAGTATTGTGGACAAAATATGGTCAGATATTGATCTGCTTAACAAGATCAATGCTGTTTGTATGCTTGTTGTTATTATTGGTTCGAGACAAAACAATGTTCACTTAATGTTCTCGACAAGTAAGACATAAACGGTATGTTTTCTAGGTGTTGTATTTATATATTATTCGCGCAAAGTTTTCTGATGCATTAACAGACATCAGTGTATTTTAAAGCGAACCAATTAAATAACACCACCGTCAGATATTGGATTAAAAAGGCCATGGCATATACTTAAATTTAGTTTTAATTCAATACGACTACCTTACCGTACCGTAGCATAACCGACATATAAGCCGTCCCGCGAGAAAACCAACATTATGGCATCTGCGTAATGTATCGGTCCAGATCAGCCTGCGCAGTCCACACAAACTGATCCGGGCCGTTTCAGGGTGGATAGAGGTATAGATTAATAATACAGAAAAGCTACAGGAGACAAAAAGCGGCATTCTTAGGCTGATCCGGGTCGATACTTTCGGACAAGCCAGAATTTAAAATGAAAGACTCTTCGCTCTATTGAAGAAAGGAAGCTCCGTTGTTTTCAAAATAATTGAGTGATAGTGGTTTAATGCCCTTTTCGACAATGTTGCAATCATAGACAAGACGCTATATTATTTACATATTAGCTAATACAACATTTTGTCATATAACGTAATATAACAATAAATAACATGACATGTCAAATAAACAATAAGCAAATCCTATCACGGCTTCCAGTTCACATAGCCAGGTGTTTCCCATCTTTCTCGCACCCGTAATCCACACAACAATATTTCCAAGCAACTGGCAGTTTTTCCACATAGATTGTTATTTGTCGAAGTCCAATGGTGCTTGTTGCATTAACCTTTGTCAAACGTAAAAAAGAAAGTTAGCCGAGCTTGGGCCTTTCTGGAATCTGCATTGGAATGAGTTAAAACAAGAATATCTCCAAATGTATTGAAACCAGTTAAAACAAAATTGAACTCGTGTGTTTTATTTAAGACTTGTTATAGTAAATCAATTAACTCATTCAATAATAAAGACACCACGTAACGCCTTAAAAGCAGACATTTTTTTTAAAGTAAATGGAAATTGAGAAATGTGCTTAAATTTAACAAATTATTATTTTTCCTTAAGTGTTTTAAACGATGTATCGAAATATATATCATTTCAAGATTCGCCACTCTTTTTAACTTTTTTTAAGTACTACTCCATTTTAACAGTTAATTTGATTATATCAATATCCAATTCCATCCTTAAACGGAAACACGAATATAACATTTACACACATTAATAACAAGACTGGATTTAATTTTCAACACCATGTAAAACAAAGCCGTGAACATTCTGTCCAGTTCAGCGAGGACACGCGGTAACTGAACCATGCTATTAATTAATTCAGTGTCAAGTGCTACCGTCTGCCTCAAAATAAACGTCAGTTAACGTTAACCCCTACCTTTACATCTCCCGTTATCTCAGTACAACTCTCGAGGTTAATCGCGGTGAAAGGGGCAATTACGAATGTATTCATTCATTTGTTCTTAAAGCTGGGTTTAACGCTTAGGGCAAACCAAATAGTCCTTTGCATGCTATTCACACACTATTTGCAAACACGCTTTCTTGCAGGTCAGCCTACACAAATATGCATTGTAATGACGGTCTTCACTTGTCACTTGTGCTTTACTTATCCTTAACGATTGTCCTAAAACGTACCAAATAGTATATTCATTATTATAGCAGGTATAGATAAATGCAAGTTTCGATATACACCTGTATATGTTTAATTTGTTTACTTTTACAATTTCAAAGGGAATTTTGTCGTTTTAACAAGGAAGTGTCATCCCATTATCAAATAAACCAAAATGAAACGTCTGCAAATAAATGTCGATACACTTGTCTACATATGACACGACTCGATAGCGTACATAAGAGTTATGACGTCTATTGAAACAGGCGATACTTTAACACATAGTGGAAAAAAGAGTGGTTAAAAACCGTTTATATTCTCCTTCCATCTTTAGTGTATCTTTAGACTCTTCACCATTTTAAATATATGCATATGTTTTAAAAGCTGGCGAATTAAAGTCTTACAGCGCTAATGACAATATTGAGATTTTCACATAAAACAGCTTTTTAACAAGTTGTCACACCTATAATCAGCATTGGCTGCCTTTTAGTTATCAAAATATACCAACGTTTTTATTACATGAAAAAAGGAATGACCCAATTCTGAACATGGACTAGTTTTCTTTAGGGAATTAAGCGCTAACAGAGATAATGTACATGTACAGGTGTTACCAGATTAAAGATAAATTCAATCATATATGACAAATATTCTATATTTACTTCTAACCACAATCCAGCTACATTTATATTTAGTTTAACTTATATTCCTGAATAAAGATACCGTCAATGTCCTGCACACTTACACATAATATTTCTACAGATAATCTACAACGCATGACCGCCAGTAGTACTGCGTACGATTTGACTGCACGTACATGTAGGAACGTATTAATAGCTCAACGGGAAACCAACCTTAGGGGCATAAGCCATCAGTGTATAACTATATACCATGAGTAGCCTGCAAATGCTCAACACTGTTCATCAATGAGTCCTAAACAATTACAAGAACCTTCTGAATGCAGTCCTTAGACGAGTAAATATTATGATGCAAGCAGAGATTAATCTGCACGTGTAATAGTGTCGCTAAGTTTATGTTTCATAGACCACCGCGCTCGAATATAGTTATTCCTCTAAATCTGCTGTCCTAGCCAATCCGATATGTGTTACGTCAAAAGAGTCATGAACACATTTCATACTTGTACCTTCGGTATTGTGTATGTTTGGCATTGATCTTAACCAGATTTGAAAATGATGCCTGCGGGACTGGACAACGAACATAAATGAGCCGACCCACGAGAAAACCAACGTTGTGGACTCTGCGTAAAGTATATAACCGGATCTTCATAAGCATGCCGCGCAGGCTAATCCAGTCAGGCACTTTTCGCCTCCTGTGGATTTTATGTTTCAGGAATCATTACCCATTATTCTCCCAAGACGGAATGTGTCGGCCCGGTATGGCCTGCGCGGACTGCGTAGGCTGATCCGGGTCGATACATTACGCAGAGTCCATAATGTTGGTTTTCTCGTGGAACGGCTCAAATGGTCCTGACTATGTGATACCGCAGTTATAAATAAGAATATATTACATATTAGCGGTGATTCAGGGGATATATTCAGGGCATTTGCGATCGATGTGGATGCAAATCAGTAAGGGTATCATCGTTGCTAAATCTGGATCTGCATTATTCATTCATAATTTAGAGACTCTTTCACGAAAACCGACCTTAAGACTTTATCTACAAGTGTATTTTCAGATCACAATATGTATATGTTCATTCTGATCTGGATCTGGATCGCCACTTAACATTGTGATAATATGCGTATACATCAGGATAATGACTTACTAAAACTTAAATTCGAGATCTGAAAGCATTACTTCTTGTCTTGTAATTACCTGAAACGTTTATATAATCCTCATGTTACAACATTTGAATAATACAATGTTTGTTATGTTTTATAGCGTTGCTTTTCATGTGTATGTGAGGACAATTGTTTATCACGATGTGATTGTACTGTAACAATTTGTTTTTTCACACAACATTCGTGTAAAAACTATGAATGAATGGTGTTTTAAGGCCCGTCGACAACTAAGGTCATTTTGGGCGCTTAATAATTTACTTAATGTAAAGTGAAATAATCAAACATGATGTATGCGATACCTAAAATAGATATAAAATAACATGTAAGCCAATATAAAATAAGATATAGGCAAACAAGCCCAACATTACTATGTAATACTTAACATAAAGATAAATAATATCTGAGGAAATGTGGAACAGGATCAGTAAGACTGAAAGAGCTGACGCATACTTTGAGCCTTGAACAATCTATCACGTATTGGAGTAACAAATATGAATACGTTGTTGATACTCGTGTATTCGAAGTGAAGTTCAAGAGCCTAAGGATAATACCAACACTCTGTCGAGGACTCCAACAGATGGTCGACGACAATGTAAGTCATCCGTATGTACACGTCGCCTGCCCGTACGTGGATATATATCATGCTGTCGATCTGGTCCATTTATCTCCGTTTCGACAGGTACCGTAAAGCTGTTAACCCGATCGTTCTACCGTCAGTTTGTTACATTGGGAAGTCCATGTTAATGACGAAGATGAACTTATTATGCTTGTTGAATGCTCCTGGACGATCACAAAGGTTGCTCTTTTGGAATTATGTTATGGCATCCGGACGGTCATTATTAACAAACAGTCTTGGAATTATTGTGATGGTTACACCATGTATCACAAATGTGCTTGACCGACGTTATGATTATACACTTAGCATGTTTGTTTGCTTTCAACATAAGTTCAGTCATATATGGGTGACAGTTCACTTGTTCATGATTCCTGGGTACTGGGTAATCAAACCTTTGATAAGCTAGGAAATGTTCCACAATGAACTAAAAAGTATGGTTGCACGTAGTCTACCAATACGAGCGCACATTCACAAACGGACATATCAATTAAAGTACTATTTAATTGGTCGATGTATTGTTTTATCCACGAAAATACAACGATATGTTCACGTAATTTAGACCGACCGGATCAAGGGCTGCTTTGATCATTTAACAACATATAACAGAGGACTCCCGATAACTCGAAGGCAAAATAGACCCAATGATTTATTTCAGTTATCGACTTGCTCGAGTGATCGCTGAACTTATTCTTAATCCATTTATATATGAGCTGTCTGGCGAGAATACCAACATTGTGGGTTCTGCGTAAAATATTGACCCGGATCAGCCTAAGCATGCCGCACAGGCTTACCCGGAGAGACACTTTTCGCCTTCCTGTAGATTTTCTGTTTCAGAAATCATTACTCTATACCTCTACCACCCTGAGACGGAATGTGTCGGCCCGGATCAGTCTGCGCGGACATAATGTTGGTTTTCTCGCGAGACGGCTTATATTGTCAATTAATTTATACTTAAATATTTTATTACGAAAAGCTAGCCAGTGATAACCCCATACGAGCTTCAGCAATCATAACTTTATGCTACGCTTTTCATAGGCGGACTTGTTCCAGGAAATAAAGCGAGTCAACCGATACATTTATATGTGTATATGTTCGAGTTATCGCGTGTTCACTTTAGTTATAAAAGCAACTTAAATATCTTTATATACACTCAGACGTATGGGTGGTTTCCTTTAACCCTTTCTCAAATATAGACACTTTCCGACGCCTCTGCAGCAGACGACCTTTGACAAACATTGTGACAAAAGTACAAATTGCTCTAAACGAGCAATTTCTCCGTTAGCCAAAATGCTTTCAACTCTTTTCAGTATTTAGAACTGTATTTATAGAACTTTTCCGTGTTTTTGCCTACATACTTTCAAAGTCGTCTGCTGTGGATTTATTGTATGTGCGAAAGAGTTAATGATTGATCGATGCCGCATAACATGTCATACAACATCTTACATGTATGTTGTGTTCTCTACAGGTATAAGTATCCTTTCATAGCCGCTATTTAAACAACCCAAAAGGCAATGACCAATCAAATAAGTAGCTTCAGGCATAATCAAAGATGGAAAAGATCCCCTTAGAACAGTGAAGGATATCGTATCTTATAAATGGCTTTACTCTGAGTCTACACTTAGAAGAGCCATTGATTATTCTAAACTGAAAGCCTATATCAAAATAGTTGTAATAATATTATACGTAAATTTAAACTAAACTATGATCCATCGGAATAGCTTCAAATAAAGTTCTAGCTTTTTAACCCAACTAATTTCACTACCATACTCCGTTTTGTAATACAAAAACGAGAATGCTTCAAAACTCATTTTCTTCTATAGGACTAAAATGTATAGTTAATATAACCTACTAGTGTTGAAAGCTGTATTAAAGTCCAACCAGATTCCATAAATTCACGAAGTGCTTGCATGTTTTCCAAACGGAATATTGAATGAATGTCAACACAGTGCTCAGCGTTGTTGGTCCAAATCATATACAAGTAAATCGAACATTGACCCTTGTTGTTATTTACTTTCTCTTCTATGTTAACTTTACAAGCATAAGCTCTATTTAACAATTCATATACATAGTATAACACTGAGTCACAATTATACAATAGCATAGAGTATAACGAGAAAGGGAACGGTGGTACTTATTTGATTAATATTTGTTTTCAAAGACTTCGTTAATAATCTTGTTGACAATTAGAGTGTATAACCTTGACACCCCTGTGGTTTTACTTGATTGTCAAACCAAGAACTTTGTGATGCTCGCTTAATAGTTACGCTTTCCCTCATGTAAACGCTTTATGACGACTCTGCAACAGACGACTTTTGAAAACATGGTGACAAAAGAAGAAATTTACTGAAACCGAGCAATTTCTCCTTTTGACACAATGTTTACAACTCTGTTTTATGAGTATGTTTTCATTTAGGGAGATTTTTCATATTATTGTTGAGATGTGTTCAAAGTCGTCTGCTGCAAATTTGATGTATGTGGGAATGGGTTAATTCTGGCATTGCGAGGGTAAATAAATTCGAAAGCGACAAGAACTTAGCGTACTTGTATTTTATAATCCATTATCCACATTTTATAAAAGGAACCACTTTGCATGAAATAATAATTGCTTATGATAATTAAATACTGATTTAAGTAATGCAAGGTTATGTAAAAAGAAATCCTAGATGGCATGTGGAAATATGTTTTTTTATTAAAATTCAGAAAGCACATTTAAATATAATGACAATCTCTTTTTAAGACTAATTTTTGTTTTGACTGACGTCAGATCTGTTACGTTTGATGTTGTGGTTCATAAAAGTCATTTAAATATAATGACAATCTCTTTCTAAGACTAATTTTTATTTTGACTGACGTCAGATCTGTTACGTTTGATGTTGTGGTTCATAAAAGTCATTTAAATATAATGACAATCTCTTTCTAAGACTAATTTTTGTTTTGACTGACGTCAGATCTGTTAGGTTTGATGTTGTGGTTCATAAAAGTCATTTAAATATAATGACAATCTCTTTTTAAGACTAATGTTTGTGTTTACTGACGTCAGATCTGTTACGTTTGATGTTGTGGTTCATAAAAGTCATTTAAATATAATGACAATCTCTTTTTAAGACTAATGTTTGTTTTGACTGACGTCAGATCTGTTACGTTTGATGTTGTGGTTCATAAAAGTCATTTAAATACATGCTGATACATGCTGATATTTATATTATATTATTTATATTTCGAAAACAGTACTAATTATTAATTAAAGAAACAAAGCAAAACGTTCATGATATTTTATCAGTAATTTCGTACAGAATAAACAAGATCAGTAGGAGAACGGAGTTAATAAGACAACAGGACGGCTTTCTTTAAAATCCAATCAACTCACAGCCTACTCTCTGTCCACCGGTATTGTCCACTGTTTACTAATAACCATATATATTAACAACTCCTTTTGATTGCTATAATCTGTAATACCTTGATTTCCCCTCATGTTATATTTTCAGTTCAATTCAATTGATCTAAGAGTTGATGCTGGGAAAACCCAAACTAGCCAGTGTGTTGTCTTGATGGTGTATCATGTTTGTTTAATAAACAAAATAACAAGCGTATATAAGTTACTGACTTAGTGCCTTCAAGTTACTAATGGATTGTCTTTTAGAATCAACAGGTAAGAATATTTCATTATTTGAGACATTTCAATGATTTAGATAAGATATCAACTGTCTCGAAGGCCTATGCTTAGCTTACACTTAGATCATGTTGGTTTAAAATATTATTTAATAAAATATAAATAATAACGAATTCTTTGTTAGACTTGTTTACTGATTATATGTATTTGGTAATAGGAACATCATCTGAAGAGACCAACTATTAGACATACATGCAAATCAAAATTTGATTTTGTGACAATACAAAATATTGTTGCGAAGGGTGGAACAATAAGCCTTTTGAAAACAATGTTGGAGAAGTAGAAATTCCTCAAATAAAATTATTCTTCGAATTATCAAGATAAAACATTTTTCACTCAGATATTTTCAAAGCCGGCGGTTATTAACAGTTTCTCACTTGTGGACGCATACGAAGCAGACGCATTTTAAAGACATTTAACCAAATCTAGAAATTGTTCATGGTGAGCTTATGCTACAATGTTTCAAATCCATTCAACAATTTTTTTTAGAGATTTTGCTGAGATATTTTTAAAAAGTGTCTGCTGAAAGTTGTTGTTTGTTAGATTTGAGAAGAGAATCGTACCGTGTAAAATCATTTTTAAACACTGTTTTCAGCGAGAATGAACCATGATGAGGCACTTACAAAGTGCAAACGGCGACGCAGTAGAACCGTTTTTACCGCCATGTCTATAGGACAGATGGAGGAGAAGTTCGACCAGAATCGGTACCCGGGAATACAGGAGAGAGAAAGTCTGTCAGTATAGCTGTCCATATCAGAGCCACGTATACAGGTACTTTCATAATTCTCTCTCTCTCTCTCTCTCTCTCTCTCTCTCTCTCTCTTTCTCTCTCTCTCTCTCTCTCTCTCTCTCTCTCTTTCTCTCTCTCTCTCTCTCTCTCTCTCTCTCTCTCTCTCTCTCTCTCTCTCTCTCTCTCTCTCTCTCTCTCTCTCTCCCTCCTCTCTCTCTCTCTCTCTCTCTCTCTCTCTCTCTCTCTCTCCGTTTCTCTCTCTTTCTCTCTATCTCTCTCTCTCTCTCAATCTCTTTCTCTCTATATATAGTTATCTCTCCCTCTCTCTCTAGCTCTCTCTCTCTCTCTCTCTCACAATCTCTTTACCCCATTACCTGACTCCCTCTACTCTATGCTTATGTACCTATTCAACTTAATGTTATTATGTGTATGTACAATGTAAAACAAAGTTTTTGCTATTTACTTAACTCTAAATGTAAGCAATTATACGATGATTAAAGTAAAGTTAAAATATGTAGGACCAGTGAGGGAAACAGTTTTCAACATGTTTACCCATTCCCACATACAGACGCTTTCTGACACCTCTGCAGAAGAAGACTTTTGTTTAAACATTGTGGTAAATTGAGAAATTAGTCATTATTATCAATTTCTCCATTTGCCAAAATGTTTTCAACTTGATTACATACCAATATGGAGATTGTCCATATTTATGTCTAAATGTTTTCAAAGTCGTCTGCAGATGTATTGTATGTGGGAAAGGGTTAAAGTATATTGTATGACCCGACCATTGTCGCTCGTTTGTCGCTAACGTAACGGACTCGAAATATTTCATAGTTAACCCTGTCTCTGAAATAATTCTATAGCGTGGATGCGCAGACAGTTCTTTGTTTACCGTCCTAGGTTGGTCTTCCCTGTGAACCGCTAAAAAAACATAAAAACCTTCTCACATAATTATCAAACGCTTTCTGACACATCTGCAGCAGACGACATTTGGGAAAATTGTGACGAAACAATAAATTGTATATGATGAGCATTTTCTCCCATTTTTTAAACATTCAAATTGTTAAAGGTATTTATGTCTTGTTAGGGAAATATGCCACTTCTAAGGATAGACCGAGGACAGGAGGACTAGTATGTCATGTATAAAATACCAATAATGAAATAGATTGAAAGGGGGCATTTATTAATGCTATAACTATTTTAAATTTGTAAATGATTAGTATACAACATATATATAAACTTATATACATGACATATTTAAAGAGATATAGCATACTCTGAATCAAATGTTTATAAAGGCGTCTGCTGCAGAATTGTTGTATGTGGAAAAGGATTACAAAATCTTAGAAATGGCAGCATCAAAGCAACGCTCCTTTCATTTTTCAGAAGTTGTCTGTTGCAGAGGCGATAACTGTCGTCTGTATCAGGGTTTTGGTTTAAAAACCTCATTTTTCTGTTCTATTTTAAAACAGGTTTGGTTTCAAAACCGGAGATCAAGGAACAAGAAGGAAATTTGTAATCAAGAAGGTCCCGGATCGACCAATATGATCGCAACAACGCGAGTTTCCGCGAAAGACCAACTCAGCCAATTATTAATGAAAAAGAGGGATATTTGCACTGAGGTAAGCGTAGATATTTATGTTAATTTCCAATATTGTTTTTACTATTTCCAAATTACAACAAATAGGCAGACAACTTTGAAACATCTATGCAAAAATTAGGATTATCTATCCAAATGAAAGTGTAATAATAATTTAATAAAGTTGAAAACATTGTGACAAATGATGATAAAGCACCATTTGCCATTTTTTTGCCATCTGCAGCAGACGTTATTTGAAAACATTGTAACAAAGGGGGAAATTGCTCTTACATATAGTGAGAACAATCTCACTTTCCTTCAATGTTTTCAACTTTTTTAAATAGTATTACATTTATTTTCCTCTTCTATTCATTGGTCTTTTCAAAGTCGTCTGCTGTAGATTATCGTTTTAAGGAGAGGGGAAAGCGTCGTTCATTTTGGAAATGCCCAAGAAATAAATGTATAACATGTTGATATCTGTACAATAGGAGTTATTATTTTGAAAACAAATTGTACAAAGTAAGTACATCTCTTAATATTACCTTTTTATATCCATACAGGTCACGCAGCAAGTGAGTTCTTCAGACAATTCGCCACCGATGTCTCATCCCTACCCTGTCTCGAACACAGACACGATTCCACAGCAATCCAATCCAAACTACATCGACACGATCAACAATTACGTCACTAATGTTCTGCGTCGTGATTGGCTCTCACTACAATACCAAAGGACATTGTGGCATGGTTTGGTTCAAAGTCAGTCCGAACAGCGACACCAAGAAGTAAGAATGAATAGAGAAAATGGATATCATGGATCATCTGCCAGTTCACATAATGAAAGCAGTTCTGGCTCTGAAGAAGATGTCATCGTCGAAAGGCTGTTTCGATTTAGTAAAAACAGACGACATACACAGGTAAGCAATCCAAAAAGAAAGCATGACAATGGAAATTCAAACCAGATGAAAGTGCCACGAATCAACATGACAGGATGTTCCCCGTTTGAGTTTGAACGATCAGATTACAGATTAAGTTCGGATGATTCATCGTCCGGATATCCGGATTCCGGATACGGATACGATACCGTGACATCTAACTCTCCGGTCAGTGATTAGATGGAACCATCTATCGTTACATGTTCTAGGTCAACGCGATATCACGACAACGTTACCGCCGTGTTTGACACTTATTTAGATGCGTTCTAGCATCGGCCAACGCGAGATCACGACAATGTTACCGCCGTGTTTGACACTTATTTGGATACGTTCTAGCATCGGACAACGCGAGATCACGACAATGTTACCGCCGTGTTTGACACATATTTAGATGCGTTCTAGCATCGGCCAACGCGAGATCACGACAATGTTACTGCCGTGTTTGACACTTATTTGGATGCGTTCTAGCATCGGCCAACGCGAGATCACGACAATGTTATCGCCGTGTTTGACACTTATTTGGATGCGTTCTAGCATCGGCCAAAGCGAGATCACGACAATGTTACCGACGAGAAACCGAAAATGCTTTATCTTTCACTTACATAATTTGGACACGTTTGACACTTATTTGTACCAAAACGGCCTTTAAAAACATCATGGCAAAATGGCGTACAGAGGTATACTACTTCAGGTAGTTGACTTCATCGCACATCTTTCATTTGTATTTGCTGGTTAGTTTCGGTGATCTTGCATCGCAAACCAGGTTCAAGTTTAGTTTGGAATTGTAAAAAAAGCCGACACATACAACAGCGGTGTTTGCTGCGAAAATTCAAAATTGAAAGAAGCTTAAACAACCTTTATAACATACATATACATCGAACAAATATATGACTTACTTGTTGTCTTTGTGTTTTGTATGTGCATATTGTTATTTGTTCAATGTATTTTGTGAATTCACGAATTTGTTAAATGAGCAATTACCCCAAGCCAACCTTCGGGTACTGTAGCTAGAAAACACATAAGTAGGTGAACTGGCACCCGTGATATACTGAACGATAGTTGAAAATCTCGTTAAGCCCCAATGAATGAATCAATATTGAATTAAGTTGAACACATAGTGGTAACATAAGACATTTGAGCTATTTCTCATTTTGTCACTATGTTTTCATAAGTCATATGTTGTAGAGGCGTCGACAGCGTCTGTATGTGATAACAGGAGACAACAGTTTCCCGGCATACGAAACACCTTAAAAATAATATTAATGGCTTCCATCCTACGCTCTAATAGATGCGGGAAAATATATTGTATCGTGTCAGGGTAAAACAAAAATCGTTTGTATTGGTAACTTAACAATGAAATACCAAGATCAAACTGAAATACAGTTGAAAGTCATCTACAGAAAGTCTGGGTAAAGAGTTAAGGGTTGACATGAGTTGAACAGCCACTTTATCTTAATTCGTATTAAAGAGTGGTATACCGTTAATTACTCCTATTCTTTTTCTCAAAAGCAGGTTGGGGAATCAGCATGACATTAATTTCTGAAAAGCAAGCGCATTTTGTTAAACTGTGAATCATGAAACATCGTGTAAAAAAGTGACTCAAAATAAATGATTTTAAAAATAGCTGCCGTTCTGAATTATATATACATTTATTTCATTTCATATATCATTGTCCTGTAATATTGTAATATAATGGTCCTAGCTACTTAACTGTTAACAACTTATTAAAAAGAATGAAAACAAACAGAATATGACTTCGGAAGCTAAGGGATTATTTTGAACTAACCTTAACATGATAGTTTTTCCGGGAGTTGTTCGGTCCGGGAAATATAAGATGCTGGAATAGTTGGTTTGATGGCGGGGTGAAGAATAAGGAGGACTAGACTCGGTAAGGAAAGACATCATCAGAACATATGCCTTTCACCCCGCTGCTAATTCAAACGTCTGTGTGGAAAGACACCATCGTGAACCGCATAAAGGAGGGACTAAGGCGAAAATATGACAAAGAAGGTTCTTCTAAGGAAAGACCGGAGGAAGACAAAACAAGTGTAATTCGACTCTTTAGAAACAACAACTATTGAATAAAGTAGACAACATTGTGGCGGTTGGTAACACTTTTTGCATAACTCTTCTTCTGCTAAAGGCTAAGAAAGCGCATTGTGGCAAATGGTGACAATGCTGAAAATACTGATTGACAAAGTGTTTTTGAAGTCGTCTGCTTGTTGTATGTTGGAAAGGGACTAACTGGATAAGATCACTAGGCGATCAGCTAACAAGTGCACATCTTTTTATTTCTTCTTTAATCCCCTTTCCAACATATGATAAAACCGCAGTAGACGACATTCAAAACATTTACATAAAATACAGAAACATATCAAAAGACGTAAGGATCAATTATGGAATTGAGATGAAAACATTTGAAAATGGAGAACTTGCTCATGACGGGTTTTGTTATTACATGTTTAACGTCACGCCAAAACCGCCCTTCGGATATATTGACATAAATATAATTTACAATAACAGGACCTACTTTTATAGTTAGAGTTTGGTCATAGCCGTTATCGTGAGGCTTGTAAGCCTAGATGGTAAAACGATTAGATCATGATCTTTTTGCGTGGATGCGAATGTTGATTTTTGTTATCTGAATTACATCACATCGCACATCCTTTACAACTAAGTTGTATTAGGCCACTGAGAGACTTAGAAAAAAGGCTATTCTTATTAACCATTTGCCACATACAACACATCAGCAGTAGTCAATTTGTAAACTATAGGCAAACATATGGAAACTCTATAAACGAAAGTACAGTTATTGAATAAGATTGAAACCATTTAGACAAATTAGTCGTTTGTCACAATGTTTCCAAAGTCGTCTGCTGTAGCTGGGTCAGAAAGTGTTTGCAAGTGGCAAACGGTTAAGATAAGAAAATTACAGGCGACAAAATTAAATTGAACTTCTTCATATTTTCCAGTCAGTGGTGGGTACGTGTTTCCATATTTAAAACCGCACCAGATGCGATTATTGTGTAAAGGAAGGATCCTGGTCATATCTTTTAAAGTAAGAAGCAGGTTAGCCATCTAGCAGTACATCGGACAAAATATTCGAGGAGAGGCTGTTGTTCAGCGTAATTTATTTAAGAAAACGTCTAAAATATTACCGTAAATGTATAAATAGCGCATAATTACCAATTTCCGCTCTTACTAAAACATTTCCAACTATATTCATTGAATATGCCAGATACCAAACTTCATTGTATTGATACATGTATGTCTCTTACAGAACTTAAATTCAAATTCGTGCCTAAGCAAGTCCTGAGTCGCCTGTTGCAGATCAAATGTATGTGGATACAATTCATTCTAACATATATTTAGGTCGTCTAGATGTCAAAAGTAAACATTGCGATTCTCATTAACAATAGTCCTGTTGTCATTTTATTACTTGTCGGCCAGAAAACAGATCCGTCAATCAAAGATTCGCCGATATTAATTGGAGAGGACAAATTCTGGCACCGCGTTGTTGAATTCATTTATGATTTTATGATACATATATGTTTCATGAAAGCCGACAGCATGCGTGATTAACTGTTTAATAATAATGCACACAAACAGATTGTCGACATGTGTTTTAACATCTACTAATTGAAAGTCATAATTAACGTTCAAGAATTTTGATCTAATTACTTGTCGCGTACGCTTTACTGAATGGGAAATCACTTTTGATTTGAGACAGTTTTTTGTATGGAATGGAAAAACGAGACGAGCTCAAACGCACTTCTGCGGCATCATTTTATGAACAAAACCCATTAAAATATATCATAGATGCATACTTAAACCTATAAATAAATGCAGGATTAAATATTAAGAAAATAGGTTGTTAAAATGACTAATATAAAAATCGGGAATACGCATCAAAACTAGTATATATCGGGTCAGAATAACTTACTCGAAAATATAATCAAATCAAATCCGAGCTGTCAAGCATTGTGACGTCATGAATCCTAAACGGATTTCCCTCCGCGGACTGTAATAGGTAAATGATCAAACTCGGCAGGAACGCCGGGTTTTTACAGGGGAAACATGCCTTATCAGCACGCGGGGACGAGCGTGTTTTGGAAAAAAAAATTTGAGCTGTACTGTATGTATTGCGTTATTTGTGTTTTTACTGTGTGTTCAAATACAATACTAACAATTCATCTTTTTTTTTTACTCTATTTTCCACGTACATTGGTATATGGAGGCCTTGGTCATTCTCCTCCTTACCTTTCATCAATATCTTAGTTAGTAAGTCTTTACATTGTAAGTGTATGATAAACAAAGATATATCTTAATAAGGTTTAAATACGTAGGCATCTAGAAAATAGGTTACACTTGTCAATGTACATAGTTGAAAAGGTGGATATTATTTGTTCTTCAAACTCTTTTCTTGTTTATAAAGCTACGTTGAGAATCAACTTCTAGATGAACATGTGCATTTTCGTAACCATTTTTAAATTCCTAACAATAAACATGAGCGTATAAATTGCAAACATGGAATATCAAATACTATCATATTGCACTGATTTGCCAGCTGAGCAAGGTTTCGAAAATATATTTTATTTTAAATTATTTTATAAGATTTTCCATATTTGGGACAAATGGTTTCCAAGTCATCTGCTCCCTTCTGTGTGTATGTTTGAGAGGAATAACATATGGCGATATGGTTTGTTATTTCTTTCACATACTGCCAGGACACGTAGAATAATTGTACTGCTTATGGAAGCAGCGTTTGTACTGAATACGAAGGATGGGCCGAATCAAACTGTAAACACTTGTGTGGTTTATGTGGATCCAGGCGCAAAAGTATTGATTAGGTCAATATTGTTGAGTTATACTTTGATAAATAATAACAAGTCGTGTCATGTGCGATGTATAGTCCAAATCGTCAAAGCAAGGGACAAACTAAGGAGATGAATGAGAAAACAATATATGTGTTATTTATATTATCATGCATATTTTCATTAAAAATGATTTTCAAACTGTTTGAAAATGCAGGTACGTGTTAATAACATGTACAAGTAGGTTTGTACAACATTGTTGAGATATATCATGATAAAATAGTAATGAGCCGTGTCGGGCGAATTTGTGTCCTGTTCGATTAAGAGTCCATTTTGTCAAAGAAAATGACAAGTACGCACACCTTAGATTCGGAAACATCACCAAGTACTTTGTAAACAAACACATGAAGGGCCACCTAGTACATACACTTTTGTTTACAACACTCCTGTATGACCGTGAGTCATTTTGTATTTGCAACACTCACTTAGGACCTCACAGTAATTATATTTGCAACAGAGTTTTAAGACCACAAAGTACTCTATTTTAATAACACTCTTTTTGTATCATTAAGTGATTTGTATCTAAATCGCTCATTCCATATTGACAGGCACTTTGTATTAACAGAACTCTGTTAAGATTCGCAAGTACTTTGTATTTGCAGCACTCCGTTTGGAACACCAAACACTTTGCATTTGCAACACTCCTATAGGACCACCAATCACTGTATACGTGCACACATGCATAGGAAAACATAGTAATTGGTATTTGCAACACTAGTTTAGGACAACACAGTTATTTTAAAATATTTTGATTATTCCTTTAGGACTACCAATCACTGTATATTTGCAACACTCCTTTAGGATCACCGAGTACTTCATATTTGCAACACTATTGTAGGACCATAAAATGCTACACGTGTATGTACGACACTATCGTTTTACCACAAAAATGCGTACGACTGTATGTGTATTATTTATGTAGGCAGCACTCACCTATAATTATTATAAGTGTGATAATGAAATAATTGAAATACATGTGTTCATTTAAATACATATATAGCCGCTCTCAGTAATCAACGTGGAGTTACTGATGCCAGCGCCTATTCCATACCATAGAACACATGTTGGTCATCCAGCAATCTTGGCTAAGTGTGTTTTCACAGAGATATATATGTGACTGAAACACTGATAAATATCCAACAAATCTGATCGAATCATTCACATCGAACTGTTAATACAATATTTAATTGGTAATATTAACCATATGTCGGTTATATATTTGTTGTATGTGAGAAATGTTTAAGGATGCATGGACAAAATGATAGTTGCTCTACACTGTTATACTTTTGTCAAAAGCATCAACCTATTCTACATTACATATAAAAGGCCAATAAAGACACATGTAATGTATATGTGTACGTTTATGTATTTTTCATTATGACCGTATAGACACAACTATCTCACTTTCAAACATTTATTCACTCACACATGCACTGACTGACTCACTCACACACACAATCATTCGTTAGTGTCTTTGCTTGTGATTGTTTTTAACTGTGTTTGATTATACATATGACTACATTTTCTTTACATTTCGTTTATGTAAAGGACTTTTAG
The DNA here is from genome assembly GCA_031761405.1 of Serripes groenlandicus. Lineage (NCBI taxonomy): Eukaryota > Metazoa > Mollusca > Bivalvia > Cardiida > Cardiidae > Serripes > Serripes groenlandicus. The sequence continues at coordinate 2,293,883 of JASEVX010000021.1, forward strand.
TTATATATTATTACTTAACATTACGATAACTTTATTGTTATGTGATTTGGTGGACAGCAAAACTTCCGCTCTTTTTCTTAAAAGAGCATAGCCTAGCTGTTAAACAAAAACACTCATATTGTAAATTTATTCTTTAGACAGTGTGAAAAGGTTTCAATTAACGTTTTCATTTCTTTTGTTTTTCCCCAGAAGTGATCTCAATCATAATTATACGTACATATATTGACTTTTTATATCTACCTTTGTTTTTCTTTTGGAGATGAAGTTTCTGGAATGGATGTTTTCGAATGGTACTGCCCATATCTGTCTATTTTGATATTGTCGTTATGAAGTAGAACGATACCAACACAACACGTTTTCCTTTTTTTGCTTTTCTTGTATGTTTTTTGTTTTGTTTTTTATTTAATTTTTTTTTTGGTTTTCTTAATTATTTTTCTTTTGAAAGTGACTTATAGGCCCATGGGGCCGGGCGTTATTTATTACATTTTGTACCATTGTTTTGTTGTTGTATATACACATGTCACTATAATAAAATATTTACTTACTTACTTACTTACTGTAAGACTCTACCTATGTAGTAGGCTAACCAGCAACTTTACTGTACGCAGATACAATAGATACAATTTCCAATAGTCCTACATGTACTTTCATTTTCTGTAGATTTTCATTATTTCTGTCAATATGCTTTCGAAGTCATCTGCTGAAGACGTGTTATACGTGGGAAAGGGTTACATATGACGTGCAGTCCTATACAATTCCGACGACTTGAAATTCGACATATAGAGATTCTTAAGATTTTTCACTGTCTATTCCTGAAGATCAAAGTATGTTGGAGTAGGAATTATGGCATCTGATCTATACACAATATTCACATATATGATCAGTTGTTATTATGCATCAGCTCTAAAAGTTGGATGTGTTAATATAATTCCATTCTTCCAGTGTACTACTGATTTTATTATACGATTATCATATGATATTCGTGCATCGAAGATAGTCCACTTAAAAAAAAGTGCGACCGTTAATAACACATATATTTTAATAGTTTAAACTGTTATATAGTATAGTGATTGAGAAACTGTTTGAAACGATGACGCTTATATTAAATGTTAATCAGATTATGGATATACGTATCCTGTGTTTACATTTCAAAAGGGGTTACTTCTTAGAGGCACGATAGCTTTATCGGTATCGACCACGACTATTAATCAAGGAGTCGCGAGTTCGAATCCTGACTCGGTTCGTTCTTGCGGATGATTGACAGCTTCCACCATTGTTCTAAATAGACCACGCGTGAAGTTACCGCTACCTGTCGCACAGAAAATACAATTTCAGGTGTGTTAATGTAATAAGAAGCAGATTCATTCCAAATTTCAATCAAGGGGCATAACCGTTTTTGTATCTGATTTTATGATTTTTCAAATCTTATGTTTTTAACTACCTTTAACTATTGGTCCGCTGTTTGACATTTTAAAGAAATTGTGTTTTAAGTAATATGATTTATGGGGGCAATATTTGCTCCTTTTATCTGAATAAAACAATGATCACAAAAAAGAATTCAATTTTCGTAACAAGTCAAATGTTATAAGCAAAGTAGCCGAGTTGATGTTGTTTTGGTTTAAAGACTGTATGACCTGGACGAATACCTTGAAAACACTGACTCGATATTATATGAACAGAGCTAAGAACATTGAGACAAAAGTAGAAATTTCTCATTTACAGCAATTTTTTTTGGAAAAAAAGCTTTAAAAAGACGTCTGCTACAGATGCATCAAACTGCGTCAGCAAGTTGGAAAGGGTTAAAAAAATCGTATCTGAATGAGAAAATTCGAATTTTAAAATAGGAGAAATAATTCGACAATATTGAACTGAGTCTGATCTTTTTGGTAATTTACTTATATCTTGATAACATGAATGTATGTTGATCAAATGTGTGTACTGTTTTATAAATTCACATGTTAATATGAATATAAGAAAAAACACGTATTGAGATAAATATGAGGAAAAGACGTGGTCAGATAAATATGAGGAAAAAGTACGTTTTTGCTGTAATACTAATATATTGATTTGTGTTTAAAAATGAGAGCCGTGTCTAGCAATTTAGTCATTCTGTCAAAAGTAACACTCAGCTATAGTCTTTATAACACCCATTGAATTATTTCAGTGTAATACTCATATATACATAATAAACGCACTGTTAAGATGCACAGACTCGCTTTAGGCTTCAATTTACGCATTTGATGTATTTTAAACCCAAATATCGCTAGACGTGTATGATATATTTTTAGTCTATTGGGATATTCTCAATGAACGTTGTGATTTGAATGGTATTTTCAACGTGTTTTCCTAATATGTATCTAATCACGTGTTTCCGCATGTCTATATCATCATGTGGTTTCCTCATGTTCATCTCAACATGTGATTTTATAAAACGGTACACACATTTGATCAACATACATTCATGTCATAAAGAAATAAGTAAATTACCACAAAGGTCAGACTTAGGTCAATGTTGTCGAAATATTTCTCCTATTTTGATATACGAATTGTCTCATTCTGATTCGATTATCTCTTTCCCGCTTGCTGACGCGGTTTGACGCATCTGCAGCATACGTCTTTTAAAAAGGGTTTATTGCAAAAAGAAATTGCTGTCAATAAGTAATTTCTACTTTTGCCTCAATGTTTTAAACTCTGTCAAAAAAGTATACTTTCATTTATCTAGTTGTTTCAATAGTTTTGCCCAGATGGTTTCAAAGTCGTCTGCTGCAGATTTGTTGTTTATCAGGTTGTACTTGGGAAAGTGTTTACATTTCCGTGCAGTAAGTAATATATTAATACATCTTCGTGATTTATATGTGACCTTTTTCAACATAATTAATTAATGCATATTCCCTACGGAATCCTGTCTGCCTTTCTACAAATTGTGAAATCAACGGGTATATCTAATTTTAGCATGTAGTCGACTAGTGATGTCAGACGCAGGGAAGATTTCCAGTAAAATGTATCCCGTCAGCCCTTCAACTTACCCCGATGATAATTGTGAACTCTTCATTGTGGGAACGCCCGGGAAAAATATTCAAATTATTTTTGACACGTTCTTGACGTCAGGAGATTTGAACAGCTGCACTAAGAACGTCAGTGTTGTGGTAAGTTAGCGGTGTCTTGAGCCTCTTCCCTGAAATTAACGATAGCTAATGCCTCTTGAAATCGTTGTTGGAAAATGAAATACAAATGCTCGTTTTGTTTTCCCATAATTGTTTAAGATCAGCAATTAAACCCAAATATCTGACGCCTTTTGACAACAAACGACTCGTGAAAACGATGTGGAGTAAATGAAGACATTACTCGTTTAGTTTTCCCATATGGTTTCAATCAAGCACAAGGACCTAATATACACATATTTACTAAATGAATACCACCGTCATGGTTAGATGTTATATTTCGAGTTAGATATATGATCCACGTCTAGTGAATTGAAGTCCCATTCAATCTGCATCCACACAGTCTTACCATAGCCTTCACTGTCCGTCTACATGAAGTTTAGAAGGGATTTTCGGTGTTTCTTGTGTTTTACTAAACTTATACCACAGTCATGGTTCGATGTCGAGTTATATATATGATCAGCGTCTAGTGAATTGACGTCTTATTACATCTGCATCCACAAAGTCTATCCAGAGCTTTCCTTTACCCTTCGTTTACATGTAGATAAGACGTAAGGGCATCATTTTACTAAAGGAATATAAATGGAGCTCGAACATTTGTTCGCAAATTTACCTTTGTATGATCCTACCAAGGAGAGTCAGTAAGACCTCAAATCCTTCTTTGGTGTTTAAAGTTGTTTCGGTTATCGGAAACTGATTCATACACCTGTGACAGGATAACAACACCAAAAGTATTGCTTTTTTTTTCTATCAAAGAAAGGCCGTGACATAACTGCAAAGGAGTCTTAAGCGCTGTAAAAACAATATATTAACCCTTTTCATTTCTAGATCTGACCTCGTGTGTTCAGTAAAACCGTGCGCAAACTAACAGTAGCATACAACCGATTAAATTACAGCTATTTATCTGTAAAATGATCTTTCAGAAGCATGAAGATTACTGTAACCTGAAATTGTTTTGTGAATTGTGCATACATGTCATGTTCGTTTATCGTATGTATACATGTGAACGAAATATTGTTTTGTCTGTCAAAAAGACATTACTTATAATAATTGACTATTTAACTTCTGTTAGCCAACGCCACATTTTAAATGAACGCACTAATGTGTTTCAATATTTCCACAGGTTGTTGACATGGAAGGTGGTGAAGAATATATATTTTGTGGGGAGTTGCCACCCTTTATTTGGGAGTCACGTGGTTCAAGAGTGAGACTGGTATACAGTGCTGGCAATATTTTTACCGGAACGTACTCTTTTGTGGACATTTAAAACTGACATTCTCAGCAAATATGTGGAATAAAATATCGTGTCCGTCCATTTAAAAGTGTGATACTGATGGACATTGTTATTAAGATGGAACTTTATTAAACTATCATTCTTAACTCAAATGTCATTTTTAACCTGTAATGTACGTGGGAGAAATGAAAATGGAATACTACTTTATACAGGCTATATAATCTTTACTGGTATACAATCTCTCAGAGTACACTCTCTCGCTATGCATGGTTATGTACTTTACTATGATAATATGATAAGAAAATACATTTATACAGACACTACAACACCAAAGATGCGATGTCAAGAATATGATTTGTGTGACAAAATAGAAATAAAATGTTAAAACATGTATCACTTAATTGTTTTCGTCCTGAAAGGTCAAACTTAGATGGCTCTGCACTTATCGAATTGTATTTCTTTTCCCAAAGAAGTTGTATACTCTGTTTCAGAACGAAACACGAGCCTTTCTACGAGAAAACTAAAATAAAATACTCTGCCTAATGTATTGACCCAGATCAGTCTGCGCAGTCCGCACAGGCCAATCCGGGTCAACACATTTCGTCTCAGGGGATAGAGGTATAGAGTAATGATTCCTGAAACAGTAAATCCACAGGAGACGAAAGATGTCTGTCCAGGTTAGCCTGCGCGTCATGCGTTGGCTGATCCGGGTCGATACCTTACGCAGAGTCCACATTGTTAGTTTTCTTATAGTTCGGCTCATACATTCTTTCTTATTTACAGACATCTAGATTGTAATTTGACGTTAAAGACTGTAAAGCAAAAGGCATAAAATGAATCGTTGTCAGTGACGGTAAAATATGCAGTACAATTAGAAAACTGTGTGGCAAATGGAAGAATTAATCATTTTTAGCAAGGTTTCCATTTTCCACAATGCTTTTGAATTTTACAGCATTTTTTTTAACAAAATATCTATCAGAAATATACTTCCAACTTTCAATTCATTAACCTTAAAAAAGAACAGATAATAAGTTAAAATACAATACAATACAATATGTTTATAAAGTACTTTAAGCATGTGGACCATTATACAAATCTACATATACATACAACGTTCATAGGAGTGACATCAGAGTGAAAACGTTCAACTATTGAAACAACATCTGTATGCTATTATAAAAAGAAAACATATTTAACACAGACAAACGAGAAAGATTTTTATTTTGTTGATCTCTCCTCTCGGAATATAACGCTGCATCTCCTTTCAATGAATTTACGTTCAGTATTTGAACGTCTGTAATATTTTGGTCTAGTTGTTTTCAAGGTTGTTCGCAAATGTGTTGCATATAGCAAATGATGACATATAGCATGTGTTTAGCTTAAACACAGAAGTAAATACATGTATTTACCCAGTAGTAATTAATGTTATCAAGGCTTCTGGATAATGATGAACACTTTACAAAACATATAGTACTACAGGGACACTATATTACACTGTAATATAGTGTCACTGAGTAATACAATTACAAATGTACATATGATTGATGTTTAATCTAATATTACAAGAATTGAAAACATATATGGTTAAACTGTAATACTTTCCGTATACTTTAACTTTCTGAATTTGAATGACTCTGCCAAAAAGGTTTTTATGTACACAGGTCTGGGTTCAGCCATTATTTAGAGTAGTTCTTTTGTTAGATATGATGATTTCCATTTCTCGTGGAAGTTAAATGTTCTGATCTCATCATGAGCAGGTAATACCATCAATAAATTGAATTCATCTTCCACCCCTTGAATATTTCGTTTGAGGCACAAATCACAAAAACGTAAGTAATGGTCAATTTTTAGATGTCTACCCTTTTGAAAATTAAAGCAATTGCATTAGCATCTGAAATACGCAATGATATTCTCGATTGAAAAACTACATATCAATTGATATATATATCTTTTTGCATTTAGTAGTAATTTGTTAAATATGTATTGATTTTCTTTTGGTGAATCACCTATTTTATGTTGCAAGACTTGGAGAGAACAATTTATTAAACTGTGTCTAAAGATTTTCAGAATTTGGTGGGAATCTGCTACTCCATCAAATATCCAAACAAACCCGTGTTCAAATTATAAATGTTTTAGCTTAGTCGTCCACGTATGTCTCCCATTTGCATCGAGGCGTCTGAACCTACCATTGCACTGCTTTGGGTATCTTGTATCTGACATATCTGTCAGCTTAAACCAAAATTCAATACATTCTGACTTAAATGATACAACAAGGGGATATCTACTACATTCACTTATCGCACATAAATCAGCAGTATTTGGATTTATACGTTCACAGAAGTCAATATGAACATTTTCTTTATAGCCCCATATATCTGTCGCGAAACAGAGTTGGTTGAACCTTCGAATCGAAACAATTGAAAGCATCTTGTGACCTAAAAGTACCATTTTCTTTGTGATCTAAAGATGCTTAAAGATTCTTTCTACATGTATTTCTTGTGCTTAATGTTTAATTTTACTTTTTGACGTGACCTTAGTATTTATATTAGGAGACAGTTTTAATTTATTTTTTGTTATAGAACCATTTCTCGTTTCGTTTTATAATACCATCATTTCAGAAAATTATTATTCTTGTTTTTCTTAATTAATGTTCATGCATTTAACTTCTGCGGTAAGCGAAATACAGTGTCGATACACACACAACCTCGTCTACAAACAAAAGTGCAAGAATACATATGTTGATATCGCCTCGGTCAATAATGATTTTTTTTGGTGCATATCACATTTTATTATATAACCTATAAATAGACGCCTTTTCATTGGCTAAAAAGTAATTTTTTAGAAAAAATATCTAGCGATATTCACCGTTTTTTTCTGATATTCACCAGTTTTATCAATAGTAACAGGGGAAGACCGGGGAATCCCATGAGCCGCCTTTATCCGTACGCTACGGAATTTTCCGAGGCGCGTTCCGAATGACCACGGAAACTTCCGAGCTCGTTCGGATGATCATGACAATATTATATAAATATGGCATGGCTTCCAGTGTGACAGTACATATTGTCAACATGAGGAAAATACTGTCAGCCGAGGTGAAGCCGAGGTTAACAGTAGTTAACCGAATGTTGACAATATGTACTGTCACACTGGAAGCCATGCAATATTTATTTTATTATACCGAACAAAATTACAAGTTTATTCAATTTATTCTTTACCTTTGTAGGGGAGGTGAACATGGGTATATCTACTACAATGTAACACACACATATGAATATACCGGTTAACAGTATACTGTTACATGACACGCGCGTCTAAAAAGTGACGTTATTGTTTGAAATGACGTCATGCACGTGCATAACCAACATTTTAACGCGCGTGCCATGTAACAGTATACTGTTAACCGGTCAAAAACGTACTGTTATCATGAGACAGTAAGAAATTGCCCATGATGAGTATATGAGAATTTAACATTACAAACTCACGTGAGGTATAATAAGATAAATTGAGGGTTATATAATAAAACAGTTATGGGCTTTTTAGCTGTTATACATGATATAACAGTTGAAAAGTCCATAATTGTATAATGTATAACAGCTGAAAAGTCCATAATTGTATATTATATCATATTAGGGGCATGTTTACGCGAGCAACTAAAACTGCTTAAATCTTTTATTTTTAAGTGAATATGTCCATTTCATGTCTATATCCCTAGAACGAAATACCAACTAAACTGTTTCATTTTGATTTCCTAACTTGCATCGAATTTATTCTCAACACATATTGGTATTTCTTTTATAATATATAACATCGTATTCTAAATATCTTCATTCCAATCAAGGTTTACCATCGTCTGTTACTTAGGGAAATAGTTTCAATATTTGTTATAATCGTTATCTTTAGTATGTTCACCATTGGTTTATATCACGTTTTAGAGTTTATTGACAATTCTTTGATTCCTATTGATACATGAGAAACAAACAATTTAGATCAAGACCAGACCTCAAGGAAAGCCATCGTAGGATACTCCCGACTTCTTTTGTTACGTTACTCTACACTAATGTATATAATGCAGTAATGACGGAATGTAATCGTTTGAAGACTACAACGTAGGGAAAGCATTTTTTTAGAATTTGTGGCGGCTGTAAATCAGCGACGGTCTGCAAAACCCAACCTTAATGTTCTGCGTAGATTTCTATCAGCCTTTGCATCCGCACTGTCAAACTGACTCTGTAATGTTCGCCAATAAGCCGTCAATAAATCATAAAAGTCCTGAAGAACATTCAGCAAAAATAGTATAAATGTGGACCTCATTGGGAGGCATAATTGTCTTCCTGTCTGATAATTATACTTAGGTTTGTTTTTCTGGACCGTCTTTTGAAATCACATCTGTCTACGCATACTCGCTATCAGGTCAAACCATGCCTATATATCAGAGGCTTCTCTAGTCCGTAGGTCGGAAGTGTGATTGTTTTTCCCTAGACTGGATCACATAACGTTAGAGTCGAGCAAAGGTACTTGTAAAAGTCTCGGTTTTATAAATCGCAATATCTTATAAAGAGGAAAGAATTAATCTAGATCTACCCTTGCAGCATATTATAATTGGGATAGAGGTATGGATAAATGGTTCCTGAAACAGAAAATCTACAGGAGGAGAAACATGTCTGTCCGGGTTAGCCTGCGCGGCATGCTTAGACTGATCCGGGTCGATACTTTACGCTGAGTCGACAATGATGCTTTTCTCGTTATTCGCCTCATACATACTTTTGAATTTACAGACATCTAGATTGTCATTTTGTACAGCAAAAAGTATAAGATGAATCCTTGTCAGTAACAGTAACAGATGCAGTGAAATTAAACAAAAACATTATGGGAAAACAGAGAAACGGATCATTTTCAGTTTTTTTCCGTTTTCTTCAATGTCACTACATTGTTAACAAGAGCGCCAAATGTCACAAAAAACGCCCGTCCTGTTTTTTCAAGACCAAGTATAGTTATAATTGAATGTACGTCAGGCAAATTTAGAGAGCGGACACTATTAGTACAGTTTTGGCCATTTCGAGGGACATAAGTGTGTAATGACTAAGATAACGTAGTAAGTTATCGAATCCTGCCCATCAGCATATTGTCTAAATTGGGTGATGATCGGATTAAGGCATCACAAGTTATTTAGCTGACAAGACCAATTTTAGGTAATTTCTATAATTAAAGGGCAATAACTCTCGATTGACTTGAGCAATTAGGCTAGTTATTGAACTTGTTTGAAATATTATGCCAATACAGATTCTGATCAAATGTGGTGATGATTTGACAAAGGCTTCTAAAGTTATTGAGTTGACAAGAACAATTTTAGGTAATTTCTGTAATTAAAAGGCAATAACTCTCTCGATTGACTAAATATATTTGGCTAGTTATCAAACTTTCCCGAGATATTATGCAAATACACATTCTGACCAAATTTGGTGATGATTGGACAAAAGCTTTTAAAGTTATTGAGCTGACATCACCAGTTTTAGGTATTTTTTATAATTAAAGGGCGATAACTCTCGATTGACAACAGCGATATGGCTAGTTATCGAACTTGTCCAAGATATTATGGCAATACACATTCTGACCATATTTGGTAATGATTGGACAAAGGCTTCTGAAATTATTTAGCTGACAGCATACTGGACGCCGCCCGAAAGCCCGCTCGCTCGCCAGCCAGCCCGCCAGCCAGCCCGCCAGCCAGCCCGCCAGCCAGCCCGTCCGCCCGTCCGCCCGAAGGCACGTCGGCCCGCACGCCCGCCCGCCCGCCCGCCGGCACGCCCGCCCGCCCGCCGGCACGCCCGCCCGCCCGCCGGCACGCCCGCCAGCCCGCGTATGATGTAATACAATACAAAACATTACTTAATGTTATCTAGGCTTATGGCTATTTATAAACAATAAAAAATACATATACAAATATATATAATTGAAATATCACATTAATTGAAAATATATATGGCTTAGCTATTATTAACTATTTTCCGTATAATTTAACTTCTTGATTTTAAATAGCATTACAACGTAATTCGCGCGGGCTTTTATGCACAGAGATCTATCCTAAACAATTATTTTATTGAATAGTTCTTATTGTTGGTTAAGATGGTTTTCATTTCCAGTGGAAGTATCAATTCCTGAGCTCACCATTAGCAGAAAATATCACCAGGAAATGCAATGCATCATCAACCACATGTTTATTTCGTTTAAGGCAAAATTACAAAAACTTTAGTAATGGTAAATATATAGATTGAAATTTAGGCAATGGCATGATCGTTTGACAATTGCTAATAGTTGATGATTATAAAACGACATATCAATTGAAAAATATATTTTTGTATTAACTAGTGATTTGTTATATATGTGATAATTTGTTTTCAATGAATCACCTATATTTGTTGCAAGACGTGCGGGAGAGAACAATCTATTAAAGGTTTTCTAAAGATGTGCAGACATTTGAGTTAATGTCCTACTCCATCAGATATCCACACATAAATCGGCAGTATTTAGATTTAGAACACTTTTACGTTTACAAAAGTCAATATTAACATGTTCTATCGTATGTCCATAGTCATAGCCCTATATATCTGACTCGAAACAGTCAGTTGTTTCACTATCGAATCCAATAATTTAAATGCATATTGTGGATTCAAATGACCGAATTTTCTTTGTGATCTTAAAACACGCTTTCGTTTCTTTGTGCAGATTATTTTTTTCTAATTTTAAGCCAACGTATGCAAACAACGGATCAATAATATCCGTTCTGCATTCCCGCTTTAGATATTCAATAAAATCATTAATAAAATGCTAAAAGAACCATTTCTTTTAAAAAAAGTAATTAACGTTGACAAACAGACAGCAGAGGCATATCTGGGTAAATATATATTAGTGTTACTAAAAGTATAATTATTCAGTAAATTTTAAACACTATGGTTAACATCTTATGATGCAAATGCGTAAACATGTATTTGCAAGTGGTAAAATGTTATCAAACCGCCTATTTTGATAACAGAAAATAAGAGGAGATCTGGCGACAATGTAGGTATTTGTCACTTTCTTAGGGTATCATCAAATTTGTGTGATGTAGAAGCGTAAATAGTCGCCTGTATCAGGGACCAAATTACACGAGCAATTAAAATACAGTACAGTAATTAACTTTTATTTAAACTTAATGTAATGGTTTTCACTTCTTTTTACATCCAAGGAGAAAAATGACGCCTACACTTTTTTATTAGCATTATCTGATAACGATTTTTAGCTTTATTCAATCAACACAATCTCAAACATATAATACATATCTTAACATTTATAATATATAAGGTACATAGTTACGCGACCAACTAAAATGCATCCCAACAGTGAAATGACAGCTTTACTGTTTCATTTTCTTTTTCTGACCGGCAGCGACTTTATTCGCACATAATACTGATATTTCTTCACATTTATAATATATGACATCATTTACTAAATATCCTCATGCTAAATCAAGATTTATCATTGTCTGGCATTCAGAAAAATAGTTTCAATATTTGTTTTAATCTTAAGCTTTAGTATTTTTATCATTCGTTCATATCAAGTTTTAGAGTTTATAGATAATACGTTAAATGAGAAACGAACACTCAAGATCAGCATAAAACTACACGAAAGGCAGTCTCGAAGAAAACCATCGTCTGATACCCCGGCTCATCGATTCGTTATTCTTCATCAATGTATACATTGCAGTTGTGACGGAATGCAATCTTATGGAGCCGACAACGCAGGAAAATCAACTTTTGTGAATAGTATAAATCAGAAACCTACACTTGCCGCGTAATCCTTGTGATTGTGTGTTTTCCATTTCGTGGAGCGCAGCGTGCATGTATATATGTAATTATCTCTGTTGTGTAAATCGCTCAATTAGATAAAGGAATACTCTGTCTGCAGAATTAGCAGATTGATCTAATTAATAATAACGGTTGGTTTTCCTGAGGCGCAGCTCATTCGTATCAGTTATGTGATATAGTAAACTCTCTGTTGTATAAATCACCCTATCTGATAAACGGACACTTAGGTGTTTGCCAGATTAACAGGCTGATCTAAATATAGATTTGCCGAATATAAATTACGGTTCGTTTTCCTGACGCATAACTCTTTTATATTCACTTATATGGTAAAGTATTATCTCTGTTGTATAAATCACTATATCTGAAAAACGGACACTTAACTGTTTGCAGTATGATGGATAGGCTGTATCTACATGGATCAAGTATTAATTACCATTCTATCTGATAAGCAGAAACTTTATTAACAGGATCCACATATCCTTGAAAATTACTGATGTAAAGTGTGTTATCCCCTTTACAACATATCATTTCATATGGACTGTTTATCCCCCATGTAAATTCGTCCAATATCCGTATGGTTGTACAGTGTGGTGAGATGATATGCATATTGCATGACCCTTGTCCAGCTATATAAATATTACCTTCTCTATCTACCGCAAGACTGCATGGAGAAATCAGATTGTCATGATTATAAACATGTTGTACATTACCGACTATATCCATACTTGTCACACTGTGGTTACCTTCATCTGATACATATAGTGTTTTCTGATCCGGACTGAGAGTAATGTAACATGGCTTTTAAAACATATTCTGTCCTTTGTCATCTGTTGAGAGGATTTTTAATATGTGTCCATCTAAATCGAGACATTTTACGGAGCCAGGATTCAGAAAAGAGACAATCAATGTGTTATTAGTATAAACAATACCACAACTACCATCACTAATGTTCACTTCATTCACTACAGACAATGTCTTGCCAACCTTAATGAATACGAGTTTTTTTTCACATATAACGACAATATGGTCTCGTTCTACACGCGTTATATCCCATGGCCGTGAAGGTAGTTGTATACAGGATATAACTTTGTTTTTGTTAACATCAATTAACTTAACACTGCAAGTAAGACAATCAATCACAGATAGCATGTTGTTGTCTAACATTACTCCTCCTATAATCCAGCCGTTACCGCTTGTATCTGTAGAAGAGTGGGTTTTAATTTTACTAATATATGATAACCTGGGTACCGTGGATACCGTGGGTTCCATGGGTTGCTCGGGTAAGACAATGTTAATATCCCTATCCATATTCATAGTACATAAAGCTTCATCTTCATATAATGAATCATGTGTACGACGTAAATAAGTTGAACGACGTGACAAACATGAGCGAAGTAGACGATGAAACCAAGATGATCGAGATGAACGGATCACACTTTTTTGTTGTGTGTTTCCGCATTCAACAGACGCCACAAAGCACGTGCTAGACACTGATTCAGACGAGTTGGTATGCCTGTCCCTTACATTTTGGTCCTCTAACAAGACACTTAGTTCACTGGAATCTAAAACCGGATAAGTCTCGGACCTACATTTCTTAAACAAACAGCAACTGGATATGCACCAATGCAACTTTCTAAGCATTTTAAGTAGTTGGGTAAGATCATCGATCGTCGATTAAGCTTTTCAGGGGCTCCTTTGTCGAATTATGTCGCAATATTGTTCATAAACACTACTTTACACTGTATATGTCCAATAGTAGCACAAACAGAACATCAGAATTCCAAGTGTATTTTACATTAGTATTCAAACTCTTTCCCGTTTTATTTAGTACACGAACTTTCTTTTTACGAAATAAACGTCTGTTTTGGCACGTTGTTTTTCTCTTATAATTGATGATGTCTCAATAATTCAGTCTTATTTATAGTCCAAGGGTCACATAGGTAGTTATTGCAGACAATACAAAAAACCTGTGTTCCTCTGTGTCTTTACCTGTACATGGGTTACAGAGAATACCAGTATGGAAGGCATGGATGTCTATCTGACTCCTCCCTGCATGGCGGACAGGACATACTAAAATAAACAAAGTATGACATTTCTAATAATACAAGGGTAAAATTGTATCTATGCATTAGCGAATACCTATGTTGTTATGGATATGGATTCCTTTTTAAAGCAAATAATACTTTTATACGAGAAAAAATACATATACAATGTATTTGTTTTTGCGCTCATATGTAACACACAGGAAACAATTAATAGCATGTGACATGGACGTAGGTAAGACATATCTACGTCCCTGCGGGTGACAATTTTCGACATGGTTCCAATTTTATGAGATTTCTTCTTCTCCATATGAGATTAATGAAGTTATATGCTACTCTGCCATAACAAAGAATTGCAAGTTATACATGTTTTGATTTTACCTGTTACCTAAGAGTAATTCGTATACATAACACATCTACAGGTGCTACTAATTTCCGGGGAAAAAAGCAAATTGATTAAAATCAAAATCTTAAATAGCATAGTTTGGCAATAGCAAATGATATAAAAGTAATTGACCAGACGATGATAATGTTCATGTCATGTGTATTGCATGATCACAAAATGTTTTGAATTCGTATTGCTATCGTCTATTATAACGAACAGACAACAATAAAGACAATTAAGAATTAAATTTATAATGAACGAGATTTAAACATGAGGGCCAAGATGACCCTTAATTGATCACATGCATGATGGTAAATAAGCAAATGTGTAACTAATAATATCGGGTGAAATTTGTTCATTCCATTTGTTTTCTGATGCAATCTGGTGACTACCTCTCAACCAGTCAAGTGCTTGAACAAACTATGTAGGGGATCATAATTCTGCTCAACTCTTTCCTTAATACAGACGGTTTATAACGCCGACTTAGAAAATAGTGTTGCCAAAGGAAAATTTGCTCATTATGAACAATTTATCCTTTTAGCGCAATGTTTGTTCAATAATTCTACTTTCATTTATAGATATTTTATCTCCTTGCCAAGTAATTGTCAACGTTGTCTGCTGCAGATGTGTTGTATATGGGAAAGGTTTATTCATCTTGATATCATACAAATATTTTAATGACATAAGAACTGACTGAACAAGACGGTCCTAAATCGATGACCTGGAGAGATGCTATAGTAGCTAATATGTAACTTCTGAATTTAGGGAAAATGTTTTTAAGGTGGGAATAAAACTGCAAGGAATGGGTGCTGTAAATAACATACCATTAAAGAAAGTTACATTTGTCATAAGGCATTGAATCTTCGACAAGGTTGAAATCAGCATGCAATAGTATAGAACCTGGCGTGGATGTGCTAGCTGGTATGGATCTATACTGGTGCTACAGGCTTCACACAATCGCCTCTGTCAACATTTTAAATAAATAGTAATGGCTATAATTAATTGTGTTAAACAATTGATGGATGAGTTAGTTTATAATTTATTTTACTAGTGTAACGTTTTTAACGCTGTTTCTAATGGTATGGTCAGTTATATCATGTCGGTTAACTACTTTAACCAGGTTTTTTCTGAACTTTTAGCAGCAGTACTCCACCAACGCAATTTATTTGAATACATGTACATGTATATAGCGAGACTCGTCAACTCTATTCGAATAAAGGTAGACACAGACATGAGTGTATGTGGGTTGTTGTATATATGTATATAGGAAGACTTTTCCGTTCTAATCGAAAAAGGTAGAAACTGACATGAATGACTGTGGGTTGTAGTATACATGTATATAGCGAGAGCGGTTAAAATTGATTACTCACGAAGAAGGTACCTTGACTAAGGTTTTGATTTGAACTGCTGGATCCGAAAGATGTTTTCCCAAGTAAGTGTTCAATTAATGTCAACCTTTTTTTAAACAAAAAATGAGGTATGACACACTCGCAACTTTGCTAGACTAATAGCATATGCTTTGAGTAAAAATACGTATGAAGTCTAAGCATGAATGTTAAAAGGAGGTTTTATCCTAAATTTCAGTCTTAAGTTTGTATCGTTTAATCGGCCGTGCCAGGGCGGTTAGCATGGGGGTTTAATTAAGGGAGTCTCCGGTACGATCCTCGCTCGCATCAGACATTGTGGAGTACTTTTAGGTTATGCTCGTAAAATTGAATAGGTCTAAATTAAGCAAGTGGCTTGGTCTATCAGAAAAATGTTTGCAGTGAAGCATAATATTAAGACAAGCATTCACACTATGTGGGTATAATTACATAGTGACACATGATTAAGACATACATTCACAAAACATGGCTATATTTACATAGTGACACACGACTAAAGACATTCATTCACAATAAATCAGTATATTTACACAGTGACACATGATTAAGACATAACAGCACAATATGAGG
The DNA here is from genome assembly GCA_031761405.1 of Serripes groenlandicus. Lineage (NCBI taxonomy): Eukaryota > Metazoa > Mollusca > Bivalvia > Cardiida > Cardiidae > Serripes > Serripes groenlandicus. The sequence continues at coordinate 2,310,501 of JASEVX010000021.1, forward strand.
ATATATTTATTTAATGATACATGATAAAGACATACCTTTACAATATATCGGTATATTTACATAGACACACATGATTAAGACATGACTTTACAATAAATGGGTATATTTAGATAGTGACACGTGATTAAGACATACATTCACAATATATGGACATATTTACATGCTGACACATGATTTCGTAATAAATGGGTATATTTACATAATGACATAACTTCACAATACATGGCTATATTTACATAGTAACACACGACTAAGACATTCATTCACAATAAATCAGTATATTTACACAGTGACACATGATTAAGACATAACAGCACAATATGAGGATATATTTATTTAATGATACATGATAAAGACATACCTTTACAATATATAGGTATATTTACATAGACACACATGATTATGACTTAACTTTACAATACATAGGTATATTTAAATAGTGACAGGTGATTAAGACATACATTCACAATATATGGACATATTTACATGGTGACACATGATTTCGCAATAAATGGGTATATTTACATAATGACACCTGATTTAGACACAACTTTACAATGTATGAGTATATTTATGTAGTGACACATAATTAAGACATTACTTCACAATATAAGGGTAAATTTACATAGTGACACATCGGCAACACCTTTGTAAATTATATATAAAACACCACCATTTTATTTTTTGCAGAAGTGGAATCTTTCTCTCAAACAGTTCTTACATCGAATTAGGCCCCTCATGGGAGAAAATAGCTGATCTTGGACCAAACTGTTTGCAAAGGACATCAGCGATTTGAGAAATCGGCATCTTGTTTGCAAATATGTTTAAAATAAGGGTGGTATACGCTTAATGTAAACAATGGCAACTCTTCAAGTTGTATTGATTTACTTTAATAACGGATGTTGTTTTGTCATATCTATTCATGAGTTGTTTCACATTTGAAATGAAACTATCGATGACGATCAGTGAATATCCTGATCAGTTATATCACGGTGATAAGCTGATCTTACAATGTGTTTTATGACATCATCCACTCCTGGAGTATGACGAATATGCCGGTCAGTCATATCCCGGTTGCTAGCTGACCTACCAATGTGTGCATGACTTTCTGTTAACCACAACTCTAGTATGATGAGTATACTGGTCAGCTATATCAAGGCGGCTAGTTGACCTACCCATGTGTTTGATGACTTTCTGTCAACCAATACTCGAGTATGACGATACTCCTGGTGAGTTATATCACAGCGGTTACCGAATATACCCATGTGCTTTATAGCTTTCTGTCAACCAAAACTCGAGTATGATGAGTATCGAAGTCAGTAAGTTCAAGAAGGCTAGCTGACCTTCCCATGTGTGTTATATATTTCTGTCAACCACTACTAGTGTATGACGAACATATTGGTCAGTCATATGACGCTGGCTAGCTGACCTACCAATTTTTCTCTTTTCCTTCAAGCACTGCTCGAGTATGACGATACTCTTGGTGAGTTATATCTCCGCCCGGGTCATACCAAAGACTTTAAAAATGGTAGTAATGACTGCCCTCCTTGGCAATAAGGATTGCAGGGCTAGAATTACGACTGATTGGCTGGTGACTTGATAAATGGACCAATATAACTAGTAGCATACCCAATAAACGCCGTGATATAACGAACAATTGTTGAAAGAGCGATAAAACATCAAACAATCAATAACTGCTCGAGTGTCCCGGTTAGTTATATCCCGGTAGCTAGCTGACCTACCTTTGTCTTTTATAACATTCTGACAACCACTACTCGAGTATGACAAATATATCGGTCGTTATATTACGGCAGCAGGCTAACCTACCCATGTATTTTTATGACATTCTGTCAACCAATACTCGAGGATGACGAGAATCTTGGAGAGTTCTTTCACGGCAGCAAGCTAATCTACCCATGTGTTCTATGACTTTTTGTCAATCAATACTCGAGTATGATGAGTTTCACAGTCAGTTATATCACGACAGCAGGCTAACCTACCAATGTGTTTTATGACATTCTGTCAACCAATACTCGAGTATGATGAGTATTATATCTCGACGGCTAGGTGACCTACCCGTGAGTTGTTTGACTTTCTGTCAACGATTACTCGACTTTAACGACAATCCTGGTCAGTTTTCTGGCAACAATTACTTCTGAACAACGAGTATTGCAGTCAGTTATATCATATCAGCTAGCTGACCTTTCCACGTATTTTATGAATTTCTGTCAACAACTTCTCGCTCAAGACGAGAATTTTTGTCTATTGTATCACGTCGGCTAGCTGACAAACCCATGTTATTTATGTCTTTCTGTCAACCACTACTCGAGTATGACGAATATCATTGTCAGTAATATAACGCTAGCTAGTTGACCTAGCCATGTATTTTATGAATTACTGTCAATCACAACTTGAGTATGACGAGTATACTTGTCATTTATATCACGCCAGCATGCTGAATTACCCATGTATTTCATAGCTTTCTGTCAACAGCTACTCGAGTATGACAAGAATCCCGATGTGTCAATTCAAGCCGGCTGGTTGACCTACACATGCGTTTTATGACTTTCTGTCAACAGTATCCCAGTCAGTTATATCACGCAGGATAGCTGACCTTCCCATGTGGTTTATGAACTACTGTTAACAACTACTAAAGTATGACGAGTATATCGTTCAGTGATCTCACGGCGCCTAGCTGACCTTCCCATGTGTTTTCCTGGTTTCTGTAAACCAATACTCGGGTATTGCGAAAATATCAGTCAGTGATCTCGCGCAGGCTAGCTGAACTACTAATCCATGTGTTGTATGGAATTCTGTCAACCAATACTCGTATATGACGAGTATATTGGTCAGTTATATCATGGTGGCTACCTGACATATCCATGTGTTTTATTATTTTCTGTTAACCTTTACTTGAGAACCACGAGTAGCTTGGTTAGTTATATCACGCCGGCTAGCCGAGGTACCATTGTTGTTGTATCAAAATGAGAAAATGATGAAAAACAGGTGATTGCATGATATATATTATTCTAGTGTTAACAACATTTTCAATAGTATGATTTAACAATGTGTTTCCTTGCTCTCTCGCACAGAAAATTTTATTTCCAAAGCAGCTGGCTGCTTTTCCACATAGACCTTAAAAGTACATTTTCAGCAAACAAATGAGCCTCATATTACAATGAATTTCATCTGACAATTTTCATTAGTTCGGGTCGCTTCCAGGATGATGAAAGCACGACTAATAAACCCCCGTAATGGCCCGATCAATTTCGGTCGAATGCCATTCCGTTTGCTTATCGTATACGAAAGTGGAGTGTTTTTTTAAACTGGCCGAAGTTCGCTCCGAATGTGTTTTCTCCAATGTATCACCGAATTCCTCCGTTTGCTTTCCGAATGTTTCCAGTATGGTTTCACAATGCTTTCAGAATAGACCGAATATTTCCCACATGTTGACTTCGAAAGGTTTTCATTCTGAAAGCGTTCGGAAAGGGTTCGTCATGTTCTATGCCAAGGTGTTCTTAAAGCATACGGTACTTACTGTGCATTCTAGAAACAAATCCATTTTGGGGCGATTACATTGGGCAGAATGCCATTCCGTTTGCTTTCGCAATAGGAATGTGGGTGTTCGGGGAGCGGACGGATCATATTTGGGAAGCATTCGGTGTGTTCTAGGAGCAAACTGGCTGTTCGACTACGTACGGATGCATGCGAAACGGCATTCGGTATCTCCAATAATGTGTTGTGTTTGTTCAAAATCATTTTCATCGACCATCCGAATCATCCGAATGTGGCGTCCATGTGTATTCGGGAAGTACTCGGGAAGCATTCGGCCCAATTTACATTTACAGAGAGAACAAGTAACTTAAGCCAAAATAAAACAAAATCGAACTTACAAGTAATCAACCTGTTATTATATTCCCAATTATTTAATTCGTATAACTCAATTTGTTAACAGTTTTTTTGGTTCAGTTAGATATAGTTTTAAAGTTTACATAAGCAAACAAAACACACAATATCTACTAATAAAAAATCACTGAAAGGATCGACGTCATGTGACCTATCAAATTTCAATACCACATAGGTAAAAGGCACGCTAAAAAAATGTTTATTATATGAACTATAGAACAAAATCTCTTAACAACCCTGTTAGCCGGATATGACCCGTGTTTTAATTTTGGTCCGACACAAAATACAATAGGACGATCGAATAAGCGCAATGCGCCAGAATATATCCAAATGTTTAACCTAACACTGCGTAAAGGGATTGTATCCGCAAACAAACGGTTTACGAACACCACACGTTAAATCACGACACTTACGGTATAATTTAATAGATCTGACAAGAGGAATTTATAAATTATCATTGGGGAGTTGGAATAAAAAGTCCCGGGTTTGTTCCCAACTCACGGCGCTTTTAATGACCATTGGTCAATACATATAGATCGGAAAATGATGTTTAAAATTAACCTTACTGAAACATTCTACCAGTTACACGATTAAGACATAACTTCTTAACACATGGGTGTATTACATGTTAAAAAATGATTAAAAAATACATGTATCGCCACAATGTATGGGTGTTTTTGGAAGCGTAACACGGTCAAAGTATGTAAATATAATAACTTGATAACATTTGCAACTATATTCTCAGTTGCAGCAGATGGCTTTTGAAAAAACAATGTGGTAAAAGAAAAAAATGCTTATTTATAAGGAACAATTTTTCTTTTTGCATCGATAATTTCCATTCTATTCAATGACTGCACTGTAATTTAAAAAGAGTTGTCATATTTTTGCACAGATATGTTCATGGTCACATGTTCCTAATTTGTTTTGTGTGGTAGTGGGTTGAAACACCTTTATGCGGTGCCCTTGCACACTGTTGTGTTATATTTCTATCACATAGAGTAGTTAGAGGCATCGTTTGTACTGAATACGAAGGTTGGTCCATATCACACAGCAAAATATTCTGTGGTTTATGTGGTTCAAGGCGAAAAAGTATGTGTTGATTCTTTTTTATTACTTGACAATTATAACCTGACCGTGACGTTCGTACATAGAGGTAAATATTATTATAACACATAGGGTTTTGAATCGTGTTTTAACTTTGTATCGTTTATGTAATATGTATCTTAATTACAACTTAATTACAAACTTGATGAAAATACGTGGATATTTAAAATACATATACATATATCTATATATATATGTATATTGTGAGTTATATTATGGTAAATAATATTGAGCAGTGTAAGGAGAATTTGCGTCGTGTCCGTTATCTAGTCCATGAATATTATGTTTGAATAAACGACTCATAAATACAACAATTACTTGTTCTAAATAAATCCGTTATTTATGCAATTGTAGATAATTTATAACCTTTATATATATAATGAAAGGTGAGTTTAACCCTCAAATTAAACCCTTTTTTGGAAAACAAGACATTATGTGTACCTGTGTTAATTATGTGTTACCTTGGTGTATGTAATGCTATCTGTTTACCGTTAACTAGATTCAATATAATGAATCGTCCGGTTTCAAACAAAATAGGAACAATAAAAAGTGGCGTTTAATCTCGAACTAAAGGTACATTTTGAAAGGGCAAATTCGCTTGTTCCAGGCAATTCCTCTCCATTCCTAAGGACTCTTTAAAAAGAAAACATTATATTTAATTTTCTGTAAGATTGTTCAGTTAATCCATGTCATCTGTCAAGCAACACATTTGATCAGTATTATCACACAATTCGTCGACTATCAAAACAGCATAGGAAAATGCAATAAACAAGTTTAGGCAGTAAGAGATATAGTATTTAATGTAAATTTAGATTAAGTTTCAAAATCATTAGAAGCCTTTTCTATAAGGAGAAGCGTATATCTAATTTTAAAGATTATTGAAAAAATAATCAAATAATTTAGATAATATTTTAAATTACAATCCTTCACTATCCAAACAATATGTCACTCTTGTAAGAATTATGATTTGTAGAAAGTAAGCTGTGTAATGTGGCAATGGACTTATATACTTGAATAATTTCATACTTCAACTATTATGCCTTTTACAGCAGTCGACCTGTAAAGATCGTTGGAGAGGGGAAATATGGCTCAGGATGCTATCTTCTCTATACATTTGTAGATGTTAATTTCTAAATTTTAAATAAACATAATACAATAAAGATGCGATAACGGAAAACGAAACACGAAGCCAATAAGTGTCTTATCGCACTACCGGCTTTCAGAATTTAATTTTGTTTATTAAGAATAATAGTAATACTTTTAAATACGTTAGAGTCTCAACAAAAATATTTGCTGGTTAAAACATCCTAACCTAAGTTAAGTGAGTTCGCTACCCAACTATTATTGCACTGTTCTCTTAAACGTCCGCATGCACATTTTAACATTTTCTAACGAAATAATCTCATTATTTAACTAATTGATGGAATTCTAAGAGATTGGCTTCTGTAATCCCTCTTAATAATAATAGTTTTTGTAATTTCATTTGTATGTTAGGAGCAAGTATCTTTAAAACAATTAAAAGTGAGAGGATAAACATAACCCCATACTAGAGTAGTTTCCTCTCTCTTTGTTAATATTTCTGACTTGAAGTGCGTGGTTGAAATAATATAATTAATGACAGGGTAGATGGTTTGAATATTTATTATCGACGTTATCTTCTTTAAAATATTTGAATTAGTTTATACAAATAGTATAACATTGCTCATGAGTTTATTCAATATCTATACTTTTATTTATAAAGAGTGTCTATACTTTAGTCTGGATGTATCCAAAAAGTCTACTTCAGATTTGTTGTATGTGGAAAAGGGTTAACAACATCAATTCATCCTTACTCATACTTCTAAAATAGACGCGATTCTGTATTGCATTCCTTAGTTTTGACACAATTAGTAACTCCTCATTATGCCACAATATTTTCAACGTTTATTCAATAATTCATATTTCATTTGTAAGGAGTGTTCCTAGCGTTGCCTAGATAATTTAGAAGTCCTCTACCACAGACTTGTTGTGTGTGATAAAGGGTTAAAAAGAATAAAAGTTCCACGAACATACATGTACTTCTAATACACTTCTAACGAATGTAACATATTTTAACGGGAGGTGATTTGAGACCTGCTCAATGACAATAAAGCCGAAGCATATTTATAAAAGTAAACATGAACATCTGTCCACGTATATATGCTATCTGGTGTAAATAATAAATCGCCAATGAGGGCATTTTTGGTAGTAGCCGGCCGGAGATCGAAACCGCAACCTCCTGTACCCAAGCCAGACACTCTACCACTACACCACCGAATCGTTGTTTGTTTCTTTAGTTGTTCCGCGACTAATCAATAAACAATATATTTATGACAAATGGCGCACAATACTTTTAGTATTTTTTCCCAGGAGTGGATCGCGGCTCGCTAGAGTTCAGAGATATGTTGTCGTCCATGCTATATAATTGGTTCTATCTTATACATATAGGTACACATATTTGTTCGCATGAATCACAGGTTGATAAGAACCTGCACATGTCGCATATTCATTATGGTTGATGAGCGTGGATTGTCGCTCATTTACAGTCAATTTTGTATAAATCTAATAAAGGGACACTGAGAATTTGCCCTTATTGGTGTTTCTCCTTTCTAAAGGCGTATTCTTTATAAACCTCAGAATGGGTCTGTATATGGTAAAATATGTATTTGACATCGACTGAGCTAATATTAATCACAAACGATGAATGCTTAATTAAGATTTAATCAATACCCCAGGTTTCTTCATAGACCATTCAGACATCTCATCTTCAGGTATTGAACATTCCGAAGATTTCCCATGTCAGTTTTGTAGACCAAGTTTATAACGTATTATAGTTTCAAAATTAATAAGCGACCAAAGCATTGATAATATTATCGATTATATACAGACATTATAGATCGACGTCATTTGAGCTGTCATATTTCAGTATTTCAATACACCTTGTGAATGTGAAAATGTGCAGACAATCTGTGTTGCTCGTGTTTTCGATTGCATTTGAGGCACGGTTTTACAAATTTACAGGAATGTGTGTCAACAAGTAAAGACTTTCAACGCATGTTGTTTATTCGCCAAGCCAAGATGAATTATGGTCTTTACCTTAATAAGAAGTTGGTTATATAGCGTGGACAAGTTTGTTACATCATGAATGACAATGACAATGACAAATCTATATTGAAAGTAATTAGGCCATCGGTCAATAGAAAAAAATATTCGATTTTTTTAACATTATTAAGATGATCATGATGTCCTTATAATTTTGTAATTAACATATAGATGCAAATATGATAGTTACTTTATTACATCAGGATCGTCGTTATGGAGATTAGAATACATATTATTAATGTTGGTGTCGCTTGTATACCAGTTGAAAATAAATTAACATTCAACAATATTTGTGTTTAATTTTTGAAAGAATACATGCAATATTCTTTGTTCACGATCAATGTTATTGTGCCTATCAGTCTCGATGCCAAATTTGTGATTCGAGCATCTAATTTAAATGGATTGTCAATTAACAGATATCTTTTAGTATTTAGTAGAGATTTAAAGTATTTATAATTGTGACAATGACTTTATTCATTGATTGCATGTGCCAAATTTGATTGAAACAGTCTATGAAGCGTTGTATGAAACATTTTACAAAAGGGTTATAAATTTATAAAATTATAGTCATATAAACATTGCGAGGGGATTTCTTTGTTTTGGCATTACTAATAAACGACACCAATATTTAATACAGTAAATATAATAATCAAAATAAGGAGGATATCCACCACATTCTCCTAATGCTTCCATGTTCTTTGTTTTACTATTTAATCTTAGATTTCTTTTACCACACTCATAGTGAACACATTCTAAAACTTCTGAATATGTGTCTCCCTATATTTGCGCTCCGTAGCAAAATATGGGTCTGATCACCAAGTCAAAGAACTTAAAAATATCTTTATTATGACTTTTGATGTTTTTTATTAGAAAATGAAGCTTTTTTTCCTCTTAAGGTTGATGTTTTATATGAGCTGAAGACATCGACAGCATAGGGGTATTTATCATGCAATGAGCAGATTACGTGACGTATAACACTGGTATGATAAACCTTTTGTTTACATGTCTACTGGTATGATAAACTTTTACGTTTATCAGTCTACTTATTTTTAGAAATGACTACTTTTTCTAAAATATAAATGAGCCGTTCCACCAGAAAACTATCGAACCTGATCAGCCTCAGCGTGCCGTGCAGGCTAACCTGAACAGACACGTTTCGCCTCCTGTGGATTTTCTGTTTAAGGAATCATTGCTCAATACCTCTATCCCCCTGAGACGGAATGTGTCGGACTGGATAAGCCTGCGCAGGCTGATCTGGTTCGATACATTACGCAGATTTCATAATGTTGTTTTTTATCGTGGAATGGCTCAATTATGTTGATAGTATAGCAGTCAAAGCAATGAACAAACATAAAATAACAATCAGAAATAAAGTTATTATTATTTTAATTACATTTCAACAAATTTTACAATGCAAATACAAATCGAAAAGAATATCGTTATATAAATCACACGGAATCTGCATGTTCAGTCTTACTTGATGAACTGTCTTTCTTCGTTGAAAATGTAGCATACATAGACCTGTTTATGTTTCCACAAGTAATTTTAATGCACTTAAATGAATCCACGTTAAACGACAAATGTTTAATTTATATCGTAAGTCTGTGTTCTACCACGAGAAAGGGTTTTCGAACAGCCTCATCTACCCATGGATTCCTCTTTCATACAGCAGTTCCTACAGAAAATCATTAGGCCCTATGCGTTCGAGATATCCAGAAAATGTTTCTTCTTGTTAAATAACTTTATCATTTGCGTACAGCTAGTGTTTAAATGATCATTCTTAAAATTAAAAGTTTCGTAACGTGTCTTCGACATGACTACCCACAACAGTGACGGTATCCTTTTCCAAAAATGAATGTCCCCAATCTAAACGACGACTAAGGCTAATCATCACACTGGTCTTGAATATAGTCATCTGTATTTAAACTTTGAGTGTTACTTGAACTTCCATAGCATGAACTAACTTTATACATTGACTTTCAGATCCAACACAACTATTCATTTTCAAAACACGGCGGTTGACATATATTTGACCTATCTTGTGTACTGAAGCGACGGCCAATCCGCAATACTTATACTTCTACTAAGAATATGTTCGAGTTAATATTGCCATTTTAAGGTATTTTGTCACACCAGATATACAAATTAAGTAGTAATAATCGATAAATATGGAGTTGAAGTCGGAACTCTTTAGCTTCCGTATGTCGTGTGTAAACAATGTAATTCGGCGCGGATTTATGCACGCGCGTGACGTCATTCTATTAAAGGTGACGTCATTCATGAATGGGCTTTTGTAATCTTGTATGTTATTTATTAAAACTAGTTAAAATGAATGTAGATTTACCTGAAAACATAATTTTACATGCAAGATGAATAGAATATTACGTCCCTGACTTTCGACATGAACTTTATCAGAGTCGGTTGTGAGAAAGGATAATTGTCTCGCCAAAGGCTCGCCAATTATCAATTCTCCCAACCTCGTCAGATAAAGTTCATATCTAACGTCAGGGACATAATATTCTCTATATATCAAGGCAATAAAGAATTACTTACTTACTTACTATATCTAATGAGATAATATTCTGATTTGTTGTTTTCCTAAAGGCTTTTTTTCATCATTTCTCGCAAAACTTGGTTATACCAGTGCTTATTTGATACATTGCGAATTATACATTACAAAAGTTACCTATTATACCTAGATTTCTGAGACATTTAAATAATTAAAAGTGGTTTATTATATTGAAACCTTTGCGGAAAAAACGTACAGACAATAAAATCGATATCCTTACTGTTATACACAAATTACATTAAATTCCCGGTATCGTCCGACCAAGACCCACAATCGATGCTGAATACATTTAGAGAATCGTGTATGAAATGGCGAGCTCTTATTAATTCCACAAAAATCGGAATGTAGGCATTTACGTCCACTACGACACAGGGTAACTGAATATAAGTTCACTATGGGGCTGACACTGTTTTAATTGTTAATACATATCAGTATCTTTGGGTGATTTGTTTATGAACATTTGAACTATTCAACACGTTATGATACAATGTCAAAAGGTACAGGGAGATGCTACAATTTGGAAGAGTTTGGTGTAAATCATACAAGAAACTTTATTATAACTGTGTAGTTCCCTTCCTCTACTTTCATGACTTAAGGATATGTGAAAGGAACTGGTGTAGTAATTAAAAAAACTATTTTGACAGAGATCGGCTTGTTAGATTATAACACAGATATGATTATTATTACGATTGACTTACAACACACTTCGAAGTTTAGATCATATACATTATTTAAAGATATGTTAACGTAAAGTAAATTTAGTTAGGCTACTCTCGGAATGTAAAGAGTACGAAACCCTTTGATACGAAACCTACGCTAGACACAACGAAACATGGTGTCAGAAGTCTGTAATAGCCGAACTATCGCTGAACCGTTTCCAGCCAAATTAGACTTAAAAAAAGATAATTTAGTTGAAAATTGAAAAAACTTCGACCATGTGTAGGAGAATTACGAAATTGCCATTGGTTTGACTGAGAAGGATGACAAGCTCAGGGTTGCTACGCTTCTAACATGTCTTGGCCCAGATGCTATTGCGTTGTTCGAATCGTGATATTCGTGACAATGGTACATGGAAAAAACTTCTTCAAGAGACGAAGTTAACTCTTGAAAGGTGTGTTGACATATGTCGAGCAGGTGAGAAGACAGAACAACAGATTAGAGTCATGAATGCATACGAGGTGGCATCAGTTTCTAATCAAATAGGAAGAAGAGATAAGAAGTCATCACAAGCTCAAAGAGATTGTAAGTATTGTGGTTAAGTGCATGAGGTATGAAGATAATCATGTCCAGAATGGAAACACAAATGTAATTCTTCATTATGCCGTCAGGTGTAGAAACAAAGAACAATCAAAGATTAAAAGTGGTAATAAGTATTCAAAGAAGAAAATGTTTCATGTGATAACACAAGAAAATTCAAGTGACAGTGAAAAGGAAGACTATGCGTTCAGTATTGAACAAAGAGAAAAAAAAGAACCTAATATCCAAAGAAACTGTTTGTTAAAATAGCAATTAGAGGATGTCAGTTAAAATGTCAACTAGATTGTTAATCGACAGTAAATATTTTGTCAGATACTGACTATATGACAGAACTAGATGATCCGTGGTTAAACACGCTTGAAAATAGTGGTATCAAGATATTTATGTACAATAAAACAAAGATAAAGACTATTGGTAAAAAACAAATTGAGGTGACTAACCCAAAGAACAAGAAAAAATGTATGCCAGTGTGTTGTTGTTCAAGGGGAAGTACAGCCGTTACTTGGAGAACAAGCTCTACAGTTGATGCGATTCATAACTGTGAATAGAGAGTATATATTGCATATCGAATTATCACAGACACTAATGGATGAATATGAAGAAGAAGAATATAAAATATAAAGGTTGTCTTCAAGGTAAACTCCATTTATAGTTAGAACAGAACTCGAAACAAGTGAAGCAAACGGTAAAAAAGGTACTAAAAGCTGTAAAGCCAAAGTTTAAAAAAATAACTTAATAAATTAACTAAATTAGGAATAATAGAAGAGGTCATAGAACCGACAGATTGGATCTCGAGTATGCTTGAAGTGCCTAAAAGTAACCAGACAATAAGACTGACTATGTTTAGATCCAAAGCCTTTAAACAAGAGTTTAAAAAGAAACCATTATCCTATTCTCACCATTGAAGATATTTTGCCTCCCCTGGCGAATGCGAAAATATTTTCAGTAGCTGATGCTAAAAATGGATTTTGGCATGTAAAACTTGAAAAAGATTCGAAGGATCTACTGACTTTTGGAACCCCATGGGGAAGGTTTAGATGGAAATGACTTCCATTCGGTATTTCACCAGCACCAGAAGAATTCCAGCGACGAATAGATGAGGCGCTCGGGGGAATATATGGGATTAAAGCCATAACAGATGATATTTTGATCTGGGGTTGTGGTGAAAATGAAGAGAGAGCACTTGAAGACCATGGCAGTAAACTCAAAAAAACTATTTGACAGATATAAAGAAAAATGCATCAAACTGAACAAAGAAAAATGCATCAAACTGAACAAAGAAAAACTGAAATTAAGACAAAAGCAGGTGTGTTTTATGGGACGTATTATAAGTGACCAAGGTCTACAAGTTGATGAAAGTAAGATCAAAGCAAGGTGTTCAAAGACAAAGACAAAACTTTACAATATATGGGTATATTTACATAGTGACACATGATTAAGACATACATCACAATATATGGACATATGTCCATGGAGACACATGTTTTTTTGCGATATATAGCGATTTGGTTAATAAAATTGTCTTTAACCAATTTTGTGATACAGACGATATTTTGACACCTTATACCAGAGAATATTAGAAAATGAAATAATCAAAAGCATAATCAGATATTTCATGTCTGCAAGTTCATTTAACAATATGTTCCCTTGCTCTCTCTATCAAAACATTTTATGTCCATATCAGTCGGCCGCTTTCCCACATATACCTTTAAGTACATGTTCAGTAAACAAATGATGCTAATATTACAAATATTTGACCGAATCGGTATAAAATATCTTGCTCGGACGGACTCGACCTTACCAACAACGCATTCTCGAATGCAATATATCTCGAGTATGTATCAGTCAATTGTATTCACTTCTTTTTTTACACATTATTATCCACGTTCATATGTATAGAGCGGTAGTGGCCATCCTCCCTCATACCTTACAACATTTGTTTGAAGATGATTAATAACATTCACGCTTAATGGCAACCCTATTAACTAATTACATAATTATCATTTACGATCAAACTGCATTATGTTTAGAAAGTTTTTTCGTCAATGTCATTATCTGATCTGACCGCGTGGGGATGCAATCTGATTTGGATCTATATTATGTTTAGAAAATATTTCGCCAATGCCATTATTTGATCTGACCGCGAGGATATGCAAGCTGATTCGTATCTGTGTTCGTTTTAAAATCCAGAAGCTCGCTTTTCTTTTGACGTGACCAGCCAAGCGAAGAGACAAAAGGAAGTCTTACAAATACAAGAGCTTAAAACGAGACCAGCGAGCGAAGGGACAATATGAAGTCTTACAAATACGAACTTGAGTGCACATAGTATCGTTCTTAAGAAATGCTTTCACCAGATTCAGTTTAATTTAAGATACCAGAAAGGATAACATGTAGTGCTTGTTTTTGGTCAGTACTATAATTTGTTATGTTTAACATATATCGTTCCGATTTTCCAGTTACCGAAAATCATTGAATGGAGTTTAACGCCATTGAGAACGGAACTTCAATTATATCACGAAGATTAATTCATCTAAAGTGTGTTTCCTGTCTTTCATGAACATGTTCCTCTCACACAACATTCCTTTTTAGGCATTTGATTATCTTCACACGTGGCATATTCAGCACACACCAATATGATACAAAGCGTGCATAATCAAACAAAATTAAACTAAAATCGAACTAACTTATCCTGTCGATACATTATCTTTATAGTCCAATTTTAATTCACATCATCAAGCATTTAACTTGTTTACACCTTTACTATTTCGGACGTATATATTTTGATACAGAGATATACAGTTTGTGTGGAAAGGAATAATCAATCTTCTTGACAAATTCTCATTTTCCCAAAATGGTTTTAAAATGTGTCCGTTCCATAAATCGTCTGAGATCGAGTTGTCAGATAAAAGGTATAAACGTAAAGATAAAGAGTCCATTAATAAAATCATATCAAGTGTCAGTTCGATACTGGATTTAAGGTAAGCCAATTATTAGATAAGACAACGATATAGTGTTTTGTTACATTCTTCTGCAAGTTAACGTTTATAGTTGTACTAATTTACTCTTATCTTGATATATCCGTCAATTACCAATATTCACTTATCCTGAAACCCTCATTTTAAGTGTTTTTCGTTGCAAATATTTTAACCAAAGGTCAGCCTACACATGCGTGCAATCTTGTACTAATACGACTATACTACGATTTCACTTGTACTTATAGAAGTTGACCATATTTAAAATGAACAATTTTCGAAGTCGACACCTATATAAGTGTTAAGCAATAACCGATTGCAATGTCACTGCCAGAATCTCTGTAAGTTATTTTACCTTTTTAAATCATTCACGCTCACTGTATACTTCCTAGAGACATAACCAGTACCTATGAAAAATAATACTAGAACCTGGCACCTTCAGTTAGAGAGGCCGATGATCTACAATTACTTCACTGTCTTAAAACAAATAATGCAAGTTAGGCAAAAAGAATTATGCGAATGAAGTTAAAAGGGTCTAATACGAACATATATAAGTAAGTAAGTTGATAGGTAAGAAGGTTCATGTACATTCTTTATTATTGCAACGTTTTTTACAACAATTATTAAAATACATTCATAATTTAACAATTATTAATGGATCATTTTCAACAGGCCGTCATTGGCAAATAAGTTAACACAATATATTACTGCTATATATCATTTTTACGACAAGAATATAAACTATCGTGATTGCATGACGAATCAATCTTTTAAATCGATTTGTGTCAATTTACAAATAAAGCTGATCGGTTTTGATATTTCCAATATATACATGTAAAACCCTTTTCAAAATACAACAAATCTGCATCAAAAGAATAAAAAGCACGAAATACTTTATAGATTAAAGAACAATTTTGAATGCAGTTTAACAACTTGTGGCGGAAGGAGAATTTTCTCATTGTAAACATTTTATCCCTTTATCGCAATGTTTTCGAAAGTCGTCTGCTGTAGAGACGCTACAAAGCGTATGTATGTGGTAAAGAAATACATAAATAGTTAGATAAAAGTTACGGAGTTAATTGTTATGTGTATATAACACTAAATGAGAGCACTCATGGTAAAAAGGTGCCAGTTGAATTGTGTAAACAATGTAGATCTAGATCAGTGCGTGCATTTACACTGTTTATTTTTATCTAACATCTGTTTTTATTCGAAGCTTATTTTAACGTGCCTAGATTATTGTAAGAGTAAACAGATGTTCAAAGTGATCTGAACCTACGATGATGAGAAATGCCAAAGTTGTCCATGGACATGCTCAAATATATGATAGTTAATTAAGATCCTCATTCCTATAGTAATCAATGTTTTGTATCTTTGTTTAAAGAGTACCTGTTGCATTGTCTTAAAAACAGTTTTGGTTTAATTAGGATTTACCGCCATTTTCAACATCTGTTCATTGATATCACGGCTACATCTAATACTTTTACAAATTTCCTTTGGGACAAAAAACTACCAAGAAATATGCCTTACATTCTATCAAATGGCAATCCACCCAAAGGGTACTCCACATATGGCCATGCAACACAAGGAGACTCGACCAAAAGGTATTTAACCCAACGGCACTCCACCCAAGAACATTCCGCATATGGCCACTCGACTAAATGGGACTCGACAAAATGGTACTTAACCAAAGAGCATTTCATCTAAGGTTATTCCCCGCAAAGGCACTTGACTCAAGGGTACTTTACCAAATGCACTCCACTCAAACTTACACTCAAAAAAGGACAATCCACCCAAGAGCACTCTAAATATGGCCACTTAACTTCGACCAAAGGGTATCTTACCAAAGGGCATTTAATCAAAGGGCACTCCACCAAAGGGTAACCACCCAAAGGTACTCGACTCCAGGGTACTTAACTAAATGCACTCCACTCTTGGAGAATCAACATCATGGCATAACGCCAGCTGATACTCAACAAAGGACACTTATGCCTAAGGCACTCAAGCATAAGTCATTGGACCAATTTTGTTCGAGTAAATAAGCAATATCATAGCATAGAAATACTGTTTCTTCGAAGAACTTTGACATGATTATATCAGGTTAAACGCTGAAGCCTTTATCACATACATACACAGTTTGACTCGTTTGTATCAGGTGGCGTTTTATTTCATTTAAACTTTGTTATCTTACATCGATTGCGAAACAAGGTTTTAGCTTATATTAATCACGTTCGATGTTTATCTCCTGGAGACATAACCAGTACGTTTGTGTGGAAACAACCAAAAGTCAGCTCTTGGTGGGGGACTATTACGCAAACGAGGCGATAGAGCCAAACAACTACCTCCGAATGTTTATCTGTGCAAGAACCATTCCATGTAGAGGGCATGCAATATAACTTGGTCTACACATTATTTTCAACCAATATAATCTTAAAAAGATTTGACCTCGAACACGTGCATTCATTATTCTGACATAGGTTAATGACTATTTGTATAATACAAGCTCGCTGTGTAAACCAGACTACGTATATTCGCGAAGGAACCGAAACAGTTTCGAGTGATGATCAAAACGATGTAGTCACAAAGACGTAGTCTATATATGTTCACAAATTCGCCGCTAGCTGACCGACCAATAAGTTAATGTGTGCTGTTCAGTTATATCAAAGCGGCAAGCTGACCTACCAAACACTACTCGGGTATGACGAATACCTCGGTCAGTAATATAACGCTGGTTAGCTGACCAACCAATGTGTTTATGACTTTCTGTCAACGACAACTCTAGTATGATAAGTATACGGGTCAGTTATATCAAGGCGGCTAGCTGATCAACCCATGAGTTTTATGAATTTATGTAAACCACTACTGGAGTATGACGAATATCCCGGTCAGTCATATCATGCTGGCTAGCTGACATACCAATATGCTTATGGCTTCCTGTCAACCACAATCTAGTGTCAAGGCGGTTGGCTGACCAACTAATGTGTTTTAGGACTTTATGTCAACCACTACTCGAGTTTGACGAATATCCCGGTCAGTCATATCATGCTGGCTAACTGACCTACCAATGTGTTTATTGCTTTTTGTCAACCACAACTCTAGTATGATGAGTATACTGGTCAATGCGGCTAGCTGACCTATTCATGTGTTTTATTAATTTCCGTCAACCAGTAATAGTGTATGATGAGAATACTGGTCAGTTATATCAAGGCGAGTAGTTGACTTACCCAGGCGTTTTAGTACTTTTTGTCAACCACTACTCGAGAATGACGAGTATCCCAGTCAGTCATACCACGCTGGCTAGCTGACCTAGCAATGTGTGTATGACTTTCTCTCAACCACAACTCTTGTATGATGAGTATACTGGTAAGTTATATCTAGACGGCTAGTTGACCTACCATGTGTTTTATGCATTCATGTCAACTACTACTCGAGTATGACGAGTATCCTAGTCAGTTATATCAAGGCGGCTAGCTGACCTACCAATGTAGTAGATGACAACCACAACTCTAGTATGATGAGTATACTTGTCAGTTATATCAAGGCGGCTAGATGACCTACCAATGTGTTTTATGAATTTCTGTCAATCACTACTCGAGAATGACGAAAATCCTGGTCTTAGTTGTTTTTCTGAGTACAACATTTTGTGTATGGGTTGCGGGTTCGATCTCCAACCGGGTCATACCAAAAACTTTAAAAATAGTAGTGATGGCTGTCCACCTTGGCGTTAAGTGTTCCGGGGCTAGCATAACGACTGGCTGGCTGAC
Source organism: Serripes groenlandicus (assembly GCA_031761405.1). NCBI lineage: Eukaryota > Metazoa > Mollusca > Bivalvia > Cardiida > Cardiidae > Serripes > Serripes groenlandicus. The sequence goes on from JASEVX010000021.1 coordinate 2,329,193, forward strand.
TGGTGACGAGATAAATATACCAGTATAACCAGTAAATTACCAAACAAATGTGGTTTATGACTTTCTGTCAACCACAACTCGAGTATGACGAATATCTCGGTCAGTCATATCACGCTGGCTAGCTGATCCATCCATGTATTATATAACATTTTGCCAACCATAACAAGAGTTTGACTAGTATCCTTGTCAGCTGTATAACGCCGGCACGCTTACCAACGGATCTATCCATGAATTTTATGAGTTTCTGTTAACCTCAACCCGAGTATGACGAATATCTCGGTCAGTCATATCACGCTGGCTAGCTGATCTATCCATGTATTATATAACATTTTGCCAACCATAACAAGAGTTTGACTAGTATCCTTGTCAGCTGTATAAGGCCGGCACGCTTACCAACGGATCTATCCATGAATGTTATGACTTTCTGTTAACCACTACTCGAATAGGGTAATATGGTTAGGCAAATTTTCTGTAACCTTTTTCCTGATACAGACTATGTGATGACGCCTAGTACCGGAGAAGGTTATAAGAAAAGGAGAACTTGATGAAAACATGTGATTGAATTAAACACTTAATTGAAGTTTAACACTATTTTAAATAGTGTATTCAGATCAAATAACATACTGTGTAATTATCATACAATAACATTTGACAGATATATGGATGACAGGTACGATATTCAAATAATCTCTGGCTCGACATAACTCGACATTACTAAATACACGGAATCAAATGCAATATCTCCAAAGGATGTATCACTCACGCCAAACAGACCCTATGCGCTAATGGTATAAATATCATTTACGATCAAGTAACATTTTGTATAAAAAATGTATTTCAGTTGTCGTTATTAGGTCGCTTCAAGGATGCTTGAACGAATAAATGTTGAAAAGGGAAGATCCTGATCTGACTGCAAGGGGATGCTAGCTGGCAAGCTGATTTGTATATATTGGTCGCTAATCCGATAAGTTCGGATTTCGTTTGACGTGGACAATATTCTACTTTAAATATGATCAGCTGTCCGCGAGAGAAGAGTGGACATGCCGTGTAACAAGAACGAACCTGTGTTCATAATTCATGTTAAATCACGCATAAACGTTCATGCTCGAATTTCTTTCCAAATGTTTTTTAAAGTCGGGTTCACCAGATTCAGTGATATTTCAGAAAACAAAAACAAAAAGGTACAAATGCAGTTCATAGTCTGATCTATTCTTTAACATGTTTTATAGACTTTTCAGCCATCACAAATGATATAAATGGTCAATTAGGTACTAAAGCCAAAATAAAAGAAATTCCAACTCACTATTGTTTAGCCTGTCGATAAATGTTCCATTATCCAATCCGTATAAAGTTTTAAAAGTTTTACCGTATCAACGTTGAAGACGAGTATATAATATATATTAATTGAATGTTTCAAGGTTAAAATTACCGAATAAAGGAGACAAAAGTATGGTCTATTATATAAACATTGAAAGGATTGACGTCATGTGAGCTATCCAATTTCAAATCACCCTGAAGTTTGATCTTTAATTCTTTCAGCGTCAATGGCAATGTTAAGGTTTTGGCAAACAATTCAGATTCAGGCGAGTCAGATCGTAACGAGCTGTCTCACCTAACATCTTTGTTTGTCTTTTAATTATCAAAATAGTCCAAACTCATATTAGAGAGTAAGTCAACTTAAAACATTCGGCGCTGAAATAATTAACTTATTCATTAAGTCTCTTCCGGTTATGAATAATATTTGTTAGCATGAGCGTATGTGCAACCGGGATTTTGCCATCACAAAAGCCCAGTTTCAGCAGATTTCTTTCGCTTCATAGTTAGAAATAGCTAATAAAAAGAGAAAGGGTTTGTGTCGCAGATACTTGAAAAGTATTTGATTAACAGTTATGCAACTTTACAGAAAAATATTTGTCAGCGTATAAAGTTGTGCACCTGTTCTCAAACTTATTACTTTATGTAGTAATCAAGCGCCAGTTCAACAAACAACTTTGATATAGTCCGTTTCAATTGAATGTTAGCATTATGAATACATAGCAAGGTATATTTAATAAATATGTCTACGTGGACTTCTAATATAATGCATTTATCGTGCCACAGTTGAATTTGCATTGCCACTAAAGTTCGTTTATATTGAATAGTGGCATAATAAATATCTAACAATGTCTGTTTAATAAACATCTTTACGCGAACTGTATTGTACTAAATGTTCATCATGGGATATAATCGTTTTACGTGAAAACAACCCATACAAGAACCACACATGACGTCCAGATGTGGAGATGCTGTCTACGGTCAAAAAGTGTGTACGGAAAAGGCTGCCTGGTCCGTTACTCATTGTTAACGTTTCTGTAATCTTAGCGACACGCATTTCATCTCATGTATTTGTTTCAGTTTGTGTTAATTGACAGCGAATACGTGCACACATCACTCGGTCTACTCGGGCTATTCTAAGCGACACATTATATTCTTCGGCAACACATTTGTAAATTAATTTAAAAACAACCTACTGTTATATTTGCTGAAATAGAATATTTCTCTTAAACAGTTTGGACATCGAATTAGGCCCCTCGTAGGAGAGAAGATATAATCTGAAACCAAACTGTCTGCTAAAGTCATCAAAACAATGCGAAATCGGCCGCAAGTTTGCAAATAGTTAAAACGAGGGTTGTATACGGTAAATGCATAACATGGCAACACTTCAAGTTGTATTGATTGTTAACGAAGTTTTGAATGTGCGTTGATAACTTTCATATGATAACATTATTTACTTAAATTGCAGTTGTTGTTTTGAGGTAACTATTCTCGATTTTTTTTCCAATTTGACCTAACCATTTGTTTGTGACTTTCTGTACACCATTACTCCAGTATGTGGAATATCCCGTTCAGTCATATCATGCTAGCCGACCAACCAATGTATGTATGACTTTCTGTCAACCGCAACTCTAGTATGATGAGTAGACTGGTCAGTTATATCAAGACGGCTAGTTGTTTAACCATGTGTCTTATGTCAACCAATACCCGAGTATGACGAATATCCCGGTCAGTCACATCATGATGGCTAGCTGACCTAACAATGTGTGTATGACTGTGTGTCAACTACTATTCGAGTATGACGAATATCTTGGTCAGTCATATCACACTGGCTAGCTGTCCTACCCATGTGCGTACGATATTCTGACAACTACTACTAGAGTATGACGAATATCCCGGCCAGTCATATCATGCTGGCTAGCTGATCAACCAATATGTGGTTGACTTTGTGTCAACCACTATTCGAGTATCTCGGTCAGTCAAATCACGCTAGTTAGCTGACCTACCCATGTGCGTATAATATTCTGACAATTACGGCTAGAGTTTGACGAATATCCCGGTCAGTCATATCAAGTCGGCTAGCTGATCTACCAATGCGTGTATGACTTTGTGTCAACCACAACTCTAGTATGATGAGTATATTGATCAATTATATAAAGGCGGCTTGTTGACCTACACATGTGTTTTATAAATTTCTGTCAACCAATACTCGAGTACGACGAATATATCGGTCAATCATATAACGCTGGCTATCTGACCTACCAATGTATTTTATGAATTTCTGTCAACCACTACTCGAGTATGACGAATAGGACTGTGGGAGACTTCCCTTAAGTCAAATATATTTTACAAAGTGCATTAAGTACTGGTGTAAATTATTGCAAATGTCAGACACACGTTATCCTAAAAATTGCTATAAGATGTTAATGTCACATGACAATATTAGTCGAACAAACTGGGTCACAAATATCAAGGAGTTATTATATAGATACGGCTATGGGTACGTTTGGTTAAACCAAGATGTTGGTGACAAGAAAATGCTTATTTTTTCATTTAAACAGCGTCTTACGGATTGCATGACTCTGGTCTGATGAATTATCAAGTTCCTCAAGATGTGATACTTACTGCACTTTTAAATCCCTGTTAAACGTTGAAAAATACTTATATAAAGACATATCTTTTTACTTTAGGAAACCTTTTGCGCGTTTTTGATGCTCTAGTCACAAACTAAATATTGAACTTGGAAGACATTATGGAATAGAAAGAGCCGACATAACTTGTTCTTATTGTTTGTTAAATGGTAACCATCTTATTTTAGAAGACGAGTATCATGCATATTTCATTTGCCCCAAATATTATATTGTAAGGGAAAACTATTTATTTAATTGGTATTGTGGAAGAACTGAAACAGTTGATTTTATTAACTTAATGAAAATTAATAATTGTAAAAAATTTAAACTTTTAATGATATTTATTACAAAACTTATGAGGGAAATTGATGATTTGTAGGAACATTTATTTAATAAGACATGAATTTTGTGTTTTCTGTAATGTATTGTTTGTTTTGCATATAGCATATTTATATTTAACACATATAAATTGACATAACTTTTTCACATGATGTATTATTATTTGTAACATTTGATTATGTAGTTTGGGCCGGTGGCCTTTGATTACGTAAATAAATAATTTGAAATTTATCGTTGCATTGTCTTAAAAACAGTTTTGGTTAAGTGTTATAAGAGTTGACTGCGATCTTCAAATTGTGTTCATTTATATCATGGCTACATATAACACTTATCAATATCCCTTGGTGGCAAAATATCGCCAATAAATGCCACAATGTCGTCTGGGTCATTTGTCAGAACTGCCGGTAATATAATGACACCAATGCGTCAGTCGTAATGCTTTCCACCACCCTGAGAGCCAAGGACGGAAGTCATTACTACCATTCTAAATATATATAATATGACTCTACCCGGGATCTAACCCTGGTCTCCTGCTTTTACTACTACCTCACAGAGATAGTTGATTTTGTAAAACAATTAACTGGAAGACATTGTTATTTGTGATTTCCAATAGATTGACGTGTTAACGCCGTTAATAACATGATCATTTGCATCATGTCTTCAATTTATTTAACCATGTTTTTATTTGGCTATCTCGCAGTTTTACTCTAACGACTGACTATTCTTCCCTGACAACTTTGCACTTGTACCGTATTGATCCTTTTGTGGAATATAAATGAGGCCTATCCAAAAATGATTTTCGTCGATAAGAATAAATGAATGACCGAGCTGAGCTTCGATCTTACAGTTCCTTACTCGACAGGCCTTATCGTTACCAACAGTTATCAGAGTCCAGCCAAAGACTCAAATACAAAATTCCCAAAGCCACGGCACGCAAAACAGACATCTTTAGAGGTATTGACATTACTATTATTCCGATTAATGATATACGTGTATAACCAGGTGTTTCATCATAACCATACTTCCGATTAATGCTATACTTGTATAACCAGGTGTTTTATCATAACCATTATTTCGATTAATGATATACTTGTATAGCCAGGTGTTTCATTATAACCATTATTCCGATTAATGATATACTTGCATAGCCATGTGTTTCATTATAACCATTATTTCGATTAAGGATATACTTTTATAGCCAGGTGTTTCATCATAACCATTATTTAGAGTAATGATATACTTGTACAGCCAGGTGTTTCATCAATACTATTAATGGTATACTTGTACAGCCAGGTGTTTCATTATAACCATTATTTCGAGTTATGATATACTTGTATAGCTAGGTGTTTCATCATAACCATTTTTTCGATACTTCCAAGATGCTTGTATGTCTAGATGTTGAACCACAAGTGGAAGCAAGCTGATATGGATATATGTTTGGTCGCAAAACCCCGAAGGTCAGTTTTCGTGGTGCATGTCCAATATTATAGTTGAACATGTGACCAGCTGTCAGCGAGTGAAGAATGGGTATACAGTGTAACAAGAACGAACTTGAGTGCATAATTCATGTTAGATCACGCACATATGTTCATGCTCAAGTTTCGTTCAAATGTAGTTCAAAGTCGAGTTCACTAGATTCAGTGATATTTCAGATATCAAAAAGATAAAGGAACGCGTGTAGGTTCATCGTCTGATCTATTGGTTAAGTACATGGTTTATAAATTGTTCAGCCAACAGAATTATATAGATAATGGATTATTTACGAAAACCACATTATTTCAGCTATTGATAAATGCCCCATTATCTAATCCTTATAACTCAACGTTTAAATAGCTTTGCCGTAGCAACTCTATATACAAGTTTAAAGTGCCAAGATTAACATTAGCGAAAAGAAATTAAACAAAATGGTCTATTATATAAACATTGAAAGGATCGACGTCATATGAGCTATCCAATTTCAATACACTTGAAGTTTGATATTTCACTCTTTCAGCGCAAATAGCAATGTTAAGGTTTTTGCAAACAATGTGGATTAAGGTGAGTCAGCTCGTAACGAGCTGTCTCACCTACAATTAGCATTGGTTGCCTTTTGGTTATCAACATAGTCAAAAACTTGTATTACATGAGACATGGAGACGCCCTATTTTGAACATGGAAAATTCAGCTTTGAAAAATTCGGCGCTGAAAGAGTTAAGTTAATTCATTACATCTCTCCCGGTTATGAAAATGTTTTGTAGCATGCTTGATGTGCATCTGGGATTTTGATTTCTCCAAAACCAAGTTTCAGCAGATTCATTGCTTAGTTAGAATTAGCTAATAGAAAGCGGTAAATGAATGTCGCACATATTGTTTAAAAGTATTCGTTTAACAGTTAGGCAACTTTACAGGAATGTTTGTAAGCATATAAAGTTGTGCACCTGCCCTGAAGCTTATTGCATTATGTAGGATTTTACATGCGCCACTTGAATTAACATATACAATACCGTTTACTTGAATGTTCACATAATGAATGAATGACAAGGTCTGTTGAATATATATATGTATATGTGAACTCATTGTGTACTGTACTTATCGTGCAAAAGTTAAATTTACATTGCCTTTAAAGCCCGTTTAAAGAAAGCACTCATTAATTTCAGTATGTGCAACACTCCTTAAACACCGCAAAGTACTTTGTATGTGCCACACTTCTTAAAGACCACTAAGTCCTTTGCTTGTGCAACACTTCTTAAAGACCACCAAGTACTTTGTATGTGCAATACTCCATAGGGACAACCAAATACTTTGTATGTGCAACACTCCTTAAAGACCGCCAAGTACTTTGTATGTTCAACACTCTATACGGACCACCACCTACTTTGTATATGCAACAATCCTTAAGGACCACCAAGTACTTTATATGTTCAACATGAGAGTTATCTTGCATTAATGTGTTTGGAAAACATATATATGTAAGTCAGCAATACCCACATAAGGGGAATTTGACGCCGTGATATAACTGAAATACTTTTTAAAACGGTGTTAAGCTCAAATTAATAACTCATTTTCTATCATAAAAGATTCGTTATTAATGAAACTATCGATGATGAACAGTGAATATCCTGGTCAGTTATATCAAGGCGGTTAGCTAATCTTATCATGTGTTTCTGACTTTCTGTCAACCACTACTCAAATATGACGAGTAACCCGGTCAGTCATATCATTCTGGCTAGCTGACCTACCAATGTGTTTCTGTCTTTCTGTCAACCACCACTCGAGTATGACGTGCAGACTAGTCAGTCATCTGTCAACCACTACTCGAGTATGATGAGTATACTGTTCAGTTATATTAAGGCGGCTAGTTGACATTCCCATGAGTTTTATGAGTTTGTGTCAATCATTACTAGCGAATGACTAGATATTGTTCTCAGTTACATATCGCCGGCTAGTTATTCTTCCAAAGTGTTTTATGACATCATATCAATCACTACTCAAGTATGACGAGTATCTCGATCAGTACTATTATAGCAGCTTGCTGACCTACTCATGTGTTTTACAAATTTCTGTCAACCATTAGTCGAGTATGACGAATATATCGGTCAGTTATATCACGGATTCTAGCTGACTTATTCATGTGTTTTATAAATTTCTGTCAACTACAACTCGAGTATGACGTAATTGCCGGTCAGTTATAATACGGAGTATAGCTGACTTAATCATTGCCTTATGGATTTATGTCAAGCACTACTCCAGTATGTCGAAAATGTCAGTCAGTTATATCACGGCGGCAAACTGACATACCAACGTGTTTTAGGAATCTCTGTAAACCACTGCACCAGAAATACGATCATCCTATTAGGTTATAGCATGCTGACTAACTGACCTGTGTTTTATGACTTTCTGTCAAGCACTACTACCGAATAGCGAGAATCTGTGTGAGTTATATCAGGGCGGCTAGCTGACGTTCCAAAGCGTTTTATGACTTTCTATCAACGACTACTACAGAATGACGAGAATCTTTATCAGTTATAGCAAGCCGGCTAACGGATCGACCTATTTTTTTTTTTTTTTACTTTCTGTCAACCACTACTACCGAATGGCGAGAATCTTTGTCAGTTATAACACACCGGCTAGCTGACCTATCCAAATATTATATGACTTTCTGTCTACCAACACTTGATCATGACGAGTATCCCAGTCAGTTTTATCACAGCGGCTAGCTGACCTTCCAATGTTTGTTTTATCAATTTATGTGAATCACTACCCGAGTATGACGAGTATCCAGTCAGTTTTATCACAGCGGCTAGCTGACCTTCCAATGTTTGTTTTATGAATTTATGTGAACCACTTCCCGAGTATGACAAGTATCCAGTCAGTTTTATCACAGCGGCTAGCTGACCTTCCAATGTTTGTTTTATGAATTTATGTGAACCACTACCCGAGTATGACGAGTATCCAGTCAGTTTTATCACAGCGGCTAGCTGACCTTCCAATGTTTGTTTTATGAATTTATGTGAACCACTTCCCGAGTATGACAAGTATCCAGTCAGTTTTATCACAGCGGCTAGCTGACCTTCCAATGTTTGTTTTATGAATTTATGTGAACCACTACCCGAGTATGACGAGTATCCAGTCAGTTTTATCACGGCGGCTAGCTGACCTTCCAATGTTTGTGTTATGAATTTATGTGAACCACTACCCGAGTATGACGAGTATCCCAGTCAGTTTTATCATAGCGGCTAGCTGACCTTCCAATGTTTGTTTTATGAATTTATGTGAGCCACTACCCGAGTATGACAAGTATCCAGTCAGTTTTATCACGGCGGCTAGCTGACTTTCAAATGGTTTTGTTATGAGTTTCTGTCAAGCAATACTCAAGTTTTCCAGTCAGTTATATCACGCCAGCTAGCTGACCTAAACATGCTTTGTTTTATGACTTTCTGCCAACCACTACTAGAGTATACCGTTCAGTTATATGACGGCGGCTAGGTGACTTACCCATGTGTTTTATGAATTACTGTTAACAACTACTCCGTTATGACGTCTAATCATTTACTACATTAAGTACACTTATTCTTTTGTGGTTAGCTTTGGTATAGTATATTCCAATTGCATTTAAAACATTTAGATTTGATGAGTTTAACATAGAAATGAATTTGTACATATTAGGATTTCTGAAATACATTTTTTATATATATATATGTCTAAGATCTTGATAAAAAGGACAAACTAGCATAAAATGAAACTCGTCTTCAATGTCATTTAAATTGCAGAGAGTACATTTCCTATCTTCTCTTTTGATTTTTCTATGTCGACCTGTTTCAATAAGTAATTGATGTGACGATAAGCGTAATCTCGCAACGGAATTTCTGTAAGTTGGAATATTCATTTTTTTTTAAGGTAGCAAGACCTATCAAAAGAGGTTTTTAGACGTTTGTATAAGATCAGTGAAGGTTTAATATTTACACCAATATACCATTCAGCTATATACATGTCGATCAATCTTTGTCGCAACACTGGAATGAACGTCTTTATGTTAACAGATGCTGGGAATAACCATACATCATAAAATCTAATAGTCTGTAGCAAATGTTTAACGTTTCTGACCCAATCAGCATTTGAATCGCTACTATTTCTATTAATATTATAGTTTAATAATGTTGAAAGGATACAATTATTTCCCTTTTCAGTAAAAAGTTTTATAAAATATTTAATAATTCTAATTTTAATAATGACATGGAGTAGAAATCTTCCAAACTCACCATGTATAGCAGAATTGCTAGTTGAGGGTTTTACTTTTAATAATATCTTAAGAAATTGTTTATGCAATCGTTCTACCAATTCACTAGTTAAGAAGCCCCACACTTCACTCGAATAATAAAAAATAGACGCGACAAAGGAATAAAAAAAATCAAGCATAATTGTTAATGGTATTTCTTTACCCCTAGTAATAGTGAATAAATCGCTCAGAGCCCGATTAGCTTTACCAACCAATGTTTTAATAGCATTATGGAAGGTCCCGTTACTTGTAAAAACAATTCCTAAGTAATTAAAAGTGGGCAATTGTTCTATACTTTTACCACGGTATTTAAAATTGTATCGATTTTGAGCCTTTCTGCCTTTTTGAAAAACAACTATTTTGTTTTTTTCAGCATTTACTGTTACTTTTCACATTTTACAATATAATTCGAAAGCATCCAATAAATGTTGTAGACCGTCCTCGGTATCTGAAATTAAAACCGAGTCGTCAGCAAATAATATATATGCCTGGCTAGGTTTAAATTATCCAAACCAACAATTCTTCGGCGAAAACAGACTTATTATATCTGCAAGTAAATCTATAATTATTTCCATGACTCCATTTCTCAAACAGATCCGCTCCGTTGTCATTTTTAATTTACATTCATCAGTCTGAGCCAGTCCCTGGTAAAGTACACGCTAGCTTTTATGAACAGATTATGTCCAAATCAACAGGTGTATCCTCACAATCTGATCAAGATGTGCACTGTCCTGCTCATGAATCATTTAAATCTGTAGGGTCAAATATGTAAAGAAACTTATTAAAATATCATTGCAACTGATGGCGGTAAACTTAAAAACTAAAATTGCATTACCTTTAATTTTCAAAACATGTAATTAAACATCGGGTGTCAATCAGGCGTGCCATATTAACGTTATCATAAACCGTGAGGGTCGCATCCCTACCATTTTAAAAGTCTTTGGGAGAACCCGACCTAGGATCAAACCCAGGTATCCTGCTCTTGATGTGGAAGATCTAACCCTTACACCTCCGAGGCGATAGAGCCAAAGAAAAGCCTCCGACAGTGCAGCTGTGACAAAAACACTCCATGTAGGGGGCATGCAAAAACCTTGGCCTACACATTATTTTCAACAAATATAATCTGGAAAATATTCGACCACGAACACGTGCATATATCATTCTGGCATATAGTTTCGTGAATATTCGTATAATACAAGCTCGCTGTGTAAACCAGTCTACGAACATTCGCGAGGGAACCGCGACTTCCTAGTTTCGAGTGCAGTGAGCCGAATGATGCAGACACAATTCTGCAGTGAATATGTGTTCACAATATGCCCCTGTTAGATTCCAGATGATATTTTTATTTTGCGAACAGATATTCGTCTCAAGATGCCAACTGCTATGGTAATGGAGTATTCAACTCACAATCTAAGTGTCTTCTTCTTGGGAAGATTGATCTGATAAATGATAGTTTAAGGTGTAAAATTGAAGCATGAATTTTAATGAAAATAAAATGTTCATGCTGTTTAACACCATTTCTTCATGTTTGATAATCTATATCAGGGCGATTCTTGATTAAATTATCAGGACTACTTGTCAATTTTTCCTGGCAAGAGTGAGTCGTATTTGATACTAATCCCTTAATCTTGAGCACCAAGGAGGGAAAGTGTATTCGTAAAGTTTCTTTTAAACATTTCTGCAATAAGTAGTTTGTATTGTATAAAATTTTAAAGTCAAAACAAATAAATAAAACATGAGGAACTGTAAGTCAATTAACAAATGTTGACCTTCATCACTTTTCAAGAAGGTATAAATATGTGTGGAAAATGCTATTAAAACCACAATATTAAATTTCGAATATGAAGCTTGTTTTTCAAATGCACAGTATTTGTTCTTTCAAAGTCACCTGTGTGATATACAAAAAAATAGCAACCAGATCTATGACACTTAAAACTGTTCAGCCTATTCCGCATACAGTTTTATACAGTTTTATATTTATAATTTTACAATTTCAAACCGGCCACCATTGGCAAAACGTCCTCAAAATATAGGTTTTTACATTATCATACATATTTCCATGATAAATGTATCAACTATCACAATTGGACTTGCTTTTAGTCTTTTAGATTGATCAGAAACACGTTTTCAAAACTTATTGAAATCCAGCCTTCCCGCATAAATATGTGTATGCTTCCATAAGTGGTATTAAACAAATTTATCTGATCGGTTTTGATATTTACAAAAGGATATATATATATATATATCATTAACCCTTGTCAACATACAACAAACTGCCTCAAAAGAATGAAAACTACGAACCACGTTATAGATTAAAGAACAAGTTTGAATGCAGTGGAACAACTTGTGACGAAAGGAGAATTTTCTCATTTTATCCTTTTGCCATAATGTTTTTGAAATTCGTCTGCTGTAGAGACGTCATAGAGCGTATTTATGTGGTAAAGGGATACATTAAAAAGATAGATAAAAGTTACGAGGGTTCATTGTTATGGGTATATAATACTAAATGAGTCCACCCACGGTAAAAAGGTGGCAGTTGAATTTTGTAAACAATGAAGATCCACATATGTTTGTGCGACGCTTCTTTTAACGTGCATAGGTTTTGTTTAGACTGAACAGATGGCCACAGAGATCTGAATATACAATTAGTAGAGATGCCAAAGTGACCTGAACTATCAATGGTTAGAAATGCCAACGTGTATATTTTCCCATGGACGGGCTTAGTATACAATAGTTAATTACGAAGCACATTCCGATACTATTCATTGTGTTGTATCTGTGTTCAAAGGTAACCTGATCTTTGCATTGTCTAAAATATAGTTTTGATTTAATTAGGGTTTACAGCCATGTTCAACATGTGTTCATTAATATCACGTATATATATACATGTAATACCAATATCCCTTGGTCTACTGCTATGGTAAAGGAGTATTCATTTCATATTCTAAGTGTATTCTTCTTGGTGAGGTTGATCTGATACATGCTAGTTTAAGGTGTAAAATCGAAGTTTAACACCATTTGTACACGTTTGGTAATTTATATCGGGGCATTTCTTTGGTAAGTAACCAGGACTACTAGTCCATTTATCCTGACAAAGGCGAGTCATGTGTAATACTTAACACTAAATCTTGAACGTCAAGGAGGGAATTTTTTTTTATTATAAATCTGTTTTAATGTTAGGTAATTGTATAATTGAAGCATATTTTTTTTAAACATTTATGCAATAAGTATTTTGTTTTGTATTGTTTTTAAAGTCAAAACAAAAATTAAAACATGGAGGATTGTATGCATAAGTCAATAAACAAATGTTGACCATATACCCTCCCTTCACTCCTTTTCAAAAATGTATAAATAAGGGTGGAAAATATTAAAACCACAATATTAACTTTCGAATATGAAGCTTGTTTTTCAAATGTACAGTATTTGTTCTTTCATAATTATCTGTGTGTTATACAACACAGGAACCAGATTTAGTATCTCTGACACTTAAAACTGTTCAGCCTTATCCGCATATATATTCAACAAATCTAAAACAGACGACTTTTAACACATCCTGAAATACAACACTTTAAATAATTTTAAAGCTGAAATAGATTCTTCACATAGGATATGGATCAATTATCAAAATAGGCCACTGTAGGTGTGAATAAGAACCTAGAATTGTAGTCCCAATTGATTCAATTCCATCCCATCTTATGTGATGATTAACCCTTTTCCCACATGCAGTAAATCTGCAGCTTTTCATACATATAGTATATCTGTAGTAGACGACATTGAAAACAGCTTGGAAAAATTAGGTAATTGTCTATAAATAAACAAGTTTAATTATCAAAGTTAAAAACAGTGTGCCAAAGGTTCCCCGCTACAGATGCGTCTGCATAAAAGAAAAGGGTGGCATGGTTGAGGTTTGGTGAAACAAGACCCTTTTATACCATACGCGGTGCACATGTTCTGGTTCAGAGAGTTACAGGTATTTAAATATTCCGATACTTTAAATAGACCATCCTTGTGTTTTATCCCTTATTACGTCGCATTGACAGGGATACACATAGGAAGCACATCTCAGACGTTTATCCGTCTGTCTGCTTCTGTCAGTTTACCGCCTAGTTTTTTTTCCTGAAATAAGTTGACAGGCGACATCCGTCTTGTTAGAAATGTTGTGTTTGTTTGCTTGATGGTTAACGCCACTTTCAACAGTATTTCAGTTACATGCATATCACGGTGTGTTTTTCTTAATAATTCACCAGTACCTTGGTCTATTTATCTTGACACAAACGAGGTAGTCGAAATGCCAAACATGCAACCATGATCGTTAAAGAAGGATGTGCATTAATACAAGTTTTAAAAGTATTTCACCATCTAAGCATTAGAAAACTTTGACAACGCGTCTTGTAGTTATGTTATGTGTGTTTACGCCGTTTTCCACATTTGTTCTCAACATGATATTTCGCGGCAACAGTTCATTTATACATGATACCTGGGTAAACAATGTGAAAATATGCCCAAAGGGGACTCCAACATGACATATCCAACGTATCACATATGTAGACCAATCATATAACGAATACTACTTTTACGAAACAATACGCAGTACCCTCTCTTATTTACATACGATCAATGTCATGTGATCTATCAAATTTCAATACGCCTTGAAACTCAGTCTGACAACCACTTCTCTATTATAAGATTATCCTTTTCAGTTATATCACAGCGGCTAGCTGACATACTCATGAGTTTCATTAAATTATGTCAACCACCACTCCAGTATGACACGAATCTTGATCAGTTTTATTACGCATGGTAGCTGACCTACCCACGTGTTTACTTGCTTTCTGTCAACCCTTACTCGAGTATGACGAGTATCATGGTCAGTAAAATCACGGTAGCTAGCTGACCTACCCATGTGTTTTATGGATTTCTGTCAACCACTACTCGAGTATGAAGTGTAACATTGTAGGTTAAATCACGCCGACTAGCTGACTTACCAATTTATGTTATGGCTTTCTGTCAACCCATACTCGAGAACGACTAGTATCACAGTCATTTATATCACGGTGGCTAGCAGACGTACCTAAGTGTTTCATGAATGTCTGTCAACCACTTGCAAAACGACGACTTGTAGAGAGACACATTTTCTGCTGCGTTTTATGTCTTTCTGTCAACGAAAACCCTTGCGAGTATAACGAGTATAACGGTCAGTTATAATATGGAGGCTAGCTGACCTACCCATGTGTTTTGTGACCTTTGGTCAATCACTACTCGGGTACGACGAGAATCTTGGTCAGTTGCGTGTTATCGTGTTCTGTCAACAACTATTCGAGTATGCGTTGCGGGTTCGATATCCGGCAGGGTCATACGAAATACTTTAAAAATGGTACTAATGGATGCGCTCCTTGTTGATAAGGGCTGCAGGGCAAACATAACGACTGGCTGGCTGGTGTCATAACAGAGAGACAAATATTACGTGTAACTAACATTAGAAATGCCTTGATTTTACTGAAAACAATCAATCCTTGTGTATCCCGGTGGCTAGCTGACCTACCTATGTGTTTTATGGTTCTCTGTCAACCAATACTCGAGTATGGCTAGCTGACGTACCCATGCATGTGTTTTAAGAGTTTATGTCAACCACAACTCGAGTATGATGAGTATCCCGGTTAGTCAAAGCACGCTGGCTTGCTGATATACTCATGTGTTTTATGACATTCTGTCAACCACAACTGGAGTATCCCGGTTTGTCAAAGCACACTGGCTAGCTTGTCAGTTATATCACGCCAGTAAGCTGGCCTACCCATGTATTATATGACTTTCTGCCAACCATAACAAGAGTTTGACTAGTATCCTTGTCAGAAAGCTGACCAACTGATCTATCAGTGTATGTTATGAATTTCTGTTAACCGCTATTCGAGTATTCCAATTTGGTAAGGCAACTTTTTTGTATCCTTTTTCCTGATACAGACGATATAATGACACCTTGTACAGGAGAAGATTGTGAGAAGGAGAACTTGATGAAAATATGAGATTGAATAATACACTCAATTGAAGTTTAACACCATTTAAATAATGTTTTCAGATTAAATAAAATACTGTGTAATTATCATATACTTACTTTCGACGGATAAATGGATAACAATTTATCACTTTCACCAAACCGACCCTTCTGAGCTAATGGCATTAATTTCTTTTTCGATCAAGTAACATTTTGTATAAAAAAGTATTTCGCCAATGCAGTTATTATGTCGTTTCAAGGAGGATTGTATGATTTAATGTTGAAAAAGGAAGATCTTGATCTGTCCGCAAGCGTATGCAAGCTGATTTGTATATATTGGTCGCTTATCCCCGAAGGTCGGTTTTCGTGTGGCGTGGAAAATACTATAGTTGTTAATATTAACAGCTGTCAGCGAGTGAAAGATAGGTATACAGTGTAACCATAACGAACTGGAGTGCATACTTCATGTGAGATTACGCATTATTGTTCAAGCTCGATTTTCTTTCAAATGCATTTTAAAGTTCACCAGATTCAGTGATATTTCAACACAAATATAAAGGTACAAGTGTAGGTTCATAGTCTGATATCTTCATTAAGTACATGGTTCATAGACTTTTCTATTCGTTACGAACATGGTTGATGGTCTGATATATTCGTTAAGTACATGGTTTATATACGTTTCTATTCGTTACGTACATGGTTCATGGTCTGATCTATTCGTTAAATACATGGTTTATAAACTTTTCTATTTGTTACGTACATGGTTCATAGTCTGATCCATTCGTTAAGTACATGGTTTATAGACTTTTCAGCTAACAAAAAGGATATAAATAGTGAATTAGGTACTAAAACCAAAATAAAACAAAATCGAACTCACAATTAGTTAGCCTGTCGATAAATGTTCCACTTTACAATCCGTAAACAGTTTTACCGTATCAAATCTGAAAAAGAGTATATAATGTTTAAAAGTTTAAAGTGTCAAGATTAACATTAGCGATTAAATAGACAATATAGTATATTGTATAAACATTAAAAGGATCGACGTCATGTGAGCTATCCAATTTCAATACACCTTGAAGTTTGGTTTTAACTCTTTCAGCGTCTATGGCAATGTTCAAGATTGTGTAAGCAAATCAGATTTAGCTAAACTTAAATCCACATGGTTTGACTTTTAGTTGTCAAAATAGTCCAAAACTTGATTAACATGAGAAATGGAGACGCCCTATTTTGAACATGGAAGATTCAACTTGAAACAAGTCAGCGCTGAAAGAATTAAGTTGATTCATTATGCCGGTCCTGGCTATGAAAAATGTTTCAAATAGTAAATAAAAAGAGAAAAGATTGTGTCGTACATAATTTTTAAAATTATTTGATTAATAGTTATGCAACTTAACAATGTTTGACAGCATATAAAGTTGTGCACCTATCGTCAAACGTATTGCATTGTGTATTTATCATGCTCCAGTTGAATAAACATCTATACTATATTTAATTTAATTTGAATGTTCGCGTAATGAATACATAACAAGGTTCTTTTAATAAATATGTCTACGCAAACTTTTTATGTAACGTTTTCATCTTGCCATAGTTGAATTTTTACATTGGAACCTTAAGAAGATAAGCCATTGCATTGCACCAATGCACCGCTGTCTTCAAGCGAATAATCCGAGAAGGGCTTTCAGATTCATGTGAATAAAGTTAAAAGGGTACAAGTATAAGTAAGTAAGTTAGTAAGTAAGAAGTTGCATGTACTTTCTTTATTATTGCAACGTGTTTTACGCTAAATATTAATATACATTCATAATTCAATAATGATCAATCAATAATTTTCAACCGGCCACCAACGGCAAAAACGTCCCCAAAATATAGATTTTTACATTATCATACATATTTCTATGATAAATGTATCAACTATTGCAATTGGACTTGCTTTCAATCTTTCAGATCGATCAAAAACACGTTTCAAAACTTATTGAAATCCAGTCTTATTAATCCTTCCCGGATAAATATGTGTATGCTTCCATAAGTGTTATTGGACATATTTATCTGATCGGTTTTGATATTTACAAAAGGATATATACGTTTATTAACCCTTTTCTACATAGAACAAAACTGCATCAAAATAATGAAATCTACGAAACACTTTATAGATTAAAGAACAACTTTGAATGCAGTTGAACAACTTGTGGCGAAAGGGGAATTTTCTCATTGTTCACATTTTAGCCTTATGCCGCAATGATTTCGAAAGTCGTCCGCTGTAGAGACGTCATAGCGCATATGTATGTGGTAAAGGGATACATTAAACAGATAGATAAAAGATACGAGGGTTAATTGTTATGGGTATAAACACTAAATGAGTCCACCCACGGTAAAAAAGTGGCAGTTGAAACCTGTAAACAGTGAATATCTACATATGTTTGTGCGAAGCTTCTTTTAACGTGCCTAGGTTTTTTTAAACTGAACAGATGGCGAAAGTGATCTGAATATACAATTATTAGAGATGTCAAAGTGACCTGAACTTACAATGGTTAGAAATGCCAACGTGTATATTTTCCCATGGACGGGTTCAAGTATACTATAGTTGATTAAGAAGCACATTCCGATACTATTCATTGTTGTGTATCTGTGTTCAAAGGTTACCTGATCGTTGTATTGTCTAAATTATTGTTTTGGTTTAATTAAGGTTTACAGCCGTGTTCAACATGTGTTCATTAATATCACGGCTATATCTACATGTAACACTTATCCAATATTCCTTGGTGGCAAAATACTGCCAAGAAATATGCCTTACCTAATGGCAATCAATCAAAGGGCAATCCACCCAAGAGCACGCCACATAAGGTCACTCAACCAAAAGGGACTTGACCAAAGGGCATTCAACGCAAGGGCACTTTATCAAAAGGCACTTCATTAAAGGTACGCCACCAAAAGGCACTCCACTCAAGGGTACTGTACCAAATGAACTTCACAAAAGTAGATTCCACCAAATGGCACTGCACTATAATTCCATGAACCAACCTTTTACAAGTAAAAAAGCAATGGCATAGCCTAGGAATACCGTTCAACGCAGAACGTTAACACTATCATGTCAGGTAAAACGGTTAACCCGTTCAGACATTCAGACGCAGTTTGACGCGTTTGTATTAGGTGGCGTTTGAAAACAGTGTGGAACTAGTGTTCACACCTCTTCCTTTAAGTGTAGATTCATTTGGAGATATATCATAATCACTGTACTTAACCGAGATGTTTTCATTGTCGTCTGCTGCATATTTCATTTATGTGGGAACAGGTAAAACTTATCCAAACTAACTGTTCTTCCGTGAACATAGACCTCCTTTATCTGCAAGTAACACTGTAATTATATTCGTCACTTCATTATTGAACAGACCCGTAAAGGTACACGCCAGCTTTCGCGAACAGTGTACTTGTAAATTAACATGTGTATCCTCACAGCCTTATCAAGATATGCACTGCTCATGAATCTTTTAAATCTATAGGGTAAAATATTTAAAGAAATGTATTGAAATGTTATTGCAAATGATGGCGTTTAGCTTAAAGACTAAACCTGCATTAGTTTAAATGTACAAAACATACAAATAAACATCGGGTGTCAATCAGGCGGTTGAACATTATCATAAACCGTCAGGGAAGTCACCACTACCACTTTCGAAGTCTTTGGTGTAACCCGACCTAGGATCAAACCCGGTAATCCCGCTTTTGACGCGGAAGTTCTTACCATTACACCAACGAGGCGATAGAACCAAATAAAAACCTCCGAGAATGTAACTGTGAAAGAACCACTCCATGTAGAGGGCATGCAAAATAACTTGGCCGCAAACATGTGCATACATTATTCTCGCATAGGTTCATGATTACTCGTATAATACAAGCTCGCTGTGTAAACCAGTCCATGAACATGTGCGAGTGAGCAGTGACTACTTAGTTTCGAGTTTAGTTGACCAAATGTTTAGACACAAGTCCGCGGTCAATACGTGTTCACAATACGCCCCTGTTTGAGTAGAGATCAATTTAATATTTTGTGAAAAGGGATTCGTCTCAAGTTGCCAACTGCTATGGTAAAGAAGTATTAATCTCATATTCTAACTGTATTCTTCTTGGTGAGGTTGATCTGATAAATGCTAGTTTAAGGTGTAAAATCGAAGTTAATCACCATTTTTACATGTTTGGTAATTTATATCGATGAGAGTCTTGGGTAAGTAACCAGGACTACTGGTCCATTTATCCTGACAAAGGCGAGTCATGTGTAATACTAAACACTTAATCTTGAACGTCAAGGCGGGAATTCTTTTTTAATTAAAATCTGTATTTATGTTATGTAATTGTATAATTGAAGCATGTTTTATTAAACATTTATGCAATAAGTATTTTGTATTGTATTGTTTTCAAAGTCAAAACAGATATTAAAACATTGAGGATTGTATGCATAAGTCAATAAACAAATGTTGACCATATACCCTTCCTTCACTCCTTTTCAAGAAGGTATAAATAAAGGTGGAAAATGCATTTAAAACCACAATATTAACTTTCGAATATGAAGCTTGTTTTTCAAATGTACAGTATTTGTTCTTTCAAAATTACCTGTATGTTATACAACAAAGGAACCAGATTTAGTATCTCTGACACTTAAAACTGTTCAGCCTTATCCGCATACATATTCAACAAATCTGCAACAGACGACTTTTAACACATCCTGAAATACAACACTTTAAATAATTTTAAAGCAGAAATAGATTCTTCACATAGGATATGGATTCAATTATCAAAATAGGCCATTGTAGGTATAAATAAGAAACTAGAATTGTAGTCCCAATTGATTCAATCCCATCCCATCTTATGTGATGATTAATCCTTTTCCCACATGCAGTAAATCTGCAGCTTTTCATACATATAGCATATCTGTAGTAGACGACATTGAAAACAGCTTGGCAAAAATTAGGTAATTGTCTATAAATAAATAAGTTTAATTATCAAAGTTAAAAACAGTGATGATTAACAGTGTGCCAAAGGTTTCCCGCTACAGATGGGTCTGCATAAAAGAAAAGGGTGGCATGGTTGAGGTTTGGTGCAACACGACCCTTTTATACCATACGCGGTGCACATGTTCTGGTTCAGAGAGTTACAGGTATTTAACTATTGCGATACTTTATATAGACCATCCTTGTGTTTTAACCCATATTACGTCGTATTGACAGGGATACACATAAGAAGCACATCTCAAACGTTTATCCGTCTGTCTGCTTCTGTCGGTCTACCGCCTAGTTTTTTTTTCCCCGAAATTAGTTGACAGGCGACATCCGTCTTGTTAGAAATTTTGTGTTTGTTTGCTTGATGGTTAACGCCACTTTCAACAGTATATCAGCTACATGCATATCACGGTGTTTTTTTCTTAATAATTCACCAGTACCTTGGTCCATTTATCTTGACACAAACGAGGTAGTCGAAATGCCAAACATGTAACCATGATCGTTAAAGAGGGATGTGCATTAATACAAGTTTTAAAAGTATTTCACCATCTAAGCATTATAAAACTTTGACAACGCGTCTTGTAGTTATGTTATGTGTGTTTACGCCGTTTTCCACATTTGTTCTCAACATGATATATCGCGGCAACAGTTCATTTATCCATGATACCTGGGTAAACAATGTGGACATGTGCCCAATGTGTTCAATATCCGGCAGGGTCATACGAAAGACTTTAAAAATGGTACTAATGGATGCGCTCCTTGTTGATGAGGGCTGCAGGTCAAAAATTACGACTGGCTGGCTAGTGTCATAACAGAAACCAATATTACGTGTAACTAACATAAGAAATGCATTGATTTTACTGAACAGTTGTTAAAAGCAGAGTTACATACCAAACAATCAATGCTTGTGTATTCCGGTGGCTAGCTGACCTACCTATCTGTTTTATGGCTTTCTGTCAACCAATACTCGAGTATGACGAGAATACCGGTCAGATTTATGAAGGCGGCTAGCTGAAGTACCCATGTATTTTAAGAGTTTATGTCAACCACAACTCGAGTATGATGAGTATCCCGGTTAGTCAAAACACGCCGGCTTGCTGATCTACCCATGTGTTTTATGACATTCTGTCAACCACAACTCGAGTATCCCGGTTTGTCAAAGCACACAGGCTAGCTGATATGTAGTTCAACTAATACTCGAGTATGACTAGAATCCTTGTCAGTTATATCACGCCAGTAAGCTGGCCTATTTATGTATGTCATTATTATATGACTTTTTGCCAACCATTACAAGAGTTTGACTAGTATCCTTGTCAGCTGTATAACGCCGGCAAGCTGACCAACTGATCTATCCGTGTTTGTTATGAATTTCTGTTAACCACTATTCGAGTATTTCAATTTGGTAAGGCAACTTTTCTGTATCGTCTTTCCTGATACAGACGCTATAATGACGCCTTGTACGGGAGAAGATTGTGAGAAGGAGAACTTGATGAAAACATGTGATTGAATAATACACTTAATTGAAGTTAAACGCCATTTTAAATAGTGTATTCAGATCAAAAAACATACTGTGTAATGATCATACACTTACTTTCGACGGATATATGGATGACGATTTATCACTTTCACCAAACCGACCCTCTGAGCTAATAGCATTAATTTAGTTTACGATCAAGTAACATTTTGTATAATAAGTATTTCGCCAATGCAGTTATTAGGTCGCTTCAAGGATGAGTGTATGATTTAATGTTGAAAAAAGAAGATCTTGATCTGTCCGCAAAGGATGCAAGCTGTTTGTATATATTGGTCGCTAATCCCCGAAGGTCGGTTTTCGTGTGGCGTGGACAATACTATAGTTGTTAATATTATCAGCTGTCAGCGAGTGAAAGAGATGTATACAGTGTAACCATAACGAACTTGAGTGCATACTTTATGTTAGATCACGCATAAATGTTCATGCTCGATTTTCTTTCAAATGTATTTCGAAGTCGAGTTCACCAGATTCAGAGATATTTCAGATCACAAAAAGATAAAGGTACGAGTGCAAGTTCACATCTGATCTATTCGTTAAGTACATGGTTTATAGACTGTTCAGCTAACAATTGACATAAATAGTGAATTCGTTAGTAAATCCGAAATAATAAAAAAAAAAAAATCACAATTATTTAGCCTGTCTATAAATGTTCCACGTTACAATCTGTATAACTCAACTTGTTAACAGTTTTACCGTATCAACTCTGAAGAAGAGTTTATAATGCACATTCATTTTAAGTTTCAAGATTAACATTACAGAATAAAATAGACACTGGAAAGGATCGACGTCATGTGACCTATCCAATTTCAATACGCGTTGAAGTTTGATCTTTAACTATTTTAGCGCTGATGGCAATGTTACGTGTTTTTTTACTAATACATATTTAGGCGAGTCAGCTCGTCACGAGCTGTCTCACCTAAAGTCAGCATTGTTTGCATTATAGTTATCAAAATAGTCCAAAACCCGTATTACATGAGAAATGCAGACGCCCTACTTTGAACATGGAAGATTTAACTTTAAACAAGTCGGCGCTGAAAGAGTTAAGTTTATTTATAATGTCTCTCCCGGTTATGCAAATGTTTGTTAGCATGCGTGTATGAGTCTGCATAAGAACATTACATGTACCGTCTTTCAACGCATATCGATACATCATATTTTTACATATCTTTAAATGCATGTCGAAAAGGCCCGAAACGTGTACAAAGTTGGAACTATGAGAAATTAGTGAATTTTACATTTGCAATAATGCTTGATAAGCTGCGTCTGTATGAGGAAAAGACGTAGAACACGATTCATGAAAGCAATTTGTGCACTACCAGCCAATTAAAACTTCTACGCAGCAAACGACTAATGACAACATTGTCGCAAAATGATAAATTTATCCCAGGATTCCTAATGTAGTGTCTACAGGTGGTAAATGTATAAAATTACTTTAAAGCAAACTATGCGAATAAACAATTATGAGGGAAACATCATATTTGAAATATATTTAACCAAGTATGTATCTGGCTATCTTGCACTTTTACTCTGCCCAGACAATTGTTGTCCCTGACATCTTTCCGAGTGGATCTTAAGGGCCCATTTGTGAAATACAAATGATGTGACCGAGCTATCTTTCGAACTAACAGTGCCCGGGCTCGACAGGCCTCATCGATACCAACAGCAATCAGAGTGGCACCATATACTCAAATACAATATCCCCGAATCTACATCACGCGAAATCAACAATCGGAGGTAATGACTTAAATACTTTGCTGATCAAATGATAAACTTGTATAGCCAGGTATTTCATCTTAACCATTATTGTACGACTAGATAATTAAGAGGGGACATCCTGATATGATTGCAAGCGTATGCAAGCTTTCGTTTGATCATTCTTGGTCTCAAACCCCGAATATCAGTGTTCGTGTGAAGTGGCTAATATTATTATGAAAGATGACCAGTTTAAGGTAAACATATGGGTTTAATTTCTGAAATATTCACGAAGTAGGTGTTTTATGGACTATTAAGGTTACCAAAAGGTATGTGGGCTTATAGTTTGAGATACTCATGTGGTACATGGTCTATCGACTTTCTTGGTTTCTAAAACATATAGAGTTTAGTGTCTGAAATATTGAAGAAGTACATGGTTTATCGCCTTTCTTAGTAACAAAAAGGTATGGGTTTCTTGTCTGAAATATTCATGTAGTACATGGTCCATCTACTATTTATGTAATCAAACATGCATTGGTTTATTGTCTGAAATATCCAAGAAGTAAATGGTTTATCGATGTTCTAGGTTATCAACTTGAAAGGGTTCATTGTCTGAAATATCCATGTATTACATGGTCTATCGACTGTCGAGGTTATTATACAATGTATGGAATTATAGTCAGAAATGTTCATATAGTACATGGTTTATCGATATTCTAGGTTATTTTACATATAGGGTTTGTCTTCTGATATTTCATGTAGTACACGGTTTATCGACTTTCTAGGTTATCCAAAAGGTATGAGTTTTTATCAAATTTATTCATGTACATGTAGAATATGGTCTATTGACTTTCTTGGTTTTCAAAATGTTTGGAGTTATTTCTGAATTTTGCCAGTAGAACATGATCTATCGAATATCAAAAATGTATGGGTCTTTAGTCAAACATATTCCTGTAGTATCAAAAATGCATTGATTATTTTCTGAGATATTCAAGTAGTACATGAACTATCAATTTTCTAGGTTACAAAGATGTTTGGGTTTATAGTCTGAAATGTTCATGTAGTATATATGTTAGTCTATCGACTTTCTAGGTTACGAAAGGGTATTGGTTTACAACGTTTAACTATTCATGTAATACATGGTCTATTAACTTCCTACGTTAACACAAGGTTTTCCTTTATATATTGAATTAATCATGTAGTAGTTGGTCTATTGATTCTTTAAGTTACAAAAAAACGGTATATGTTTAAAGTATGATATATACATGTAGTACATGGTCTATCAACTTCCTTCATTAACACAAAGGTTTTCGTTTATATATTGAATTAATCATGTAGTAGTTGGTCTATCAACTCTTTAAGTTACACAACGGTATATGTTTAAAGTCCGATATATACATGTAGTACATGGTCTATCAACTTCCTACATTAACACAAAGGTTTTTGTTTATATATTGAATTAATCATGTAGTAGTTGGTCTATCGATTCTTTAAGTTACAAAACGGTATATGTTTAAAGTCTGATATATACATGTAGTACATGATCTTTCAAGTTTCTAAGTTACCAAATAAGTAGTATCGTTTTATAGTCTGAAATATTCATATTGTAAAAGGTTATCAAAAGTTATTTGCTTATATTCTACAGAGTTCATGTAGTACCAGTTAACACACATGTATTGGTTTATAGTCTGACGTAGTCATGACTAGTATATCGACTTTCAAGCTGAGAGCGAATAAGTCAAAACAATCAAAATTGAACTTACAAGTAATTATCCTCTTGATATATTCTCAAAAATCCAATTCGTATAACTCAACATTTTAACAGCTTAACCGTAGCACGTGTGTAGACCAATCATATAACGTATACTATTTTAAAGTTTGTTTAGGGAACGATACGCAGTATCTTGTCTTATTTACATACGATCAACGTCATATGAGCTATCAGATTTCAAAATAATATTTAGGTTATTTCCTATGTTTTTTTCCCTTTCACCGTTACGATATTGTTCAATTCGTATGTTTTTAATGTGTCTAAATGTACATAAACTCTGTAACAACATTGGTAGGATATTATGGATTAAGGTTTGCTCATTATCAAATTATTTCCACTTTTCTCGCATTGATTTCAGATTTCTTCTGTTAAGTAGGCGCCATAAGTCGGCGGTATTAGAATAGCTTTTGGCTCAAAGCAGGTGTAAAATACCCCTTGTTATCTGGGTTTTTATCAGGTTTTGGTAAAACGCTTTCCAGTATATAAACAAGACTTTAAGATATCCTAATTTTGCATGAAAAAAATGCCTGTTTACAATTCACTTCGGTGTTTCTGTAAATTATTTGCCTATACAGAGTGAAATATGGCTTTAAGAGCAAGTGATAACGCAATGATACATACTGGTTTTATATTCAAACAAATCTGCCATTATCTTCAAAACATGATGTTTCAATAGTGCCGTCTGTATTGCAACTATTTAACCCAAGAAGTTTCAGAGCTAATTTAATGCGTTGAAATGAATAAACCTTGTCAAGTCATCATGAAAGGTAATATATTGAATATATTGGCTTACGAAGCCATCGTTCAAATATATGACTAATATTTAGGATGTTGTATGGACATCATCTTCCACGTCCCTTTCCTTTAAGCAGATGACTTGTGATACCTTTGAAACTGACATCATTTGCAAACATCTCGAGAGCAGACGAATTGCTTTTTATAAGCCATTTCTGTTTTTTCACAATGTTGCTACTTCATCTTAGGTCTACGTTTATATTTGGTAAGGCTTACCATGACTTCTGTCAGATGTCCCTACTATTATCTAAACACGAGTTGTACGTTCATGGTCCAACAGTAAGGCCAACCTGGAGATTCACGGAGATTGTTCAAACAAGTCAATATAACAGTTGTATTATATAAAGGTCACTTTTCTAAGAAATGTATAGGGTGGACTAAGTCTATCAGTCACGTGACTGTGATACAAACTAAAACAGACGTCTATAACATACTTTAAATTATCATCTGCAGTTTGTTAGAGTCCAACAAAACTCGTTAAAGGAGTTACAGATCTTCGAAACATTGCGCAATATCTATCTTAGGCGAAGGCGTATCTAAATGTTTGTACATGGTTAAGCTGTTTGAGGTTCTTGTACATGTACAAGGTAAATAAGTTCAAATACAAACTAAAACAAACATCTCTATCATACTTTAAATCATCGTCTCCATTGTCCACCTAAAATCGTTAATGAAGTAACAGATCTTCGAAACATTGCGCAATATCGGTTTCGACAGGGGCGTATCTAAATTTAAGTAAAATGTATGCTTTTTGAGGTTCTTGTACATTTACCGGTGTGATATAAACGCCTTAAACGCATAATGTGTTTGTTTTCATGTCTTTGTTTGGTATGTAAAGCCTTTTCAACAGTAGTTCAGTTATATCCTAACATCTTCTAGTTAAATACAAATTATCCTGATAAACGTATCCTGGCACCAGCGAACCAGTCGTTACATGTCTACTTTCTCAGCATCCCTGGACGCCAAAGAGGGAAACCACCACTACCACTTTTAAATTCTTTGGTATCAACAAAACTTAGATCGAACCCTGTTATCCCGTTTTTGATGCGGAAAGGATAGAGCCAAACAAATACCTTAAACAGTGTAACTGTGAAATAACCATGATGCTAGGGGGCATGCGAACTTGGCATACACATTAATTTCAACCAATATATCGTGAAAACAATATTTGACCGTGATAACGAGCATGACTCATTCGTACCATTAAACTCCATATATATACTATATATGGTACCTTCATGAATATTCGTATATCCATTCTCGGACCATTAAACTCGAACATAGGTTATTATATATGGTACCTTCGTGAATATTCGTATATCCATTCTCGGACCATTAAACTCGAACATAGGTTATTATATATGGTACCTTCATGAATATTCGTATATCCATTCTCGGACCATTAAACTCGAAAATAGGTTATTAGATATGATACCTTCATGAATATTCGTATATCTATTCCCGCTGTGTGAACCTGTCCACTAACACTCGCGGGGGAAGCCTACATACCTAGTGCAGTGGTCCGAATGATGCAGTTCGAGGTCAAAACGTATTAAAAAACGTCCCTGGTAGAGTATTGATGAATGTAATTTACATTTTGTAAAAAGAGTTTCGTCCCAATTTGCCAACTGATATGACAAAGGTGTATTCATCTCATTCACACAGTTTGTTTTTGTAAGGCAATAACAAGACGTTGCGTTTTATTGCATGGTAAACTGATATGAAAACAATGGGATTTGTATGCATTGTTTAACACTACTTTCAAAACATTTTGTCAGTTATATCACGGCGTTTTCTTGGTGAGTTACCAGTAGTACTTGTACATTTATCCTGAAAAGAGCGAAATATATGTAATGCTAAGCACACAGTCTTGAGCGCCAAGGTGGAAAATCCATTACTTCCATGTTTAAAGTCTGTTATATTTAAAAGCGGTATAAGTGTTATGTAAATGTAAAATTCAAGCTTTTTTTTCATTTAACAATTTCTGCAATAAGTATTTTATATTGCATGTTATTTTCAGATTTAAAACATATTAAGAATAAAACAATTGTATGCAAAAGTGTGAAGTTAATATGCAAATGTTAACTATAAACCCTACTTTCACCAATTTTCAAGAAGGCATACAATGGGGTGTAATATGCATACAATACAACAATATTAAATGTTGAATATAAAGCTTGATTTCAAATGTATAGTATTTGTCTTTCTAAATCACCTGTGTAATATAAAAAAGCAAACATATTGTGTATCTCTGACACTTACAAATGTTCAACCTTTTCCGCATACATGTGCAACAAATATACAGCAGACGACTTTAAACGCATCCCGGCAGTTTTCAAATACAACAATTTAAACAATTTTAATGTAGTAATAGATTATTCACGTAGGCTATGGATTCACGTCTCAAAATAGGCCACATTAGGTGTAGATAATAAACTAGAATTGTAGTCCCAATTATAGCAAGCCCCCCGAATGTGATGATTAACCCTTTTACCAGATACAGTAAATCTGCAGTTTTTTCTACATAAAGCATATCTGTAGCAGACGACATTGAAAACAGCTTGGCATAATTTAGGGAATATTAATGAAAGTTTTAATTATTTAAAGTTGTATTAACGAATATAGTTGAAAACACTGTGCTACACATACCTCTTCATAAGACGACAAAGGGTGACATATAGGGGTGCAACATGACCGTTTCAAACCCTACGCGATGCACATGTTCTGGTACAGAGAGTTACAGGTATTTAAATAGTTTGATACATTATACAGGCTATCATTATGTTTTAACCCGTGTTGCGTTGTCTGTATTGCCAGGGATGCAAGTCGAATTCACTGCTCGGTCTGGTAGTTTAACCCTCATCACGTCGCCTATATTAGACACCCGTGTTTCTTGCAACATTTTAGTTTGTTTGATTTTGTGTTTTTAGTCATTTTTCACATTTTTCAATTACATGCATATCACGGTGTTTTCTTCTTGGTAGGTTATCAGTAATGTTGGTCCATTTATTTTCGCTTCAGCGAGGTATTGGAAATGCCGTACCCGCAATCCTGAGCGTTAAAGAGGGATGTACATTAATACAAGTTGAAATGTATTTCACCATATAAACATTAGAACAATTTGTCAACGCGTCTTGCAGTAATTTGAGTTTACGTTTTAGACAGTTCATTTATTAATGATCCCTGTCTTAACAATGATAACATATGCCTTGTCGAAGTGCCTTCACACGTGAACGCCGCGACTGGGGATCAAACCGTAGACGCCTGCTGCCATATCCCTGACGCTAATCACTCGGGATCTGGTGATTTCTACGCGTCTTGGAAAAAGAATATTGGAATACATTTACACTGTGGGATAAAAGAAAAAATACCTCATCTTGGCAGTATCTCATTGTCCTACAATGGTTTCAAGAATAGTATGGTGCAAGCACTTAATAATGCATGTTGGAATGCTTAAGCAATCTCACTTAATGAACCGATTTATTAAAGTCGTCTGACCATATTGTTGGCTACTCAACTCAACATGTTTATCTTGATATTCCTAAAGATAAACATCGACGCTCCCAAATGCAAAGTTGCACAAGCTCAATACTAGAAGGTGTACTATATAGACTAAGTCTGGTTCAGAGACCATATATTTGGCTGCTCAACTCTTTGTATTATCTTGATATTCATATAAATTAATATTGACTCTCCCAAATGCAAAGATGTACAAGCTCTGTTTCAGAGATTCAACATGCTTGGACGATGCCCGACCTGCTTCGGCGGATAAACTTTATAAAACGAATACGTAGCCGGGCACCATATAGTATATAACCTACAATGTAAACTGTGAATGGTTAAGGAAGCCGAGGATTAAATACTTATTTAATCTTAATATAATTATAATTATGGTTCTGCATTATCAAAGTTACATTAGTCATGCTTGGCTACACAATACGCTCAGTTGTTTTTTTTAAGACATCTAAAAGTTCTAATAAGAAATATTAATTATCTAGAAAATCGGATAAAATGTTCACATATATAACTACAAACATTATAGTTGTTACAGTGTTTCGAGTAATTTATTTGTTTCATAATATAAACCTTAGTCCAATCATGATATTATCTAGTCGATATCTCGTGATAAAAGACTTGTCTTTAATTAGAGAGTTGTTTTTCGCAACTTCCGAAAGTATTTCAGTTATATCACGGCGTTCTATGGGTAATTAGCAGTATTATTGGTATTATTTATTCTGACATCACTGAACTGCTCGTAATGCTGTCTCCCCTGAAGCCATGAATGCGAAGGAGGAAAGCTATACATATCATTTTCATAGATGTTGGTGTAAACCGATCGGGGATCAAACCATGATATTCAGCCATAAGGCGGACGCTCTTACCACAACACCACGTGCGGTTTACATTATTAGATGGAGGATGTTTGTGATCAAAACGAGACGGTATGTTTATGCACTCTGGTTGTTAGTAGGTTATAAACGTACATAAACTAATGACAGATATAAACAAATGATATTAACGAACATCGCGAACTCAAACTTTTTTCAGTGTAAATTTCTGATGATAGACACAAAAGCGTGATTGATTTCCTTCACAAATGGGACCATTATAGTTTATACACTTTTATCAAATCATATTTCTATAAATATACCAACACAACTTACACAGCAAATATGTTTATGTTATGAAAATGCTCATTACAAATTTGTATCCCTTTTTCACACATTGTTTTTCAGATTTGTATTGTTACAGAGGCGTCAGATGTCGTCTGTATCGCGGATCTGTTTTGGCTCGATGCAGGTGAACTATTCACCACCAATAATAAGATTATTTGAACATGTTTCGGAATAATCTTTCCATATGAAATATGCTTTATTGTATAAATCAAACCGCCATTATTTACCTAATATATGTTTAAGTGTCGTCTGCTTTGAAACTATTTAAGGCAGGACGTTTAAAATCTAACATACTGCATTGAAAGGAGCAGACTGTGTGAAATCATAATCAAATATGATATAAGTATACAAAGTGTAAACTTCCCTTCAAAAACCCATTGCTCATTTATAACACTTATAGTCAAGCTGGTAAATGTATATTAACTTCCTGGTCTCTTTCCCTTATACAGATTACCGTTGATGCCTATTCAACTGACAGCTTTAGAAAACATTCTTAGAGAAGAAGAATTGCTTTTAATAAGGTATTTCTCTTCTTCTCACAATGTTTTCTGCTTTATCTTAAGTATATGTTTATATATGTTAAGTGTTACCATGATTTCTGCCACATGTGTTTTAAGCAGAAAACATAAGATATCATAGGTAGTACACAGTTGAAAATATTATAGAGGGAGATTTTAATGCTTGTATTACCAAACACAAAACCTTGTGGTGAAGGAAATTGCCAATTATTTCTTACTGTAGAAGATAACATTCAAACTAAAATAGTTTCAGTTTTACAATAGCTGCGCGCCGCGATAGGACTGAAATCAAATGGCGTAAAATCACAATGATATAGCTGTATAAAAAATAGCAGATGTTGTCAAGTCATAATGAGTTATTGTATGGGTATTATCTTCCGTGTCACTTTTCCTCATATAGATTACATCTGATGCTTTTGCAGCTGATAACCTTTAAGAAAGATAACGAGAAAAGAGGAAGAAGAAACCATGAACATGCCTAAGAATCCAACACTTTTAAAACTGTGTTAATGCTGTGTTAATGCAACTGTAACGATACACAATCAAAGAATGATAACAAATTTGGTTTGTTTTCCTCCATAGTATGATATGAAACAAAGGGAAAATCAAAGATTAATTAAAATAATGTTGTTTATTGTGTGGTTGTAAGAAAATATACACGTATTAATTTAAATGACAATACAATTTACCCATTGCATCTGCCTGCCATTATTCTTTTTTTTCTAAAAAGAGCATCAAAATTAAACAAAAGGGTAAAGTTATTGTGAAACGAAAATATTAATAAAATGAGACATTTCTGCTTTATTACTATATTCTTTTCGAAAAGACTGATATAGAAGAAGTTTCAACGATAGCTTATATACATAAGTGTTTCACTTTAAGGTTATGGACATTGAATAAGCAAACTTTTACCAAATTATCATTATACAGGAGTCACTTACGGTTTATGAGCGCATTAAACTATTTATTAATTTCATGCACACTGGATGTTTGACGATTTATAATTATTCCATTTATTAATAAAACACGATATGTACGTTCATGGTTGACGAAACGACCGATCAGTCCAACAGTGAGGTCAATCTAGAGATTCACGAGGACTTCATTGGTACCGTCAATAGAAGCAGCCAGTAATACATTCGTGATAGAACATAGACTGGTCGAAGTCAACATCTCCCTGCATATCTACCGAGGCCAGTGTTATTACTGGGCACGCAAACCTAGGAGGCAATGCACAGGTGTCCTGTTATGACGTCTATTTCGCTGTTTTGTTGGCGTAAGATATACTGAAACAACTTGCTTATCTTGTCGGAGAGACAGAATGCTGCCAATGGACGGAATCGACCCTAAGCCTTCTTCCTGATGACACATCGTTTATTCGTATGGTTTGATGAACTCGGAAACAAGCTGGACTTATTGGATGTAGAAGCTACCAGTCAAAGGTTATTGAAGATGCCGAAGCTGTGGAAAAACAAACACACGAATACCCGGCCACAATTACATACCTGTACCGCTAGTAATACTTCGATCTGATGATCACGTGTATTCATGAATTGGTCGACCAACAGGATTTCTGCTTTCATGTTTTGCCTTAATGAGTATTCAGAGCTAAACAAATGCCCCCAATACCTTCGACTTCATCCTGGACATGTATCGGGGCGATAGTGAGAGCGTGCGACGCTTATAAACCTTATACAGACGCTGAAGATCGTGGTCAAGGTCCGGTTACATATATTAACTGTTATGAACATAATTCTTTGTCGGCATGTAAACATTACATAACTGGATCTTAAAATGAATGTCCAAATTGCATTCATTGTACATTTCAATGTGCTGACATAAGGCCAACTGACGTTTGTTTCACTTATGTATTGGGACTTTGTCATTTGTTTTTGAAATAATAAGTGTTTGTCTATTTTTCAGGTTTTTTTTCAAAACGGGTTGAGTCTCAGGAAATTGTATTACGAAACGGGTTCTTTATATGCATGTTTGCATCATGGAATTTCTATTGCTCAACCTTCTTCTTTTATTTAACATGTGTATATTGATTCATGGTAAGTTATAATAAATCTGAACAGTTTCTTTTAACCTCGAAATTGTTATAACGCAACGGGTTGTAACACTTGTAAATACAAATCCAGATCTTAACAATAGTGACTAAATTGTACCAGAGGTTCTTTCTACAGCTTCTAGAACGGACAAACTGACGTGTATTCATATTGTACATAGTGTTTCCTTGTTTTTTTATATTGAAATCTTAATTTGTGTTCTACCCTTGATTTAATATTACAACACAGTCTCAAAAAAAGGGTATTACAAAAAGGATCTTTGCTATTCATATCACTTTAACTTAGTTTTACACCTTCTGCAATAAAACTTATTCAACATTTGTACCTGTTAAATTTAGTTTGAAATAAAAGGTTTCCTTCAACATCGATTTTTATTTTTCAAATTCGTTTCCTATTTGCTATCCCCACAATGTTGAATGCCAATTAATTCCTGCCAATTTCGTAGTATTTTGTGTGATCTGACTTGGTATTGAATCTGATCTCCCACTCCCAACGTGGAAAAACTAACCACTGCGACATAGAGACGGTTCAAACTAGACAATGGAACTGTTGTATTATCTAAAGGTCTTAGCTAACAAATGTAAAGGGTTAATTAAACCCCTTAGTCACGTGACCGTGACAGATGTGTAATTTTCACGTAAAATATATAGCAATAACAACTTAAAAAAACATCTTAAGCAGACTTATCGTCTGCATTGTGGAAGAGTCCATCGAAACCCGTTCAAAATCTAACAGATCTTTGAAACATTGCGGAATATCTGGCGAAGACCGGGGCGTATCTAAAATTACGTAAACTGTCAGGTTTGAAGTTCTTTCTCCATTTACCGGTAAGATATAAACGCCCAAAACGCATTGTTTGTTTGTTTTGGTATTTTTGTTTTAAACAAGTTTTCAGTTATATCATAACGTTTTCTATTTAAATACCAATACTTCTGTAAAGCCTATTCTAAAACCAGCGCAACAGCCGTTACATGTATAGTATCTAAACATTCGTGGACGCCTAGGAGGGAAACTACTACTACCTTTTTAGAAGTCTTTGTTGTGCACCGACCTATGATCGAACCCGTGTACCCACCTTTGACTTGGAAGTTCTAACCATTACCCATAGAGGCAATATAGCCAAAACCTACCTCCGACAGTGTATCTGTCAAATAACCATGATGCTAGGGAGCATGCTGAGCGGACCCAGATCGAACTTATATTTGAAAACAATATTTGACCGTGAACATGAGCATGCATCATTTGAGTCATTTTACTCGAAAATGGGTTACTGTATGATAATCCATTCCCGCTGTGTGAACCAGTTCACGGATATTCGTGAGGGAAGCGACCAACCTAGTGCAGGGGTTCGAATGATGCAGACACGAGTCCGCGGTAAAGACATATAAAAATAGCGCCCCTGTTAGAGTATACTATATAAAGGGTTGTCACTCAATGTGCCAACCGATATGTTAAGGGAGTATTCATCTCATACACTAAGTTTATTCCTGTAAGGCAATATCCAGACGTTTTGTTTTGTTTTATAGTAAATAAACTGATATGCAAACGATGTGATATTAATGCATAGAAAACTGGTAGTCAAAAAATATGAGATGCGTTAATATCTGATTAATGATGGTCTTAAATGCCAGTTTTATGTGTATAATATCACTCTAAACATTTGTGTAAGTTATATCACGGCATGTCCTTGGTAAGTTACTAGTACTACTGGTCCATTTGTCCTAAGAAGAGCAACACATTAGTAATGCTAAACCCACAATCTTAAGCGCCAAGGTAGGAAAGCCATTACTACCATTTTTAAAGTATGTGATATTCAATACCGGTATAAGTGTTATGTCAATGGTACAAATAAAGCATTATTTCATTTAGAAATATCTGCAAAAATGTTACGTCAATAAGCAAAAGTTGTACATAAATCCTTCCTTCACCCATTTTCAAGAAGGCATAAATAAGGTTGGAATATGCATATAAAACAATAATATCAAATTTCGAATATGAAGCTTGTTTTTCAAATGCACAGTATTCGTTCTTGCAATATCACCTTTGTGAAATACAAAACAGCAAACATACATGTACAACAAATAGACAGCGGGACGCATTTTAAATTGTTTACACATCCTGAAATACAACACTTTAAATGATTTTAAATCAGATATGGACTCAAGTCTCAGAATAGGCCACAGTAGGTGTGAATAAGAAACTAGAATTGTATTCCCAATTCATTCAATCCCACCACCTCCCCTTTATGTGATGATTAATCATTTTCCCACATACAGTAAATCTACAGCTTTTCATACATATAGTATATTAGTAGCAGACGACATTGAAAATAGCTTGGCAAAAATTATGTAATTGTCTTTAAATATATTAGTTAAATTATCATAGTGGGCCAAAAGTTACCCGCTGAAGATTCGTCTGCATATGATAAAGGGGTAGCATGGTGGGATGTAACAAGACCATTTCATACCTTACGCGATGCACACGTTCTGGTACAGGAAGTTACTCGTATTTCAATAGTGTGATACATTATACAGACCATTTTAATACAAGTTTTAAAGTATTTCACCATAATTATAAGCTCTGACAACGTGTATTGCAGTTACGTTTTGTGTGTTTACACAGTTTTTGACATTTTTTCTCAACATGATATATCGCGGCGAACGTTCACTTATTCATAATCCCTCGGTAAACAATGTGAAACCGCTACTCGAGTATCACGAGTATCCGTGTCAGTAATATTACGGCGGCTAACAGACATAACCATGTGTTTTATGACTTTTAGTTAACTACTATTTGATTTTGACGAGAATCCTGGTCAGTTATATCACAAAGCCTAGCTGACCTACCAATGTGTTTTATGGCTTTCTGTCAACTACTACTCGAGTATGACGAGTATCCCTGTCATTTATATCATGGCGACTAGTTTACCTACCCATGTATTTTATGGCTTTCTGTCGGCCACTACTCGAGTATGATGCGTATCCGTGTCATTTATATCATGAGCGGCGAGCTTATCTACTCATGTGTTTTATGTCTTTATGTCATCCACTACTCGAGTATGACACGTATCCTAGTCATTTATGTCATGAGCGGCGAGAGTATCTACCCATGTGTTGTATGACTTTTTGTCATCCACTACTCGAGTTTGACGAGTATCCTAGTCATGTATATCATGAGCGGCGAGTGTATCTACCCATGTGTTTCATGGCTTTATGTCAGCCACTACTCGAGTTTGACGAGGATCCTAGTCATGTATATCATGAGCGTCGAGCTTACCTACCCATGTATTTTATGGTTTTCTGTTAGCCACTACTCGAGTTTGACGAGTATCCTAGTCATGTATATCATGAGCGGCGAGCGTATCTACCCATGTGTTTTATGGTTTCTGTCAGCCACTACTCGAGTATGACGAGTATCCTAGTCATGTATATCATGAGTGGCGAGCGTATCTACCCATGTGTTTTATGGCTTTCTGTCAGCCACTACTCGAGTATGACGAGTATTCTAGTCATGTATATCATGAGCGTCGAGCTTACCTACCCATGTATTTTATGGTTTTCTGTTAGCCACTACTCGAGTTTGACGAGTATACTAATCATTTGTATCATAAGCGGCGAGTTTAACTACCCATGTGTTGTATGGCTTTCTGTTAGCCACTGCAAGAGTATCACGAGTATCCAGGTCATTGATATCATGGCGGCTAGCTGACCTTTTTTTCGTGTATGACGATTTGTTACGCAGTTTAATTACATCATGTTCTTGATACAGACGCCATCTTGGCATGTTGACTCCTTCTACCGGAGTAAATTGTGAGAAAAGTTGAAATTTATGAAAACAGATGATTGCCTTATACTCTTATAATTTTGAAAACATGGTAAATCTGATTATAAGTTAAATCATTTTATGTTACTGGAAAGTTTGAATAATTTGTGTCTAACCTTTAATTTAAACCTAACCTTTCTGAGATCTAAAATGAAGATGAATCCGGTGACTCGAATTTGAAAGACATTTCAAAACAACGAACATGTACATATATTCATTACCTTCCATACTGTGAGCACTCTGGCTCGTACTTATAAGATGCGACCATATATAGCGGATTTGGCGAAATAGTTTGCTATACAAATGTAGTTTAATAGTAATTATTTTGAAAAAAACATATCAATATTGTTGTTTAAGTTTAAAATGTAAAACAACTCCAAATGTGGCACTTTATATGCAAACAAAAGACACTCTGGTCCAATATTATAAAACACCTACAGGTATTTACTTCGTTCTCCAATACACCTTGAAGTTTAATTTTAAGGTGATTATTGTGTCTTTATTGTAGCTGCACAAGGGCTATAAAACGTTTACAAAGTGTGACAATTGATTGTTGAAACGTATTGGTGTCATGTGACCTAAAATGTGTCTAGTTAAAAAGAAACATGAGAGGTCAATTTTGTGCTATCTGCAAACATGGAATATGTTACTCGGACCAAATGTTGAAACGCCCTTTTCGTGACACGTCGGATCCTCGATACTTTGATTATGCTCTACAGTGAACTCGTGTTAACTTGACATGGGATAATTCGAATATATTATTAAGCTCGAAACATTTCCTGAAATGGATCTGGCTTTTGTATACACAGTAGCAGCAGTTCTATTAATACTAGCAATCATAACTACTCCTGCGCATTTTTATTGATGCGATTGGATCACTGGTATGATTTACATTATACATATTTAAATTTAATTACGAATCTTAATATCGAGGGATCCTTCTAACAAGTCAATTACTCGACGTAAGGTAACGTACAGATCCCGTTCGAGTTCGAGTTATGGCGAGTCCACTATACTGCGTCAACATATGAGCCAAATCACCCGAAAAATGACATTCGGAGGTTTTGACAAATGTCGAATATGATCAACTCAATTTATTTTTTGTTTTTTGTGCATTTTCCGCAGATTTCTATCCGAGCGTCGTTAGTTTGGTGGTAGAGCATCCAACTCGGATGCGGGAAGTTGTGGGTTCGATTCCGGTCGGGTCATATAACATACTTTAAAATGGTAGTAATGGATTTCTCTCATTGGGGCTCTGGATTGTAAGGTAAGCATTACTACTGATATGATGGTGTCAGGATAAATGGACCAGTATTACTGGTAACCTACCCAGGAAACGCGGTAAAATAAATAAACAATGATGAAGCGGCGTATAACTCAATACTAGAAAGAAATATAGACTTAAATGAAGGTGCTAATCAGAGTGCATGGGGATGCTGATCTGGAACTTCACTGGAAGTTACGTCCCGAAGTCCAGTTTTTGTACGACTTTATTATGAAATAATTATAACACAATGCATGTCGCGGCAGCCGACTATACGTTCGCGAATGTCAGTATTACCTGTCACAAATATATCTAGTATTTAAGTGTTACAAGGAAATTGTTATTTAAATTTCGTAATGCCACCACGTAGACAAAATGCATGAGATTAGAACATGGGGTAACACTTTCAAAGTAAATTGTATATGAAGTTAAGAAGGTACATGTACATGTATGTATGACATTTCAATGAATATTTTGTATCTCATATCAATTTTAAAAAATTTATGGCGCAAGTATGCCTGCTTAATTCAATCTCTGCGCGTGACTGTAACAAGAAATTTACCAAACAAATGTGAGTGGCAAATAAAACATGTGTCACCTCCATATATATCTCAGATACAAATATGATACATGGACGTGTATCAGGGTTAAACACGGCAGGAGAAATATAAAGGGAGAATGATTGGTTCTTGTTTTCTACTGAATTAATAATGTGACTCCAGAGTTATGTCCCTTTACGTATTATATTTTCCTGAACGTATCAGTGATGAACGTTTATTGTTATTTAATGTTAGGAGATAGAAACTATTTAAAATATAAGGAAATATTGAAAATTAGAATAACTCATAACAATCGAATAATTAATAAAAGAGGCATATACAAAGTTAGAAAAATTAACCCTTTCCCAAAAGCAGATACAATAATAAGCAATCAACCTGCATGATATGTCTTTCTTTATTTTGATTTGTGGTATATAGAGGGCCAATGAATGGATTTGGTACCCGGGTTCCTAGATCCAATGGACGGCCATTGGTCAGAACTGAAATTAAGGTCAAGAGAATGGTCTGTAACAATCCTGAGCAAGTACACATCTTCGGCAGAACTCATGAAATCCGTTTATCGTTTATGCATTCACCCTAAATATGACGGGAGATCAGGGTTCGATCCCGGTCAAGTCACACGAAAACTTAAATTGGTGCAATAGTTTTACACCTTGGTATTCTAGATTATGGGAAGAGCAGACCAACTGATGTGTATTCCGGTTATGTGATTCAATAGAAAATAGTCCCTATAATTGCATTGAAACCTGAAAAAAAACCATAGGGCAGCATGTTCAAAGTTCGTTCATAAATTAACGCTATCCCACATACAGACGAAGACTTTTTCCCATCTATAGCAGATGACGTTTGAACTATTTATCTTTTTGTAATACTGTTTTCAAATCTATTCAATACTTATACTTTCACTTATAACCATTTTACTTTCCATGTTTTTGATCGATATTTTGCAAATGGTCTGCTGTAAATTTGCAGTGGGAAAGGCTAA
Organism: Serripes groenlandicus; assembly: GCA_031761405.1. Taxonomy (NCBI): domain Eukaryota; kingdom Metazoa; phylum Mollusca; class Bivalvia; order Cardiida; family Cardiidae; genus Serripes; species Serripes groenlandicus. The sequence continues at coordinate 2,369,891 of JASEVX010000021.1, forward strand.
CAGTGTTTTAACTCCGGATATATTCCATGTCTGGTAATGCACTGTTCAGGTTTCGTAGAATTGACCGCATCGGTAGTGTTATGATGGAGCGTCCTTGGATGCAGGAGGTCGCCAATTTATAATTGATAGTACAGACTCACTGGTTCCATGGATTGTGAGGGTAGTATTTCGACTGACTAGCTTGTGTCAGTGTACATGGTACAAGTAACCTACCAAGTAAACGCCGATATATATCTCTGATCAAGTGTTGAATGCGGCATAAAACACCAACCAAACCACAGAAAATTAATGTGTGTTGTTTCCATTAATTCAGTTAATCCTTAAGCCATTTGGGTATTAGTATAGATGGACTATACCTTAAGAAGGTTGTCAAATATGAGGAATCCTCTCTGGTCGAGTGGTTAGCGTCGGGGATTTCGAAACCGAGTGTCACGGGTTCGATCCCCAGTCGCGGCACTACGGTCATGGTGGAGTGCCCTTGGGCAAGGTACATTTTCTAGCCTAGTACTGGTTTGTTTATCCATGGATCATGAATAATTAAATTGAATTGCGCGCTAAATGACCTTAGCTGTCGATGCGCCATAAAACATTCATTGTCAAATTTGAGTCGCCTTTTCATAGTTCCCACAACTATACAAACGACGTCCATTTTCGGTCATTTTAGTAGGTGAAAATGATAAGCAAAAATAAAGTAGATGTATATGTAATTGAATATGTGACAATTGTGAAACAGAAGATAATTAGGTATGACAATCATATGATATCAAAATCACACAAATTAAATTGAAAGTGTTATTTTAGCACAATCCCGTTCAATGTCAAGTGATAAGCTATACGGAAACTGCACTTATTGTGCCACCTACGTGTGTTTCGGTCGCATCATTTCTGGTTTGGCATGTGAGGTAATATATCCATGGATAACCTAACATTGATCATGCGAGCGTTAGGCACATGAGTGCAAAATCTATTATATATTTTCATTGTTTAACATTTGCATATTTAAACACCGATTCACCAAACCGATAACAGGCTTATCTGCACAAGTCCAAAACAACAGGGATGATATTTCTAGAGCGTTTGGAACATCATCACCTAATTGGTAATAGTACACCTGTGGAAAAAGACCAGCCTTCGCATTCATACTAATGCTTTAAATAGATACATTTTTACTGCACACTATCTGATAAAAGGACATTGAACTGTTTAAAGTGTACACATACTGATCTGGATCTACAATTGTCGCACAATCCTTGTGGTTGAGTTTCCTGGAGTGCAGCTCACTAAGAGTCAGTTCTATGATATAGTATTATATATGTTGTATAAATCAATCAACCTTATAAAAGAACACTGAACTGTTTGCAGGATACACATGCCGATCTGGATCTACACTTGTCGCATATTCCTTGTGGTTGATCTTCCTGTACATCCGCTCATTTACAGTCAGTTCTGTAATATTTGTTATTCTCTCTGTTGTATAAATCACTCTATCTGATAAACGGAAACTGTGTTGCTTGCGCGACTACCACCAGGGAGATGACTGATATAAAGTTTGTTATCTCTTTTACAATATATAACTGCGTGTAGACGGTTCATCCCCGGTGTTCCATCTTGTAAAACACGTATCGTCGTACACTGTGGTGAGAATATATGTATGTTATTTGACAGAAGCCCAGCTATATAGATGTTATCCTCTCTAGCTACTGCCAGGCTGTATGCACCTTCCAGTTCGCCATGTGTATATTCATGTAGTACATTACCGACTATATCCATACTCGTTACAGTGTGGTTATCCTCATCTGATACGTATAGTGTTTTCTGATCTGTATTAAGTGCAATGTTACATGGCGCCTTAAATAGCTGTTTTCCACTTTTATCTGTTTTAATTGTTTGTAATATGTGTCCGTCTAAATCAAGGATATTTACGCAGCTAGTACATACAAAAGAGACAATAAATGTGTTGTTTATATAAACAATACCACGACTCTTACCACCAATGTCCACTTGCTTCATTACAGACAATTTCTTACCAACCTTTATGAATACGAGTTTGTTTTGACATGTTACGACGATCTGATTTTGTTCTACACATGTTATATTCCATGGCTCTGTGGGCACTTTTATAGAGAGAATCACTTCTTTACTGTTAACGTCAACAACCTTTACATTGGAGTTTTTAATTTCACCAACATATCTCAATGATACCGACTTAGTTGGTGCATATGTCTTCTCAGTTCTGTTATCATGCTTTGGTTTTCCTTCATCTTTCTTTCTATCATCCAATACTCCAAGACTGTTTACAGCTTTGATAGACTGAATGATGCTCTCAATCGGCCGAAAAGAGTATTCTCGTATTATGTACTGTTCATTTAGCTCTGCATTTAAGCTTTCGTATTGTTTGATTTGACTTTGAGCCTTTTTAACAGAGATCACCCATTTTCGTTGTTGTTTGTACTTGTCTTGTTTTTCCATACTACTGGACATCTCTTCAAGGTCAGCAATCATCGTATCAAAAGTCATCAACGCGTATTCGGTCGATGTGGCATCCTTGTCCCTCACGTTCTGGGCCTCTTTCAAGGTATTTTGTTTCTGAGAATCTAAATTATGGTTTATCTCGGACATACATGTCCTTACTTCAGAAACAAATTCCATGTGGATATGTCCTACTTCATCCTTCTTCTTCAATGCCATTTTCTTCGTATTTTGCAGTTGTTTAGAAAGATCGGTTATTATGCTCATCAGGGATTTGCAAACTGTACAATAGAAAACCGCGTTTTCCTCTTCATCCTGACCTTTACATGGGTCACAGAGAATAACAGTATTAATCATATCGCTTCCTATTTGTCTCCTACCTGATACCTCCATGGTGGAAATGATTTACTGAAATAATGAAATGAGGCAGTCTATATGTACAAGCATATATAATTATTTTACCACAACTATCAAATATCAGGTAATCAAGATTGTGCACGTAGTTTGTGGATCAAAAGTCCTATTTATACTTTGCGGTTAATTGTACAAAACATCTAATGATTATTCTGTCAGAACCATTAGTTTTTTTTAATTTATTCGTTTCGCGTAAGTTCTTAATATGGTAAATGTAAGCATTTGTGAAAATACCATGATTTTTTTTAAAACTAGTTTCATAAGTTAAGCAGTACATTACTTAAACTGAAACTACAGCGTCCTGACGCCGCCGTAATTAAAACTATTTTTATCAAAATACAAAATCAAATACGCTATATATGTACATGTCCTATACCATGTGTCGTCGAACGTTTAATACGGTAATTTTTATGGCATGTGATTTCCACGCCAACAACACCCTCGTGCAAACACACTCAAGAGTTTATTACACGCTCGTAAATATCACTCGGACTGTAATTTTCGTATTACAAGTTCAACAGTAGTAACAATGTACCTTTATTATTTTAATCAATGTATTATGAAAAGAAGTAAAAGGAGGATGTATTACTCTAAAACTTTCAATATGAAGTGTTTCGAAACATATCCAGCTTTGCATTTCGAAGAGTTATAAGCTGATTCTAGGAATATCAAGTTTAAAAGTTGAAATCAGCATCCAATAGTATAAAGCCTTGTGAGACGGCTAGTATTTGCTGGCTGATCTGGATCTATACTAATTTCACAGGTTCCACAAAATTGGTTCCAGCAGGCCAGATGTTAATGTTTTATACGTATTGTAACACATGGTAATAATTAAAGATATACAGGCCACGATGTTGAGGACCCTTTCCCACATGCAGGCATATTTTGACTCAATATAGCATCAGATGAGCAATTTTTGCTCTGGCTACGACGTTTTCAACTTCATTTAACAATTAAGCTATCTTGTATATTCAAAGTCGTCAGCTCCAGATGTGTTGTATGTGGGAAATGGTTAAAGCTTTATATGTATGTTAACACATTGTTTTAGCTATTAAAGATATATAAAACACGTTTAAAAACATAAACACTTGTTATATATGTATTGATTTTTTACACCGTTTTTAACAGTTTATCAGTAATAACAGGACGTTTTATGGGTAATTTGGGTAATATAATGAAACCGATATGTACATGTAAGTTGTAATGCTATACTAACAGTCCTGAGAGTCAAGCAGGGAAGCTATAATTCTGAAGTGATTTGATATGACGCAACCTTTGACCGAAGCCTCGTTTCCTGCTTTAAATACTACACCACGGATATGGTTGATTGTGTAATACAATTTATGGGATGAGATGGTTGATTGTGTAATTCAATTGATTGGATGAGATGGTTGATTTTGCGCGAATGCAGAAATCAGTGTAAACAATATTTTTGTAGATTTTTAGAAATAAGGGTTCAGCTATGTCATTAAGAGTTAAGCTGTTGAATGGATATTTTCTTCCTGGTCCCTTTCCCTGATACATATAATGTATAATGCTTGTGTGACTGCATTTGAAAACAGTTTGACAGCAGAGGAACTGCTCATATTTCTCAACGTGTTTTTTAATTTGTTTTAAGTCTATGTTTATATATGTTAAGATTTACCATGATATATTTCAGATGTGTTTTAAGCAAACAACATAAGATATCCTATCTAGTACATTGTTAAAAAGGTTATATAGATATATTATTTTCCCTGTTTCAATATAAATGACCCACTTGTAATAACAAACATAATACATTATGATGAAAGAAAGTATAAATTGTTGTTGTTTCTATAAAAGATAAACTTCCAAACTAAAATAGTTTCAATTCTAAGATAAATACAAAGAAACCTTGAATATGCCTAAGTATCAAACACATGCAAAACTGTTTCAATGCAACTGATATGATACACAGTAACAGTCAAATGTAACAATGTTGGAGGTTCTGTGAATCATTGTGTGGTTGTAAGAAAATATACATGTTTTTATTTACAGGACATTATAATTTTCCCATGTATCTGTCTTGATTACTTTTAAACACATACTGAGACAAAGTGACAATCTATACCACAAACTGCAACACGTGAACCTCTCCGTGTCAGAGAGTCAGGATGGTGCCTTGTTGACAGATTTACCCTATGCAGTCTTCGCGATGACACATCTTATGACAGTTTTTGTGACGACCTCGACATCAAACTGGACATATTAGATGTAGGAGAACCTACCATTCAAACGCAAAGGAAGATGATGAAACTGTGCAAAAACGAAAGATGTCTACTGCTAGCAGTTCTTTGATCTGGTGTTAACTTGTATACATGAAAGGTTTCGATTAACCTGGATTTCAGGATCTTCCTATTAAAATTAAACAGGAAATTTACGCGCCCAACCCCGTGAACTTCATCCTGGACATGAGAAGAATATTGAGATCATGACGCTTTAAAGCCATCTCTAAAAAAAAGGGTTTTTGTTATTCATGTCCCTTTGACTTAGTTTTACATCTACACCTTCTGTAATAAGACTTATTCAACATTTGTGCATAGTACCTGCTAAATTTAGTTTGAAATAAAACGTTTCCTCCAACATCGAACTTTACTTTTCAAATTTGATTCCTATTTGCTATCCCCACAATGCTGAATGCTAATTAATTCCTGCCAATTTCGAAGTCATTTGTGTGATCTGACTGATCTCCCACTCCCAAGGTGCGCAAACTAACCACTGCGTCATACAGACGGTTCAGACTAGACAATGGAACTGTTGTATTATCTAAAGGTCACTTAGCTAAAATATGTAAAGGGTTGATTGACTAAACCCCTCAGTCACGTTACCTTGAAAGAAGTGTAATTTACAAGGAAAACATATACCAATACAAACAAACATCTTAAGCAGACGTATCGTCTGCATTATGGAAGAGTCCATCGAAACCCATTCAAAAACTAACAGATCTTCGAAACATTGCGGAACATCTGGCGAAGACCGGTGCGTATCTAAGATTACGTAAAATGTCAGGTTTGAGGTTCTTGTCCATTTAGCGGTAAGATATAAACGCCTAAAACGCATTGTGTATTTATTTTGGTTATTTTTGTTTTAAATAATTTTGCAGTTATATCATAACGTTTTATATTTAAATACCAAAAATTCTGGTAAGCCTATCCTGACACCAGCTCACCAGCCGTTACATTCGTGGACGCCGAAGAGGATAACCATCAATACCATTTTAGAAGTATTTGGTGTGCACCGACCTAGGATCGAACCAGTGTACCCACTTTTTACTTGCAAGTTCTAACCATTACTCATATAGGCGATATAGCCAAAACCCACCTTCGACCGTGTATCTGTGAAAGAACCATGGTGCTAGGGGTATGCTGAGCGAATTCCGATCGAACTTGGCATACACATTATTTTCAATTAATATATAAGCATGCATCATTCCAGTCATTTTACTCGAAAATAGATTACTGTATATGGTACCTTCATGAATATTCGTATAATCGATTATCGGACCATTTTACTCGAGAATAGGTTTCTATTATGATACTTTCCTGAATATTCGTATAATCCATTCTCGCTGTGTGAAACAGTCCACGGATATTCGCGAGGGAAGCGTACCAACCTAGTGCAGAGGTCGAACGATGCCGGCACGAGTCCGCGGTGAAGACATATTAAAAGAGCACCCCTGTTAGAGTATATGGCAATAAAATGCCCCTGTTAGAGTATAGTATATAAAGGGTTGTGATTCAATGTGTCAACTGATATGTTAAGGAAGTATTCATCTCATACACTAAATTTATTCCTGTAAGGAAATATCCAGACGTTTTGTTTTGTGTTATAGTAAATCAACTTATATGCAAACGATGTGATATTAATGCATAGAAAACTGGTGGTCAAAACATGTGAGATGCGTTAATATCTGATAAATAATGGTCTAGAAATGCTAGTTTTATGTGTACAATCGAAACATGAATTTTAATCAAAAAAATAAAATTGCAAGGTGTTTAACACCACTCTCAACATATTTTGTCAGTTGTATCACGTCGTTACGTGTGTAAGATCCAAGCACTACTGGTCAATTTGTCTTAAGTATGCGGAAAAGGCTAAACAGCAAACATATTGCATAGCTCTGACATTAAAAGCTGTTCAGCCTTTTCCGCATACATGTACAACAAATATACAGCAGACGCATTTTAAATTGTTTACACATCCTGAAATACAACACTTTGAATCATTTAAAATCAGATATGGACTCAAGCCTCTACATAGACCACATTAGGTTTGAATAAGAAACTAGAATTGTATTCCGAATTCATTCAATCGCACCACCTCCCCTTTATGTGATGATTAACCATTTTCTAACATACAGTAAATCTACAGTTTGTCATACATATAGCATATTAGTAGCAGACGACATTGAAAACAGCTTGGCAAAAATTATGTAATTGTCTATAAACAAATAAGTTTAAATATCATAGTGTGCCAAAAGTTGCCCGCCACAGATGCGTCTGCATATGAGAAAGGGGTAGCATGGTGGGATGCAACAAGACCCTTTCATACCTTGCGCGATGCACATGTTCTGGTACATGAAGTTACTCGTATTTAAATATTTTGATACATTATACAGACCATCCTTGTGTTTTAATACAAGTCTTAAAGTATTTCACCATAATTATAAGCTCTGACAACGTTTACTGCAGTTACGTTTTGTGTGTTTACGCCGTTTTTGACATTTTTTTCTCAACATGATATATCGCGGCGAAAGTTCACTTATTCATAATCCCTCGGTAAACAATGTGAAAATTTGCCATGCCAAAGGTGATTCCAACTTGAAAGCTTCAACGTATGTGTTTTAAGATTTTCAGTCAACCGCTACTCGAGTATCACGAGTATCCGTGTCAGTAATATTACGGCGGCTAACAGACATAACCATGTGTTTTAGGACTTTTAGTTAACTACTATTTGATTTTGACGAGAATCTTGGTCAGTTATATCACAACGGATAGCTGACCTACCAATGTGTTTTATGGCTTTATGTCAACTACTACTCGAGTATGACGAGTATCCGTGACATTTATATCATGGCGACTAGTTTACCTACGCATGTGTTTTATGGCTTTATGTCATCCACTACTCGAGTATGACGAGTATCCTAGTCATTTATGGCATGAGCGGCGAGCGTATCTACCCATGAGTATGATAAGTATCCTAGTCATGTATATCATGAGCGGTGAGCTTATCTACCCATGTGTTGTATGGCTTTCTGTAAGCCACTACTAGAGTATGACGAGTATCCAGGTCATTTATATCATGAGCGGTGAGCTTATCTACCCATGTCTTGTATGGCTTTCTGTAAGCCACTACTGCAGTATGATGAATATCAAGGTCATTTATATCATGAGCGGTGAGCTTACCTACCCATGTGTTTTATGACTTTTTGTCATCCACTACTCGAGTATGATGAGTATCCAAGTCATTTATATCATGAGCGGTGAGCTTACCAACCCATGTGTTGTATGGCTTTCTGTAAGAAACTACTGGAGTTTGATGAGTATCCACGTCATTTATATCATGAGCGGCGAGCTTATCTACCCAAGTGTTGTATGGCTTTCTGTCAGCCACTACTCGAGTATGACGAGTATCCTAGTCATATATATCATGAGAAATGAGCTTAACTACCCATGTGTTTTATGACTTTCTGTCAGCCACTACTCGAGTATGATGAGTATCCTAGTCATGTATATCATGAACGGCGTGCTTATCTACTCATGTGATGTATGGATTTCTGTCAGCCACTACTGGAGTATGATGAGTATCCAGGTCATTTATATCATGAGCGGTGAGCTTATCTACCCATGTGTTGTATGACTTTATCTCAGCCACTACTCCAGTATGACGAGTATCCTAGTCATTTTATCATGAGCGGTGAGCTTACCTACCTATGTGTTGAATGGCTTTCTGTCAGCCACTACTCGAGTATGACCAGTATCCTAGTCATGTATATCATGAGCGGTGAGCTTACCTACCCATGTGTTTTATGACTTTCTGTTATCCACTACTCGAGTATGATGAGTATCTTAGTCATTTATATCATGAGCGATGAGCTTATCTACCCATGTGTTGTATGGCTTTCTGTCAGCCACTACTCGAGTATGACGAGTATCCTAGTCATGTATATCATGAGCGGCGAGCTTATCTACCCATGTGTTGTATGGCTTTATGTCAGCCACTACTGGAATATGATGAGTATCCAGGTAATTTATATCATGAGCGGTGAGCTTATCTACCCATGTGTTGTATGACTTTCTGTCAGCCACTACTCGAGTATGACGAGTATCCTAGATATTTATATCATGAGCGGTGAGCTTACCTACCCATGCGTTGTATGGCTTTCTGTCAGCCACTACTTGAGTATGACGAGTATCCTAGTCATGTATATCATGAGCGGTGAGCTTACCTACTCATGTGTTTTATGACATTCTGTCATCCACTACTCGAGTATGATGAGTATCCTATTCATTTATATCATGAGCGGTGAGCTTATCTACCCATGTGTTGTATGGCTTTCTGTCAGCCACTACTCGAGTATGACGAGTATCAACGTCAGTTATATCATGAGCGGTGAGCTTACCTACCCTTGTGTTGTATGGCTTTCTGTCAGCCACTACTCGAGTATGACGAGTATCCTAGTCATGTATATCATGAGCGATGAGCTTACCTACCCATGTGTTTTATGACTTTTTGTCATCCACTACTCGAGTATGATGAGTATCCTAGTCATGTATATCATGAGCGGTGAGCTTACCTACCCATGTGCTGTATGGCTTTCTGTAAGCAACTACTGGAGTTTGATGAGTATCCTAGTCATTTATATCATGAGAAATGAGCTTAACTACCCATGTGTTTTATGACTTTCTTTCAGCCACTACTCGAGTATGATGAGTATCCTAGTCATGTATATCATGAACGGCGTGCTTATCTACTCATGTGATGTATGGATTTCTGTCAGCCACTACTGGAGTATGATGAGTATCCAGGTCATTTATATCATGAGCGGTGAGCTTATCTACCCATGTGTTGTATGACTTTATCTCAGCCACTACTCCAGTATGACGAGTATCCTAGTCATGTTATCATGAGCGGTGAGCTTATCTACCCATGTGTTGTATGGCTTTCTGTCAGCCACTACTCGAGTCTGACGAGTATCCTAGACATTTATATCATGAGCGGTGAGCTTACCTACCCATGTGTTGTATGGCTTTCTGTCAGCCACTACTCGAGTATGACGAGTATCCTAGTCATGTATATCATGAGCGGTGAGCTTACCTACTCATGTGTTTTATGACATTCTGTCATCCACTACTCGAGTATGATGAGTATCCTATACATTTATATCATGAGCGGTGAGCTTATCTACCCATGTGTTGTATGGCTTTCTGTCAGCCACTACTCGAGTATGACGAGTATCCACGTCATTTATATCATGAGCGGTGAGCTTACCTACCCATGTGTTGTATGGCTTTCTGTCAGCCACTACTCGAGTATGACGAGTATCCTAGTCATGTATATCATGAGCGGCGAGATTACCTACCCATGTGTTTTATGGTTTGCTGTCAGCCACAATCACGAGTATCCAGGTCATTGATATAATGGCGGCTAGCTGACCTATTTGTTGTGATTGACGATTTGTTACGCAGTTTTATTTAACCATGTTCTTGATACAGACGCGTAAAAGAGTGAGATAAAAGGCGAAATTGATGAAAATAGATGATTTCTTACTTACTAGGAGTTGTGAGAACATGGTAAATCTTAGTATAAGTTGAATCATGTCAATCATTTTAATTAACTGGAAAGTCGGACTTATTTGTGTCTAACCTTTAATAGAAACCTAACGTTTCTGGTATCTAAAATGAAGCTGAATCTGGTGACTTAGCTTTGAAAGTCATTTCAAAACAACGAACATGTACATATATGCATTACCTTCCATACTGTGAGCACTCCAGTTCGTACTTGTAAGATGCAACCCAATAGAGGCTATGGCGAAATAGTTATATTGCTATACAAATGTAGTTTAATCGTAAATGATTTGAAAAACCATATCAATGCCGTTGTTTAAGTTTATACTGTAAAACAAGTTCAAATTTGGCACTTTATATGCGAACAAAAGACACTATCGTCCAATATTTTAAAACAATGACAGTTACTTACTTCATACTCCAATATACATTAAAGTTTGAGTTTTAAGATGATTATTGTGTCTTTCTTGTAGCTGCACAAAGGCTATAAATAGTGTTAATGTTATGAAGATTACCTATGTGATCATGATTTCTTATTATAGAGCATCCACTTCGGATGCGAGAGGTCCAAGTTGCCTTCCTTAGCGCTCAGTTTTGCGGGGCTAGAATTACGACTGCATGGCTGGTGTCCGTATAAATTGACCAGTATTACTGGTAACTTACCCAGAAAACGCCTTGATATAACTAAATAAATGATGCAGCGGCGTATAACTCAATATCATAATGAAATATAGACTTCTGTGATGCTTGTACGTCTAGACTGTGAACATGAATATGCTGATCAGATTTCACGGAGCAAGCTGATCTGGCATTTCAATGGACGTTAAGTCCCGAAGTCTAGTCGCCGGGTTCGACGATGGATTCGCGAATGTTAGTTTTACTGCTCACAATTAGATAATATACGGTTAAGTGTTACAACCTAATTGTTTTTTTAATTTCGTAAACCAAAGGAGTGAAATTACATAAAGAAATGGGATTACAATTCAAAATAGTTTTTTTAAGATGAGTTCATGAAATTAAGTATAAATTTTCAGAATTACATAGTAACCGTTTACTAGTACCTGTTCCAAGCATAATGCTATTTTAATTTCGTAAACCCACGAAGATTAAAATTAAAATTCCTACGTAAGTGTTTTATGAAGTGGATAAGATATGACACAGCAATGAAGAGTTACCATCCCACAGTAATTAAACAAATTAATGGAGCGAATATGCCTGCTTTGTTGAATCTCTGCAAATAACTGGAAGAAGTAGATTAGCACACACAAAAGTGTTGCGAAGAATGCACATGTCGCCTCCATAAACATATATCATATAGATAATTGATAAATATATCATTGATATATAAAACCTTATAAAACATGGAATGATCAGGATAAATTAGGAAGGAGAGATAAATAATTTGATTTGTGCCCGATAGCTCTGACTATTGCATTGTTTATGTCTATTTTGTTCTTCAATTATACTGAAGACTATGTATCCGTTATGAGTCATTCAGTGTAAGGGGAAATACGTTTTTTTTCAAAATAAATGAACAAATTGAAAAGGAGTATAATTGCTTAACTTGATAAACAATGATGCAGGCCGATCGATACAAATAATAATTTAAACAAGATTATAAATAACCTTTACCCACATACATATGCAGTAAAGACCAGTTGCCCCTTTCGCCAAAATGTGTTCAACTCTATTCAATTAGTATTTGTATCTTTACAGAGATTTTCAATATGTTTGTATATATGTATTTGAAGTAGTCACTGGCACTGGCGGATGTAATTGTACAAGTGCCCTTCGATCTAGTTGTCAGCTGCATAGTTGTGCTATGTGGGAAAAGCTTAAAGATGCATGGACATACTAATAGCTGCGCTACACTTTTTATATTTTTGTCGGAAGTATTATCTAATGCTTCATGACATGTAACTGCCACTGCAGACACATGTGAGACTCTACGTATGTAGAAGGCTCACCTGCATCTTCACTGTACGCAGATGCAATAAGACCCTCACTCGCCATAACGAGTCTCATATCATGTTGCAGATGAATTAGATGACACACCGGATAAACGTGTACCTAACATTACTAACGATGAAGTAATGGACATAGACACTAGGAGTGTTGATATAACATCTGCTACTGATCATATAAACGAGATGATTAAAGCGGCTAAAGATTTAACGGTGCCAATTCCAGACAGTACAATAACGTCTTAACGGAACCAATTGATGAAATATATGTCATTGGGAAACTTGTTCAATGTACGAAAACTATGTCGTTACGTTGGTATTAATTAATTAATTGTATATGTTCACCATCGCCATTGTGTTAGAATGTTAGTGTTGGTTTGGTATTAATTATATCATGTTTTTCTTGTTCAGCTTGGCTTGCGGAATTAATTAATTGTAAAGCTTTCTTTTTGTATTAATGCTGTATATGTAAAATAAAAGGTTTTGCTGGCCATTTTTTTGAAAAAGCTTATCATGTTTAGAAAGGTACTTGTATATGAAATTGTTCACCCGATATTAATTGAAAACATATATACATTGTTAACATAGTTTATATGAGTGTTATCTAATGTCAAACGTTTGTTGTATATATCAATAGCATACGCAGATCTGTTAAAATCAAACACGTTTGATCCAGACAGATTGTCACGTGTTAAATTCTAATTTTTATTCCAAAGTTACATTTATTGCCCTACTAGTTATATGCGGACAGTGTAGATTCTTCACAAATGCACCCATACCCATTTTTACGTTGCACATCTGTACCACTGCACCTCCGTCTTCCACTAAATAAAAGAGCTGCGTCTAGAGATTATACATTGAAGTGTTAAGCGAGCATCCACACAGTATCTTTGGAGTCTTCTATGTTATATGTACCCAAATTAATATATCGATTAAAAAAATTGAAGTGTATCCCAACTAGTTGAAGGCCAATATAACTTGATATGCTGTCAAAGTTGATTGTCATTAAGACCTCAGATTGCTAGGCGTAGCTCAAGTATTAATACACCATTTACTGTTTGTAATTTATAGCTGTATAATGTGAACAGATCATAGCACAGCCTTTTGACAATCAAATGAAGTTGAAGTTTAAAGAAATAAAAATTAATTGCGAAAAAGGTAAGTATTCTTCCGTTAATATTTCTAATATTTATTATCTTTATCTTTAAGATAACATACGATCGTTCGTTGAAAACCATAGACATTAGAGGTTTTACCTATTCGAAGTTAGTTCATCAATAGTTTGTAAGGTAAAGTGCCTGATTAAATGCTATTGTTTGAAAGTGTTGAAATTTGACGATAAAGCTCATGTATAAACAAAGAAAACGGCAACCCCCTGGCTCTGAAAATGTTCACGTATAGAACGTTCACCTATTGTTTCATTGTTTGCAGTTATATGTTCAATGGTATAAGTTTGACAATAAAGTTAATTGCTGTAAGTTTGAGGTATGATGCTGTTCAATGGTTTACGTTTCACGAAATAGTTAGTTGTTATACAAACATGAAATTATATTTAAACAAACAATTCCTTGGCACACAAATGTTCACGTATAGAAAGACAGTTCGCCGTATTCTTATCGTTTGAAGGGAAAAGAAAGTTTGTTTATATAAGAAATATCTCCGGAACTTAGATGCATCGAACCCTTTCCTATTTACCGACGCTTCGTGATGCCTCTGCAGCAGACGTCTGTTTAAAACATTGCAAATGGAGAAATTACTCACAATGGTTATTTTTTGGCTATGCCACTATGTTTTCAACTCTTTTGAAAAATCTTACCTTTCTTTTCGAGATTTTCCATATTTCTGTCTAGATGTTTTCAAAAAAGCGGCAGATTAGTAGTATTCGGGAAAGGGTTACATATTACGTGCAGCACACATACTGATATGTAAGTGTGTTTTCACTGTCAATTTCTGAAGATGAAAGTGTAATGGCATCCGGCTCGTATAAACATCTTACACACATACACTTTCAGTGTTCCATTATGTATAAAGTCTAAGAGGATTTGTTAAAAAAAAAGGACAAATACAACCTTGTATATCCCCGCATTATGACAGTCATTGCAAAACTCGTTTATTTTTGTATTATATCGGAAATATAGATATTAAAGAATTGTTCAATTCGATTATTATTTAGACTTGAGCAATGTATGTACATTCGTTATAAACTACCATACCAACTAATATACAATACAGACAAACAGAAGGAAAAAATTAACACATAAATCCCTCGGAACGAAAAAGAGAACAGGAAAAGAATCTTAATGTTGTATGCGGACGACTATTTACATGTTTGTTTATTTTAAGGTGTATTTTCTTAGTTAAAAAGAACGATGTGTTACATGAACAGATTCCATTTCGGGTTGTTTGTCCATATATAGCACATTTATATATTTAACCATTTGCACAGGTGACAAATTGACGGTTATTGACGGTGTAACAAACGAACAGACTGCTGTTTGTAACCCATTGATTGAAAACAAATGGGTATCGTCGGCGAATATTGTTTTGTTCCGCTTTGAAGCCGCCATTGACGGTCAAGGTTACAGCGCCAGGTATTGATATGTACCCGTGATGATTACATACAAGGTAAGAGTCAGGGAGTTGTTTTTTATAAAATATCGAACAATCGAATTTAGTCTACGATTATCGTAGGTACGTCGTACGATTATCGGGGTGTTTCATCAAACGTCGTATATTTTAATAAACTCATAAGATTGCCATACGATCACTGATCATTGTACATACAAACAATATACTTCAGCTTTTGGGCTATCGTCTACTGATGGCTGGTAAAACAAGATGACAAATACAGAGATTATCATACGGTAGTAGGCTTCGTCAACTGATAATCGAAGATCATGGGTAGACACTTTTGATATGGAAATGTTGCGCTGTTAGAAAAATACGTCTCCATGCAGCCTTTTTGGTTCATGTATTTTAATAGTTTAATGATGACGTGTATAACCAAAGCACTCAAAGTAAAGGTAGGACGGTTGTGTGGTATTCGTAAATTAAGGTCAGACAAGTGGTTGAATGTATATGTACAAACGAGATGTTTGTCGAATATGAATACATTTCTTTACCAATGAGGTTAGTCACTTTGAAAAATACAGGGATTGTCGTACGGTCGTAGGTTTTGAAGTAAGATGATAGTCCACGTTCATATTAAAAAAGTGCGACGTTGGATAACACGACTCTATTCAGCCTTATTGGTTTGTGTATTTTAACAGTTTAAACAGTCATACAGTATAACTCTAACAGATTGAGAAACTGTTTAAAACGATAACGCTTATATTAAGTGTTAATCAACTTGTAGATATACATATTTCAGGTGTCCAGATGCCTCCCTTCATATGTTTAAAAATATATTTGTCGAGGCGTGCTGGCTGTATTGGTATCGACAAGGACTATTAATCAAGAAGTCGTGAGTTTGAACCCTGACTCGGTGATTCATTCTTGCCGATGATTGACACCTTCCGACATTGCTCTAAATAATCGGTATAGAAAGGTAGCCAGTTGCCTCAGAAGAATGGTATGCGGACTGTGAGAAAACCAGGATAAACACATGAAGTGAAATGGCCGCAGTGATATAATCAGAAATATTACGATATCGGCGTTAAACTCGAATTGATCAATATATTCGATACCTGACAGACAGAAATTACCATTGCAGGTGTGTTTATATATTAAGAATGAAATTCACTTTTGTTTTTAGCTCCTTTTCGATTTTGGCCCAATGTTTGACAAAATTAAAGGAATTTTGTTTTAAGTGTTTTGGCTTGGTACGGAGACATATTTGCCTATTTAATCTTGATAAACCAAATATCTCAATATTCGATAAATGATGAAACTTGTATTTATATTTCGTAACAAGTCAAAGGTCTTCAGCAAAGTAGCTTAGTTTTTTTTTTTCGTAAACAGACTGTATGTCCTGGACGAATACGTTGCACACACTGACGCCATACTTTATCAGACAACCATATCCGTGATGTAGTGGTCAAGTAATCTTCCTTGTTACGAAAACTAGAGCTAGATTCGTGGTCGGGTCATATCACATGCTTTGATAATTGAAGTAATATAATCTTTCCGTGACGTTATGGGGTGTTGCGGGGATAGCATAACAACTAATACATGATCACTGCTTGTGCCCATGCGTACTACAGATTATCACAACATGCCATATTTCAGTCCACGCCGGTAATTTAACCAGGAAACGCCGCAATAAAGCTGAAATACTGTTGAAAACGATGTTAAACAACATTTAAATCATAACATTATAAACTAGAATGATATCATACACGTGTTAATTTCACATTTATTTCATTACGTGGGCTTAAAAAAGGTTCAAAAATATGTCTCGTGAAAGTACGTGTATGGAATAAATATATGAGCCTCGTTTAGCAATATATGAGTTTTAAAATACATAAAATGCGTATATTGAAGCCTATAGCGAACCTGTGCATATTAACAGTCTGTTTAGTATGTATATCTGAGTGTTACACTGAACTAATTAAATGTTTATCATATAGACTGAAGCTGAGTGTATCCTTTGATAAAATGACTAAATGGCTTGACATGGCTCTCATATATAAACTAGGGATGGGAACGAGTATAAATTCGTTCACCAAACGTCTTGTCTCTCAGAATAGTATTGTCCTCGTGCACTAAATTTGAATCGATTTTATAAGCGTTTGTTTTCGCCACTACGTTTAATATTTTATATTTGAAAGAAAATAGTTGTTTTATTTTTGAAAACAAAATAATTCAACAAATACATCCAGAATTTGCATTGGCGTAAACATCCAAACGTTTGGGTGCAGACTGTATGTCTCTTTAAAGTCGCGGGGGAAAAAGCAAGTCAAATGGTTGATGGAAAACAATATCAAGAATGATAAACAATACATTTAATAAAAGAATACATTTATCATCTATGAAAAAAAGGAACATAAATCAACAATCATAATGGTTTTTTTTCTTTCGGTTTTCGAATTAAGCGATGTCCGTAATATGTGCACTACATGCAGTTAACTGACTTGTCATCTGCTGTGCACTTGAAATGTTTCCTGAGGGCGGATTTAGCAGAAGGCATGGTTGTAATTTTGTTGTTTTCCTTTCGTTCGAATATATCTAATGATTTGACGAACAATTACTCAAACAATAGCAACAATTCTTATCGAATCATATTGATGTGTATTTGTTACAACTATCCAATTAAAACGTGTCGACAATTGAAAGCACTATTACGACGAGGGTGTGCACACCCGACGGCCCTCCCTGTTTGACATATTGTTTGACACATGGTTGACAATTGACTGGAGATTATATTGATATCGCTGACTACCTGTTTGTCACGTTGTTTGCTAAGGACTCGCGGTTGCAATCAAATCGCCAATTAAAATGGATTAAGTACCATCTTCAGACGAAAAGGTGCTGGCTGTTTATTTAATTTATCTTCACCGCTTATTTACCGATTTCTTTAGAAACTCAATAAGAACAACAAAGTCAATACATTTTAATTTTTTATTTACTATAACATACTGTTATTAGATGGAAAAAAAATAATCGAGTACTCGAATACCTATTTTGATAACCGGTACTCGAACGTCCGACCGAGTACTCGGGTATTCGCGTACTCGGTCCCATTCCTAATATAAACACATAGCATCATATTTATCTTACTTCGTGTTTTCCTCATGTTAATCTCAACACGTGTTTTCCTTATATTTATCTCAACACGTGTTTTCCTTATATTTATCTCACACGTGTTTTCCTCATATTCGTATCAACTTCTGAATTTATAAAACATAACACAACTTTGATCAACATTCATTCATGTCATAAAGATACAAGTAAATTACCACAAAGGTCAGACACAGGTCAATATTGTCGAATTATGTTTCTTATTTTTAAATACGATTTTTTTACATTCTGATACGATTCTCTTAACCCGTTTCCACTTGCTGACGCAGTTTGGTATACCTGCAGCAAACGTCTTTTGAAAGCAGTTTTGCTAAAAGAAATTGCTGTTAAGGAGAAATTTCTACTTTTGCCTCCATGTTCAATAATTGACGATTAATTATACTTTCATTTCTCTAGTTGTATCTAAATCAAAGTCGTCTGCTGCAAACGTGTTGTACTACAGATAGTCCTATCAATTTGTACATTTCTGTGCAGTAATTAATATGTTAATACATCTTCGTAGTTTATATGTGACCTCTTTTCAATAATAATTCATTCTTGCATACATTTCTGCCTACCAAATAATTGTGAAATCAACGATTATATCTATTTTTAGCATGAAGTCGACTAGTAACGTCAGTGGAATCGAAGCTTTCCAGTAAAATTTATCCCGTGAGCCCTTCAACTTACCAGGATAATAAGTGTGAAGAATATTAAAAAATATTTTAGATACGTTTTTAACGCCAGGTGATTTGAACAGCTGCACTAAGAACGTCAGTATCGTGGTAAGTTATTGTTGTATTAAACAGGTTCCCTGAAAATGACGATAGCTAATGCTTTTTGAAATCGTTGTTAGAAAATGAAATACAAATGCTCGTTTTGATCTCCCATTATTGTTTGAAATCGGAATTAAGCCCTAATATCTGACGCCGTTTGGCAGTAGACGATTCTTGAAATCGTTGTTGGAAAATAAAATACAAATTCCCGTTTTATTTTCCTATAATTGTTTGAAATCAGGAATTAAGGCCTGATATATGACGCCGTTTGGCAGCAGACGATTCTTGAAATCGTTGTGGGAAAATAAAATACAAAATCCCGTTTTATTCTCCTATAATAGTTTGAAATCAGGAATTGTGGCCTGATATTTGACGCCTTTTGGTTGCAGACGACTTTTAAATCGTTGTGGGAAAATGAAATACAAATGCTCGTTTTGTTTTCCCATAATTGTATAAGATCAGCAATGAAACCCACATATCTGACGCCTTTTGTCAACAAACGACTCTTGAAAACGATGTGGGGTAAATGAAGACATTACTCATTTAGTTTACCATAATGGTTTCTATGATTAAAACTCTTTAATAATCGAATTTTCGACCACTTGGTCTTTATCAAGATTAAATAAATACAACAGAAATTTATGTGCAGTCCATCTTTGTTTCAAATATATCAAGTTGTGATGAGGAGACGTCGTCAGGACAATATGACGTCAGTTCCGTCGCGGCGTCATACAATTCCCGTACTTTTCCATCTGCTGAAATGCGGCACTCTATGGACAAATATCTTCCCGTCCTGTGATCACACGCGCGTTTTTCCATGACTCAGGACCGAGTCATCCAGCATATGAAAAGAATTAAAGATAACTGGCAGAAATGTGTACAAAAACCTGCAATTAATACTACGTAATATTATTAAAATTACTTATAACAATAACACTAACGATATATCATTACCGTCTGTATTATCATCATAACCATTAGCATTAGTGCATCACTTTAATATCACCACCAATATTATTACATCACCAATATTAACATATTAAAGGTCATCATTAAATGAGATTAAAAATATGGTTTGTCTAAATGATATATAGAGAGAAATAAGTCACTACTACGGACAGTTGTGACATTATTATTATTATTATTATGTTGTTTTTATTATCATCAGCATTAATAAAAACAATTATTATTATTAATTATTATTATTATTATTATTATCATATTTATTACTATTATTTTTATTAGTACCACTATTATTATAATAATAACATTATTACAGAGCACTATTAATTTGATTTAATATTACAACCCTGCGGCAATTTAGTGTCTAACTTCTGTATCCATGATTCCTCCACCAACAGCCTGTATTGCTTACCTTCACCGTGTAATCTTTGCAGAACCGCTACACATACGTCTGCCTCTGTATGTCCCGCAAAATGACGATTAATAGGCTTGTCTGCCTCCAACCGAATATCTCTCTTATGTTCAGTGATCCGTTCTTTTACCGATCTTTCCGTTTCACCAACATACACCGTCTTATTACATCGCCTACAGAGCAGTCCATACACGACATTACGCTCTGAACAATCGACATTGCTAACAGCCTTATACGATATTCTTCCACTTGTATCAAGAACATCGCCTTTATGAAGACACCGGCAGATGGTGCACGTACAGACGTTTTTGGGAGTACGAAGTGCTTTATTAGTTTTACCATGAACAGGTACATCACTAATGTTGGTGTCTCTCCTAAAGGCGAGTAACGGAGGTTTATGAAAAATCTGCTGCATCCGCTCGGACCGATACAATACCTTCTCATGCTTTTTAAAAATACTCCTAACATCTGGTAACATTTTAGAGAAAGTCAACACCTAGGGAACTCGATCATTGCTTTTATCTTTACGCTCTGGTCGTAGTAATTTCTCTCTGTTTTGGTTTTATATATGGTGTCCGCTATAACACCTCTTCCGAGGTTGATGTTTCAATTGCATTCGGTGTTTAGTATAGTCTTCTTCTTTTTCGCATATTCTCTTCAATCTTAGGCCAAGGCCATACACCAATGCCTTTTTAGTGTGATTCGGTTGACATGAATTACTTTGAATATATAATTGTTTATCAGTTGTTTTTTTATAAAGATCTGTAAAGATAACCCCACCCTCCAATTTCACCCAAGTATCCAATAATTCAATGTTATGCGCATCCCAGCGTAACTCTATTTTAATGTTCCTGTGTATGCTGTTAGCATAATCAGCGAACTTCTCCAATGCTTTGGTCGATCCAAGCCAAAATCCAAATCCATCATCTATGAATCTTTTGTAAAAGAACGGTTTATTTTCATATTCTAACAACTTTTCATCCCATTTCCTCATATAAGAACACGCAAAATTCTTACCTAATTTGGACCCTATTGCTATACCATCTGTTTGTATATAATGCCTATCTCCTAAACTAAAATTGTTATTATTTAAAACCGTATCTATCATTTCAATCACGGAATTATTGGATTTTTTCTAATATTAAGGCCTTCTTCGCATGCAGCCAAACCTTCCGTTCTTGGTACGGATGGGTACAAGCAAAAAAGTATCGCATTACGTGGAATGGGGCTCTTTATGTTTTTCAATTTATTGATGAAGTCTGTTGTATCACGCAGCAAATAACTCGGAGATTGAGTAACGTATTCATTTAATTCATATTCTGCGACTTCTGCTAATCTTTCATATGCTGGATGACTCGGTCCTGAGTCATTGAAAAACGCGCGTGTGATCACAGGAACGGAAGATATTTGTCCATAGAGTGCCGCATTTCAGCAGATGAAAAAGTACGGGAATTGTATGACGCCGCGACGGAACTGACGTCATATTGTCCAGACGACGTCTCCTCATCACAACTTGATATATTTGAAACAAAGATGGACTGCACATAAATTTCTGTTGTATTTATTTAATCTTGATAAAGACCAAGTGGTCGAAAATTCGATTATTAAAGAGTTTTAATCATATAAAGTGTTTTACTGACTTTCTTCCCGTTGGAAGACTTAATATACATAATGGTTTCAATCAAGCACACGGACCTAATATACACATATTTGCTAAATTAATACCACCGTCATGGTTAGATGTTAGATTTCGTGTTAAATATATGATCCGCGTCTAGGGAATTGAGGTTCCATTGAATCTACATCCATACAGTCTTACCATAGCCTTCACTGTCCATGAAGTGTAGACGTAATTTTCGGTGTTTACTGAGTTTTTCTAAACGTGTACCGCAGTCATGGTTCGATGTTAGATTTCGAGTTATACATATGATCAGCGTCTAGTGAATTGACATCTTATAACAAGTGCATCTACACAGTATTCCCAGAGCTTTCCTTCACTTTTCGTCTACATGTAGATTAGACTTAAGGGCATCATTTTACTAAAAGAATATAATGGAGCCCAACATTTGTTCGCAAATTTACATATATATGATCCTGCCAAGCAGAGTCAGTAAGACCTGAAATTCATTATTGGTGTTTAAAGTTGTTTTGGTTAATTGATACATACACCTATGTCAGGATAACAACATCAGAAGTATTGCTTTTTGATATCAAAGAAAGGCCGTGATATAACTACAAAGGAGTCTTAAGCGTTGTAAAACAATATATTAACACTTTCCATTTCTAGATCTGACAACGTCCGTTCAGTAAAACCGTGGTTTAACTAACAGTAGCACACAACCGATTAAATTACAGCTATTTATCTGTCAAATGATCTTTCAGAAGCTTGTAGCTTACTGTAAAGTGAACTTATTTTGTGAATTGTGCATACATGTCATGTTCGTATGTCGTATGTATACATTTGAACAAAATATTGTTTTGGTCTGTCAAAAGGCTTATAATAAATGACGATTTAACTACTGTTAGACAACGCCATATTTTAAATGAACGCACAAATGTGTTTCAATATTTCAACAGGTTGTTGACATGGAAGGTGGTGAAGAATATATGTTTTGTGGGGAGTTGCGTCCCTTTATTTGGGAGTCACGTGGTTCAAGAGTGAGACTGGTATATAGTGCTGACAATATTTTTACCAGAACGTACTCTTTTGTGGACATTTAAAACTGACATTCTCAGCAAATATACGGAAGGAAATATCGTGTCCGTCCATTTACAAGTGTGACACTCATGAACATTGTTATTATGATGGAACTTTATTAAACTATCATTCCTAACGCAGATGTCATTTTTAACCTGTAATGTACGTGGGTGAAATGAATATGGAATACTCTTTTATACAGGCTATAATATCTTTACTCTACAACTGGTATACAATCTCTTAGAGTTTACACTCTGTCTATGTATGGTTATATAATATACTATGGTAATATTATAAGAGAATACATTTATACAGACATTACACAACTAAAGATGCGATGACAAGACTATGATTTGTGTGAAAAAACAGAAATAAAATGTTTAAACATATATCACTTATTGGTTTCGTCCTGAATAGTTAAACTACAATGAATTTGCAACTATCAAATTATATTCCTTTTCCAAAGAAGTTGTATACTCTGTTTCAGAAGAATATGTGAGCCCTCCACGAGAAAACCAACCTTTTGGCAACTGCGTAATGTATCGACCCAGATCAGCTTGCGCAGTTCACGCAGGTTCATCAGGACCGACACATTCCGTCTCAGGGGTGTACCTGAAACAGAAGAAATCCACATGAGACGGGAACTGTTTGTCCAGGTCAGCCTGCGCGACATGCTTAGGCTGATCCGGTCGATACTTTACGCAGAATTCACAATGTTGGTTTTGTTGTAATTTGACCCATACATTATTTCGTATTTACAAACATCTAGATTGTTACTCGACGTTAAAGACTGTACAAAATAATGTAAAAGATGAATCATTGTCTATAATGGTAACAGATGTAGTGAAATTATTCGTTTTTATGGAAAACAGAGAAATGGATCATTTTTAGTTTTTTTGTCCGTTTTCCACAATGCTTCTGAGCTTTACTGCATATGATTTCTTTGAATATATATCGGGGTTAAACTTTCAACTTCTCATTCATTAACTTTTTACAAAGCGCATATGATTATATACAATATAAAACAATACAATGTGTTTATTCAGTAATTTAGGCTTCTGGCCTATTATACAATCCTACATTTATATATAAAGTTTACATCTCTCAGCTGATCTCTTTTCAATATATTTACGTGCAGTAATTGAACGCCTCTATTTGTTCCATTCAGTTGCTTTCAAAGTGTTTTGCATTTGTGTTTCACTTAGAAAAGGATTAGCATGTGTTAAAGGTTCTCAACTCCAGATGGAAATGTACAAACTTTGGCCTACTGGGTATGTCTACCCAGTAAAATTGATGCATACACGATCAATATTTAGATGTTTATTGTACTGGAAAGTGAAATAATTACTCTTATATTATCCCAGAATAATGATTCTAATTTTCAAGACAACTTTTAAACATTTTTAAAACTTTGACTTTACTATCTATAATCTGGAGTTCAGCACATTTAAAGACTGTACAGCAAAAGGTATATGGTGGCTTTTTGTCAATAACGGTAACAGATGCAGTGAAATTGAAATAAACATTATGGAAAACAGAAAAATGGATCATTTCTCCACAATGTTTTTGAACTTAACTGCATATGCTTTCTTCCAATATATAACGGGAATATACTTCCAACTTCCCTTTCATCAGCTTGTCAAAAACCGCATATTATGTAATACAAAACAATGTGTGTATTTAGTAATGTTGGCTTCTGCTTCATTATACAATTCTACATAATATACATACTAAGTTTACTTGATTGATCACACAGTGAAGAGGTTCTAAAGTAGAAAAATTCTATATGCGATTATAAGAAGCTCTTGTATTTTAAAACAGACACAATAGGAAAGTGTTTATTATGTTCATCTTTCCTTTCATTTATTTTCAATGAACTTACGTTCAGTAATTGAACGCCAGTTGTTTTCAAAGTGTTTCGCAATTGTGTTTCACTAATGAACGGATTTACATGTGTTAAGCATAAACACAGACGTTACAATATGTAGTTACTTAATAGTTATAATATTTATATCAAGGCTCATGGCTTGTTGTAAACAATTTAAAAAGCATATACAGATACATATAATTTAAGCAAATATCACATTAATTGAAAACATATATGGCTTTGCTATTATTTACTATTTTCCGTATAATTTAGTTTTCTGATTTTAAATGATCTTACCAAATATTTTGCGAGAGCTTTTATGCAAACAGTTCTAGGCTTAACTAGTATTTCATTGAATAGTTCTTATTGTTGGATATGATGAGTTTCATTTCCCGTGGAAATGTCAAGTCTTGAGCTCACCATAAGCAGAACATACCACCAAGAAATGCAATTCATCTTCCACAACATATATATTTCGTTTAAAGCACCAATCACAAAAACAACGTAAGTTATGGTCCATATATGAATTAACATTCAAGCAATGGCTTTAGCGTCTGAAAATTGATAATATATGATACTTATAAAACAACAGACCAATTGGTAAATATCTTTCTGTATTTAGAAGTGATGTGTTATATATGTAATAATTTATTTTCGACGAATCACCTATATGTGTCGTAAATAACACTCTATTAAAGTTTTTTTTTAAAAATTTGCAGACATTAGAGTGAATGTTCAACTCCATCAGATATCCACACAAACGCAAAACTATTTTCACCGAGTCGTCTGAACATATAATTGCACTGTTTTTGGATATCTTGTATCTGACATTTCTGTAGCTTAAGCCAGAATTTAATACATTCTGACATATGCTACAGCATGGGGATATCTACAACATCAACGTAACATAAATAAATTTAGAACACTTTTACGTTTACAAAAGTCAATATTAACATGATCTATCGTATGGCCATAGTCATAGCCCTATATATCTGACGCAAAACAGACAGTTGTTTCACTATCGAATCCAATAATTTGAATGCATAATGTGGATTAAAATAACCGAATTTTCTTTGTGATCTTAAAACACTAAAACACGCTTTCGTTTCTTTGTGCAGATTATTTCTTTCTAATTTTTAGCCAATGTATGCAAACAACGGATCAAGAATATCCGTTCTGCATTTCCGCTTTAGCTATTCAATAAGATCATTAATAAAATGCTTAAAGAACCATTTTAACAAAAAAAAAGTAATAAACATAGAAAAACAGACAGCAGAGGCATATCTTGGAAAATATATATCAGTGTTACTAAAAGTATAATTATTCAGTAAATTTTAAACACTATGGTTAACATCTTATGATGCAAATGCATAAACATGTAATTAACATAGAAAAACAGACAGCAGAGGCATATCTTGGAAAATATATATCAGTGTTACTAAAAGTATAATTATTCAGTACATTTTAAACACTATGGTTAACATCTTATGATGCAAATGCATAAACATGTATTTGCAAGTGGTAAAGTGTTATCAAAACGCCTATTTTGATAACATAAAATGAGAGAAAACCTTATGTAACATCAAAATAGCAGTACAATGTTATGGGGATCTGGCGACAATGTAGGTATTTGTAACTTTCTTAGGGTATCTTCTAATTTGTGTGATGTAGAAGCGTAAATCGTCGCCTGTATCAGGGACCAAATTACACGAGCAATTAAAATACAATATAGTAATTAACTTTTATTTGAACTTAATGTAATGGTTTCCATTTCTTTTTACATCCAAGGAGGAAAATGACGCCTACACTTTTTTATTAGCATTATCTGACAACGATTTTTAGTGTTATTCAATCAACACACGCACAAACATATAATACATATCTTAACATTTATAATATATAAGGTACATAGTTACGCGAGCAACTAAAATGCATTCCAACAGTGAAATGACAGCTTTACTGTTTCATTTTCAGTTCCTGACTGGCAGCTATTTTATTCAGCACATAATACTGATATTTCCTCACATTTATAATATATGACATCATTTACTAAATATCTTCATGCTCATTCGTTCATATCAAGTTTTAGAGCTTATAGATAATACGTTAAATGAGAAACGAGCAATGAAGATCAAGATAAAACTACACAAAGGTCGTTCTAGAGGAAAAACGATCGTCTGATACCCCCGGTTCTTTGATTTGTTATTCTCTACAATGTATATATTGCAGTTATGACGGAATGCAATCTTATAGAGCCGACGACGCAGATAAATCAAATTTTGTGAATAGTGTAAATCAGAAACCTAAACTTGCCGCGTATTCCTTGTGGTGGTGTGTTTTCCATTGCGTGGAGCGCAGCGTGCATGTATATATGTAATCATATCTGTTGTGTAAATCTCTCAATTAGATAAAGGAATACTCTGGCTGCAGAATTAACTGATTGATCTGATTAATAATAACGGTTGGTTTTCCTGAGGCGCAGCTCATTCGTTTCAGTTATGTGATATAGTAAACTCTCTGTTGTATAAATCACCCTATCTGATAAACGGACGCTTAGGTGTTTGCCAGATTAACAGGCTGATCTAAATATAGATTTGCCGAATATGAATTACGGTTCGTTTTCCTGACGCATAACTCTTTTATATTCAGTTATATGGTAAAGTATTATCTCTGTTGTATAAATCACTGTATCTGATAAACGGGCAATTAACTGTTTGCAGTATGATGGACAGGCTGTATCTACATGGATCAAGTATTAATTACCATTCTATCTGATACGCAGAAACTATATTTACAGGATCCCCAAATCCTTGAAAATGACTGATGTAAAGTGTGTTATCCCCTTTACACCATATCATTTCATACGGACTGTTTATCCCCCATGTTTCTTCGTAAAATATCTGTATGGTTGTACAGTTTGGTGAGATGATATGCATATTGTATGACCCTTGTCCAGCTATATAAATATTGCCTTCTCTATCTACCGCAAGACTGCTTGGAGAAATCAGATTGTCATGCTTATAAACATGCTGTACAGTACCATTAAGATCCATACTTGTTACACTGTGGTTACCTTCATCAGATACATATAGTGTTTTCTGGTCCGGACTAAGTGCAATGTTGCATGGCTCTTTGAACATATTCTGTCCTTTGTCATCTGTTGAGAGGATTTTTAGTATGTGTCCATCTAATTCGAGAAATTTCACGGAGCCAGGATTCAGAAAAGAGACAATCAATGTGTTATTAGTATAAACAATACCACAACTACCATCACTAATGTTCACTTCATTCACTACAGACAATTTCTTACCAACCTTAATGAATACAAGTTTATTGTCACATATAACGACAATATGGTCTCGTTCTACACGCGTTATATCCCATGGCCGTGTAGCTAGTTGTATACAGGATATAACTATGTTGTTGTCAACATCAATTATCTTAACACTGTAAGTAAGACAATCAATCACAGATAGCATGTTGTTGTCTAACATTACTCCTCCTATAATCCAGCCGTTACCACTTGTATCTGTAGAAGAGTGGGTTTTAATTTTACTAATATATGATACCGTGGGTACCGTGAGTACCGTGGGTACCGTGGGTAAGAGTATGTCCATAATAATATGCCAACTCCCACGTTGATGAAGGAAACGACGTGAACGACGTGACGAACATAAAAGAAATAGACAGAATATCAAAGTAGACACCATATCAAACGTGATAGACATTGATTCAGTCGATTTGACATCCTTGTCCCTTACGTTCTGGGCCTCTGACAAGGTACTTTGTTCACGGGAATCTAAAAACGGATACGTCTCGGACCTACACTTCTTAAACAAACAGCATATGGATATGCAACACGTCATCCCTTTTCTTAAATGCAACTTTCTAAGCATTTTAAGTAGTTTTGTTTAGTACACAAACTTTCTTTTTACGAAGTAAACTTCTGTTTTGGCACGTTGTTTTCCTCTTATAATTGATGATGTCTCAATAATCCGGTCTTTTGTGTACTTTAGTCCAAGGGTCACATAGGTATGTATTGCAGACAATACAAAAAACTTGCGTTCCTCTTTGTCTTTACCTTTACATGGGTTACAGGGAATACCAGTATGCAAGGCATAGATGTCTACCTGACTCCTCCCTGCATGGCGGACAGGACTTACTAAAATAAACAAAAAAGGACATTTCAAATGACACAAGGGTAAAATTTCATCTAAGCATTAGCGAATACGTACTTGTTATGGATAAGGAATCCTTTTTGAAGTAAATAATCCTTTTATACGAGAAAAAATACATATACATTGTATTTGTTTTTGCGCTCATAGGTAACACACAGGAAACAATTAATAGCATATTACATTGACGTAGATAAGACTTATCTACGTACCTGCGAATCCTTTTTAAAGCAAATAATCCTTTTATACGAGAAAAAATATATATACATTGTATTTGTTTTTCGCTCATAGGTAACACACAGGAAACAGTTAATAACATATGACATGGACGTAGATAAGACTTATCTACGTCCCTGCCTGTGATAATTTTCGACATGGTTCCAATTTTATTAGATTTCTTCTTTTCCGTATGAGTTTCACAAAGAATTGCAAGTACTAATTTCCGGAAGAAAAAGCAAATTGATTGTAATCAAAATTTTAAAGAGCATAATTTGGCAATAACAAATGATATAAAAGTAATTGACCAGCCGATGTTAATTTTCACGTCATGTATATTGCATGATCCAAAATGTTTTGAATTCGTATTGCTATCGTCTATTATAACAAACAGACAACAATAAAGAAAATTAAGAATTTAATTTATAATGAACGAGATTTAAACATGAGGGCCAAGATGACCCTTAATAGATCAAATGTGTTCATTACATCTGTTTTCTTATGCAAACTGGTGACTTCCTCTCAACAAGTCAAGGGCTGGAAAAAACTATGTAGGGGGTCATAATTCTGCTCAACTCTTTCCTTAATACAGACGGTTTCTGACGCCTCTGCAGCAGACGACTTAGAAAATAGTGTTGCCAAAGTAACATTTGCTCATTATGACCAATTTATCATTTAAGCGCAATGTCTGTTCAGTAATGCTACTTTCATTTATAGATATTTTATCTCATTGCCAAGTTGTTTTCAACGTTGTCTGCTGCATATTTGTTGTATATGGGAAAAGTTTATTCATCTGGATATCATACAAATATTCTAATAACATACTAACTGAGTGAACAAGACGGTCCTAAATCGATGACCTGGAGAGATGCTATAGTAGCTAATATGTAATTTCTGAATTTAGGGAAAATGTTTTTAAGGTTGGAATGAAACTACAAGGAAAGGATGCTTTAAATAAAATACCATTAAAGAAAGTTACATTTGTTATAAGGCATTGAGTCTTCGATAAGGTTGAAATCAGCATTCACTAGTATAGAACCTTGCGTGGATGTGCTGGCTGGCCTGGCTCTATACTGGTGCTACAGGCTTCACACAATCGCCTCCGTCAACATTTTAAATAAATAGTAATGGCTATAATTAAGGTATAGGACAAGTTAACAGAAACAAATATGTTTTATATTCATATTGGTAGCTAACAAGGTTTTCAACAGTTCAACAATAATAACACGACGTTTTCTGGCTTAATTTCCAGAAATTCGGGTAATATTATAATACCGATTCATCAGACGTTATGATTTCTCCACAACTCAGAGAACTAGTGAGGAACGTCGTCACAGCTATTCTGAAATTAGTTGATATGCCCTGCTTCTCCCGCTTTAACTGCTTCACCACGGAGATGGTTTATTGTGTAATATAATAGATTGGATGAGATTGTTAATTTTGTTAAACAATTGATGGATGAGTTAGTTTATTATTTAATTTACTAGAGTGACGTTTTAACGCTGTTTCTAATAGTATGATCAGTTATATCATATCGGTTAACTACTTTAACCAGGTTTTTTTCTGACCTCTTAGCACCATTACTCCACCAACGCAATTTGTTGAATACATCATGTATATAGCGAGACTCGTCACAGACATGAGTGTATGTGGGTTGTTGTATAAATGTATATAAGAAGACTTTCCGCTCTAATCGAAAAAGGTAGAAACTGACATGAATTATTGTGGGTTGTTGTATACATGTATATAGCGAGACCGGTTAAAATTGATCACTCACTAAGAAGGTACCTTGTCTAAGGTTTTGAACTGCTGGATCCAAATGATGTTTTCCCAAGTAAGTGGTCAATTAATATCAACCTTTTTTCAAATAAAAATTGAGGTAGGGCACACTCGCAACTTTACTAGAATAACAGCATATGCTTTGAGTAAAAATACGTAAGAAGTCTAAGCATGAATGTCAAAAGGAGGTTTTATCCTAAATTGCAGTCCTAAGTTTGTATCGTTTAATCGGCCGTGCCCGGGTGGTTAGTATTGGGGTTTAATTAAGGGAGTCTCCGGTACGATCCTCGCTCGCATCAGACATTGTGGAGTACTTTTAGGTTATGCTCGTAACATTGAAAAGGTCTAAATTAAGCAAGTGGCTTGGTCTATCAGAAAAATGTGTCCAGTGAAGCATATTATTAAGACAAGCATTCACACTATGTGGGTATAATTACATAGTCATACATGATTAAGACATACATTCACAAAACTGGGCTATATTTACAGAGTGAAACATGATTAAGACATTCATTCACAATAAATCAGTTTATTTACACAGTGACACATGATTAAGAAATAACAGCACAATATGAGGGTACATTTACATAGTGATACATGATAAAGACATACCGTTACAATATATGGGTATATTTACATAGTGACACGTGATTAAGACATGAATTTACAATACATGGGTATATTTACATAGACACACATGATTAAGACATACATTCACAAATATATGGACATATTTACATGGTGACACATGATTTACCAATAAATGGGTATATTTACATAATGACATACATTCACAATACATGGTTATATTTACAAAGTGACACACGACTAAGACATTCATTCACAATAAATCAGTATATTTACACAGTGACACATGATTAAGACATAACAGCACAATATGAGGGTATATTTACATAATGATACATGATAAAGACATACCTTTACAATACATGGGTTTATTTACATAGTGACACGTGATTAAGACATACATTCACAATATATGGACATATTTACATGGTGACACATGATTTTGCAATAAATGGGTATATCTACATAATGATACATGATAAAGACATACCTTTACAATATATGGGTATATTTACAAAGACACATATGATTAAGACATGACTTTACAATACATGGGTATATTTAAATAGTGACACGTAATTAAGACATTACTTCACAATATAAGGGTAAATTTATATAGTGACACATCGACAACACCTTTGTAAATTATGTATAAAACACCGCCATTTCATTTTTTGCAGAAGTAGATTCTTTCTCTCAAACAGTTTTTACATCAAATTAGGCCCCTCATGGGAGAGAATAGCTGATCTCGAACCAAACTGTTTGCAAAGGACATCAGCGATTTGAGAAATCGGCATCTTGTTTGCAAATATGTTTAGAATAAGGGTGGTATACGGTTAATGTATACAATGGCAACTCTTCAAGTTGTCAAATTTGAAATGAAACTATCGATGACGAACAGTGAATAACCTGATCAGTTATATCACGGTGATAAGCTGACCTTACAATGTGTTTTATGACTTTCTGTCAACCAATACTCGAGTACGACGAGAGTCTTGGGGAAGTATATTACGTCGGCTACCTGATATACCAATGTGTTGATTAATTTTCTGTGTACAACAACTTGATTATGGATCGCAGGTTCGATCACCAGCCGGGTCATACAATAGACTCTAAAAATGGTAGTAATGGCTGCCCTCCTTGGAAATAATGGTTGCAGGGCTAGCATTACGACTGACTGTCTGGTGTCGTGATAAACTGACCAACATAACCAGTAACCAATTAAAAGTCGACAAGCTGACAATTCCATGTGTTTTATGTCTTTCTGTCAACCACTACTCGAGTATGACGAGTATCCTTATCAGTATTATAAGTGTTTTATGAATTACTGTCAATCGCAACTCGAGTATGACGAGCATCATTGTCATGTATATCACGTCAGCAAGCTGATTTACTCATATATGTTATGGCTTTCTGTCAACAGCTACTCGACAGATGATTGCTTGATATACATTATTGGAGTTTTAACAACATTTTCAATAATAAATCAAGTTCATTTAACAATGTGTTCCCTTGCTCTCTCGCAGAGAAAATGATATGTTCAAAGTAGATTAATATTACCCCTCACGCTTAACGGCAACCCTGATAGCTTATTTCAAAAAAATAATTTACGATCAAACTACATATTGTTTAGAAAGGTATTTCGCCATTGCCGTTCTTTCGGGTCGCTTCTACGATCAATGCATGACTTAATAAAACCCCTTAACTCGTGGCTCGTGTGCCATGGTCAATACTATTACTTAACACGAGACTAGCGAGCAAAGGGATAATGTGCAATCTTCCAAATATGATAGCTTAAAACAAGACCAGCGAGCGAAGGGACAATTTGCAGTCTTAAACATACGATAGCTTAAAACGAGACCACCGAGCGAAGGAACAACACGCAGTCTTACAACTAGTATAGCTTAAAACAAGACCATCGAGCAAAGGGACAATATACAGTCTTAAAAAAACGAATGCTTAAAACGAGACCAGCAAGCGAAGCGACAATATGCAGTGTTACAAATATGATAGCTTAAAACGAAACCAGCGAGTGAAGGGACAAAATGCAGTCTTAAAAGTACGATAGATAAAAACGAGACCATCGAGCGAAGGAACACCATGTAGTCTTACAAATACGATAGCTTAATACGAGACCAGCGAGTGAAGGGACAAAATGCAGTATTAAAAGTACGATAGATAAAAACGAGACCAGCGAGCGAAGGGACAATATGCAGTCTTAAAAATATGAACTTGAGTGCACACATTATGGAACATGTTCGTTCTTTTCAAATGCTTTTCAAAGTTGTTTTCACCAGATGCAGTTTAATATAAGATACCGGAAAGGTTTAAATGAAGTTAATGTCTTTGGTCAGACTATATGTTAAACATAGATCGTTCCGACTTTCCAGTTACCGATCATAATTGATTGGAGTTAAACGCCGTTGAGAACGACATTTCAGTTAAATCACGCCGATTGATCCATCTAAAGTGTGTGTCCTGTCTTTCTTGAACATGCTCCTCTCACACAAACATTCTTAATTGGCATTTGACTATCTACCCAAATGGCATATTCAGCACATACCAAAATGATACAAAGCGTACATAATTAAACATAATTAAACTAAAATCGAACTTACAATTACTTATCCTGTCAATATATCATCTATAAAGTCCAATTTCAATTCACATCTTCATGCATTCAACTTGTTTACAGCTCTACTATATCAATGTTGTAGACTGAATATGTAATGAATCACAAATTAAAGTTTAAAAGTTTATATGCGAACAAAAGACAACGTCGAACAATATTTGAAAAACATATCTATATCGGGTTTCAGATCTCAGATACACCTTGAGGTTTGATGTTTAAGTTGAGTCGTTGGTGTTTATTATAGCAGTACAATGGCTATAAATGATTTATAGAAGATTAAGTATATGATAATTAGTATAGAAAACCATTCAAGCCTATGATTTATTTTGGTTTACGTTGGACTAGTCGCAAGTTTTGCCTTTAAATAAACCAGCAAATGGCTTGCCTGCATTTGTTTTATAAAGACGAATCTCTAGTGGAAATTTAAAATGACGACATTCTTAAGGTTGTACTTGGGCAGAAACAGAAAACCAAAATAGTGTAACATCTAGAAATTTGGACGTATATATTTTGATACAAAGATATACAGTTTGTGTGGAAAGGAATTATCAATCTTCTTGACATATTCTCATTTTCCCACAATAGTTTTATGTGTCCGTCCCATGAAACGTCTGAAGAAGAATTGTCAGATAAAAAGCATAAAATTAAAGATAAAGAGTCCCTTCATAAAATCATATCAAGTTTCAGTCCGATACGGGATTTAAGGTATGCCCATTATTAGACAAGACAACGATAAGGTGTTATGTTACATTATTCTGCAAGTTAACGTATATAAGTTGTACTAATTCACTCTTATCTAGCTATATCCGTCAATTAACAACAAATGAAACCCTCATTTTTAAGTGTTTTCGTGGCGAATATTATAACCAATGGTCAGCCTGCACATGCCTGCATTCTTGTTCTTATACGACTATACTAAGATTTAAAAGGGTCTAATGCAAAGATGTATAAGTAAGAAAGTTTGTACATGTACATTCTTTATTATTGCAACGTGTGTTACATCAATTATTAAAATACATTCAATTAACCCTTTTCAACATACAACAAATCTGCATCAAAAGAATAAAAACTACGAAACACTTGATAGATTAAAAAACTATTTTGAATGCAGTTGCGAAAGGAAAATTTTCTCATTGTTAACATTTTATCCTTTTTCCGCAATGTTTTCGAAAGTCGTTTGCTAAAGAGACGCTACACAGCGTATGTATGTGGTAAAGATATACATAAATAGTTAGATAAAAGATAAGGGGTTAATTGTTATGTGTATGTAAAACTAAATGAGAGCACCCACTGTATAAAGGTGCCGGTTGAATTGTGTAAATAGTGTAGATCCAGATCAGTGCGTGCATTTACACTGCTTAGTTGTATCTAACATCTGTTTGTTAGAAGCTTCTTTTAACGTGCCTAGATTATTGTAAGATTGAACAGATGGCCAAATTGATCTGAACCTACGATGGTTAGAAATTCCTATAGCATTCAATGTTTTATATCTGTGTTCAAAGATTACCAACGCCAACTGACACTCCAAAAAGGACAATCCAAGAGCACTCCACATATGGCCACTCCACCTCTACCAAAGTGTATTTAACCCAAGGGCATTTCATCCAAGGGCACTTCAAAAAAAGGGTATCCATCCAAAGGCACTCCACTCAAGGGTACTTTACTAAATGCACTCCACTCAAGGAGACTCAACCTAATGGCATAACGCCAACTGTCACTCAACAAAGGACACTTATCCCTAGAGCACTCACACATAAGTCATTGGACCAACTTTTTACAGGTAAATAAGATATATCGTAGCATAGGAATACTGTTACATCGAAGAACTTTAACAATATTATATCAGGCAAACGCTTAAGGCTTTATCACATACAGACACAGTTTGACGCGTGTGTATCAGATGGCGTTTAATTTAATTTAAACTTATTTAGTTTACATCGATTGCGAAACAAGCATTCAGCTTATAATAATCACGTTCGATGTCTACTTTCTTGAGACATAACCAGTACGTTTGTGTGGAAACAACCCAAAGTCAGCCGACGTTTGAAACCAGTGTAGACCTGTTCCTTTAAGTATATAGTCACTCAGAATGATATCATAATCACTGTACTTTACCACGATGTTTTTATTGGTGTTTGCTGCAGATTCCATATATGCCGGGCCAGGTTAAAATTATCAAAACCAACCGTTATTCGGTGAAAACAGACCCGTTTATCTGCAAGTAAAACTATAATCATTTCCATGACTCCATATCTCAAACAGATCCGTTCCGTTGACATTTTCAATTTACATTCATTAGTTTGAGCCAGTCCCTGGTAAAGGTACACGCTAGCTTTTGTGAATAGTTTATCCCCAAATCAACATATGTATCATCACAGTCTGATCAACATATGCAATGTCCTGCTAATAAATCATTTAAATATGTCGTGTCAAATATTTAAAGAATCTTATTAAAATATCATTGCAACTGATGGCGGTAAATTTAAAAACTAAAATTGTATTAGCTTCTAATTTTCAAAACATAAAATTAAACATCGGGTGTCAATCAAGCATGCCATGTTAACGTTATCATAAACCGTGAGGGTCGCATCCCTACCATTTTAGAAGTCTTTGGTAGAACCCGACCTAGGATCAAACCCAGGTATCCTGCTCTTGATGCAGAAGATCTAACCCTTACACCTCCGAGCCGATAGAGCCAAAGAAATACCTCCGACAGTGTAGCTGTGACAAAAACACTCCATGTAGGGGGCATGCAAAAACCTTGGCCTACACATTATTTTCAACAAATATAATCTGGAAAATATTCGACCACGAACATGTGCATATATCATTCTGGCATATAGTTTCGTGAATATTCGTATAATACAAGCTCGCTGTGTAAACCAGTCTACGAACATTCGCGAGGGAACCGCGACTTCCTAGTTTCGAGTGCAGTGAGCCGAATGATGCAGACACAAGTCCACGGTGAATATGTGTTCACAATACGCCCCTGTTAGATTGTGTTTTTATTTTGCGAACAGATATTCGTCTCAAGATGCCAACTGTTATGGTAATGGAGTATTTAACTCACAATCTAAGTGTCTTCTTCTTGGGAAGATTGATCTGATAAATGATAATTTAAGGTGTAAAATTGAAGCATAAATTTTAATCAAAATAAAATGTTCATGCTGTTTAACACCATTTCTTCATGTTTGATAATCTATATCAGGGCGATTCTTGATTAAATTATCAGGACTACTTGTCAATTTTTCCTGGCAAGAGTGAGTCGTATTTGATACTAATCCCTTAATCTTGAGCACCAAGGAGGGAAAGTGTATTCGTAAAGTTTCTTTTAAACATTTCTGCAATAAGTAGTTTGTATTGTATACATTTTTAAAGTCAAAACAAATAAATAAAACATGGGGAACTGTAAGTCAATAAACAAATGTTGACCTTCATCACTTTTCAAGAAGGTATAAATATGTGTGGAAAATGCTATTAAAACCACAATATTAAATTTCGAATATGAAGCTTGTTTTTCAAATGCACAGTATTTGTTCTTTCAAAGTCACCTGTGTGATATACAAAAAAATAGCAATCAGATCTATGACACTTAAAACTGTTCAGCCTATTCCGCATACAGTTTTATACAGTTTTATATTTATAATTTTACAATTCCAAACCGGCCACCATTGGCAAAAACGTCCTCAAAATATAGGTTTTTACATTATCATACATATTTCCATGATAAATGTATCAACTATCACAATTGGACTTGCTTTTAGTCTTTTAGATTGATCAGAAACACGTTTTCAAAACTTATTGAAATCCAGCCTTCCCGCATAAATACGTGCATGCTTCCATAAGTGGTATTGAACAAATTTATCTGATCGGTTTTGATATTTCCAAAAGGATATAAATATATATATATATATATCATTAACCCTTGTCAACATACAACAAACTGCATCAAAAGAATGAAAACTACGAACCACGTTATAGATTAAAGAACAAGTTTGAATGCAGTGGAACAACTTGGCACGAAAGGAGAATTTTCTCATTTTATCGTTTTGCCGTAATGTTTTCGAAATTCGTCTGCTGTAGAGACGTCATAGAGCGTATTTATGTGGTAAAGGGATACATTAAAAAGATAGATAAAAGATACGAGGGTTCATTGTTATGGGTATATAATAATAAATAAGTCCACCGCCGGTAAAAATGTGGCAGTTGAATTTTGTAAACAATGAAGATCCACATATGTTTGTGCGACGCTTCTTTTAACGTGCATAGGTTTTGTTTAGACTGAACAGATGGCCACAGAGATATGAATATACAATTAGTAGAGATGCCAAAGTGACATGAACTATCAATGGTTAGAAATGCCAACGTGTATATTTTCCCATGGACGGGCTTAGTATACACTAGTTAATTACGAAGCACAATCCGATACTATTCATTGTTTTGTATCTGTGTTCAAAGGTAACCTGATCTTTGCATTGTCTAAAATATAGTTTTGATTTAATTAGGGTGTACAGACATGTTCAACATGTGTTCATTAATATCACGTATATATATACATGTAATACTATTATCCCTTGGTCTACTGCTATGGTAAAGGAGGAATAATCTCATATTCTAAGTGTATTCTTCTTGGTGAGGTTGATCTGATACATGCTAGTTTAAGGTGTAAAATCGAAGTTTAACACCATTTGTACATGTTTGGTAGTTTATATCTGGGCAATTCATTGGTAAGTAACCAGGACTACTAGTCCATTTATCCTGACAAAGGCGAGTCATGTGTAATACTTAACACTTAAATCTTGAACGTCAAGGAGGGATTTTTTTTTTATTTAAAATCTGTTTTAATGTTAGGTAATTGTATAATTGAAGCATATTTTTTTTAAACATTTATGCAATAAGTATTTTGTATTGTATTGTTTTCAAAGTCAAAACAAAAATTAAAACATGGAGGATTGTATGCATAAGTCAATAAACAAATGTTGACCATATACCCTCCCTTCACTCCTTTTCAAAAATGTATAAATAAGGGTGGAACATGCATTTAAAACCACAATATAAACTTTCGAATATGAAGCTTGTTTTTCAAATGTACAGTATTTGTTCTTTCATAATTATCTGTGTGTTATACAACAAAGGAACCAGATTTAGTATCTCTGACACTTAAAACTGTTCAGCCTTATCCGCATATATATTCAACAAATCTAAAACAGACGACTTTTAACACATCCTGAAATACAACACTTTAAATAATTTTAAAGCAGAAATAGATTCTTCACATAGGATATGGATCAATTATCAAAATAGGCCACTGTAGGTGTGAATAAGAAACTAGAATTGTAGTCCCAATTGATTCAATTCTATCCCATCTTATGTGATGATTAACCCTTTTCCCACATGCAGTAAATCTGCAGCTTTTCATACATATAGTATATCTGTAGTAGACGACATTGAAAACAGCTTGGAAAAATTAGGTAATTGTCTATAAATAAACAAGTTTAATTATCAAAGTTAAAAACAGTGTGCAAAAGGTTCCCCGCTACAGATGCGTCTGCATAAAAGAAAAGGATAGCATGGTTGAGGTTTGGTGAAACAAGACCCGTTTATACCATACACGGTGCACATGTTCTGGTTCAGAGAGTTACAGGTATTTAAATATTGCGATACTTTAAATAGACCATCCTTGTGTTTTATCCCTTATTACGTCGCATTGACAGGGATACACATAGGAAGCACATCTCAGACGTTTATCCGTCTGTCTGCTTCTGTCAGTTTACCGCCTAGTTTTTTTTCCTGAAATAAGTTGACAGGCGACATCCGTCTTGTTAGAAATTTTGTGTTTGTTTGCTTGATAGTTAACGCCACTTTCAACAGTATATCAGCTACATGCATATCACGGTGTGTTTTTCTAAATAATTCACCAGTACCTTGGTCTATTTATCTTGGCACAAACGAGGTAGTCGAAATGCCAAACATGCAACCATGATCGTTAAAGAGGGATGTGCATTAATACAAGTTTTAAAAGTATTTCACCATCTAAGCATTAGAAAACTTTGACAACGCGTCTTGTAGTTATGTTATGTGTGTTTACGCCGTTTTCCACATTTGTCCTCAACATGATATATCGCGGCAACAGTTCATTTATTCATGATACCTGGGTAAACAATGTGAAAATATGCCCAAAGGGGACTCCAACATGACATATCCAACGTATCACATATTTAGACCAATCATATAACGAATACTACTTTTACGAAACAATACGCAGTACCCTCTCTTATTTACATACGATCAATGTCATGTGAGCTATCGAATTTCAATACGCCTTGAAACTCAGTCTGACAACCACTTCTCTATTATAAGATTATCCTTTTCAGTTATATCAAAGCGGCTAGTTGACATACTCATGAGTTTCATTAAATTATGTCAACCACAACTCCAGTATGACAAGAATCTTGATCAGTTTTATTACGCATGGTAGCTGACCTACCCGCGTGTTTACTTGCTTTCTGTCAACCCTTACTCGAGTATGACGAGTATCATGGTCAGTAAAATCACGGTAGCTAGCTGACCTACCCATGTGTTTTATGGCTTTCTGTCAACCACTACTCGAGTATGAAGTGTAACAGTGTAGGTTAAATCACGCCGACTAGCTGACTTACCAATTTATGTTATGGCTTTCTGTCAACCCATACTCGAGAACGACTAGTATCACAGTCAT
Organism: Serripes groenlandicus; assembly: GCA_031761405.1. Classification (NCBI taxonomy): domain Eukaryota; kingdom Metazoa; phylum Mollusca; class Bivalvia; order Cardiida; family Cardiidae; genus Serripes; species Serripes groenlandicus. The sequence goes on from JASEVX010000021.1 coordinate 2,411,088, forward strand.
TTATATCACGGTGGCTAGCAGACGTACCTAAGTGTTTCATGAATGTCTGTCAACCACTTGCAAAACGACGACTTGTAGAGAGACACATTTTCTGCTGCGTTTTATGTCTTTCTGTCAACGAAAACTCTTGCGAGTATAACGAGTATAACGGTCAGTTATAATATGGAGGCTAGCTGACCTACCCATGTGTTTTGTGACCTTTGGTCAATCACTACTCGGGTACGACGAGAATCTTGGTCAGTTGCGTGTTATCGTGTTCTGTCAACAACTATTCGAGTATGCGTTGCGGGTTCGATATCCGGCAGGGTCATACGAAAGACTTTAAAAATGGTACTAATGGATGCGCTCCTTGTTGATAAGGGATGTAGGGCAAACATAACGACTGGCTGGCTGGTGTCATAACAGAGAGACCAATATTACGTGTAACTAACATTAGAAATGCCTTGATTTTACTGAAAATAATCAATCCTTGTGTATCCCGGTGGCTAGCTGACCTACCTATGTGTTTTATGGTTTTCTGTCAACTAATACTCGAGTATGACGAGAATACCGGTCAGTGTTATCAAGGCGGCTAGCTGACGTACCCATGCATGTGTTTTAAGAGTTTATGTCAACCACAACTCGAGTATGATGAGTATCCCGGTTAGTCAAAGCACGCTGGCTTGCTGATATACTCATGTGTTTTATGACATTCTGTCAACCCCAACTGGAGTATCCCGGTTTGTCAAAGCACACTGGCTAGCTTGTCAGTTATATCACGCCAGTAAGCTGGCCTACCCATGTATTATATGACTTTCTGCCAACCATTACAAGAGTTTGACTAGTATCCTTGTCAGAAAGCTGACCAACTGATCTATCAGTGTATGTTATGAATTTCTGATAACCACTATTCGAGTATTTCAATTTGGTAAGGCAACTTTTTTGTATCCTTTTTCCTGATACAGACGATATAATGACGCCTTGTACAGGAGAAGATTGTGAGAAGGAGAACTTGATGAAAATATGTGATTGAATAATACACTCAATTGAAGTTTAACACCATTTTAAATAATGTTTTCAGATTAAATAAAATAACAATTTATCACTTTCACCAAACCGACCCTTCTGAGCTAATGGCATTAATTTCTTTTTCGATCAAGTAACATTTTGTATAAAAAAGTATTTCGCTAATGCAGTTATTATGTCGTTTCAAGGAGGATTGTATGATTTAATGTTGAAAAAGGAAGATCTTGATCTGTCCGCAAGCGTATGCAAGCTGATTTGTATATATTGGTCGCTTATCCCCGAAGGTCGGTTTTCGTGTGGCGTGGAAAATACTATAGTTGTTAATATTAACAGCTGTCAGCGAGTGAAAGATAGGTATACAGTGTAACCATAACGAACTGGAGTGCATACTTCATGTTAGATTACGCATTATTGTTCAAGCTCGATTTTCTTTCAAATGCATTTTAAAGTTCACCAGATTCAGTGATATTTCAGATAACACAAATATAAAGGTACAAGTGTAGGTTCATAGTCTGATATTTTCATTAAGTACATGGTTCATAGACTTTTCTATTCGTTACGAACATGGTTGATGGTCTGATATATTCGTTAAGTACATGGTTTATATACGTTTCTATTCGTTACGTACATGGTTCATGGTCTGATCTATTCGTTAAATACATGGTTTATAAACTTTTCTATTTGTTACGTACATGGTTCATAGTCTGATCCATTCGTTAAGTACATGGTTTATAGACTTTTCAGCTAACAAAAAGGATATAAATAGTGAATTAGGTACTAAAACCAAAATAAAACAAAATCGAACTCACAATTAGTTAGCCTGTCGATAAATGTTCCACTTTACAATCCGTAAACAGTTTGACCGTATCAAATCTGAAAAAGAGTATATAATGTTTAAAAGTTTAAAGTGTCAAGATTAACATTAGCGATTAAATAGACAATTAGTATATTGTATAAACATTGAAAGGATCGACGTCATGTGAGCTATCCAATTTCAATACACCTTGAAGTTTGGTTTTAACTCTTTCAGCGTCTATGGCAATGTTCAAGATTGTGTAAGCAAATCAGATTTAGCTAAACTTAAATCCACATAGTTTGACTTTAAGTTGTCAAAATAGTCCAAAACTTGATTAACATGAGAAATGGAGACGCCCTACTTTGAACATGGAAGATTCAACTTCAAACAAGTCAGCGCTGAAAGAATTAAGTTGATTCATTATGTCGGTCCTGGCTATGAAAAATGTTTCAAATAGTAAATAGAAAGAGAAAAGATTGTGTCGTACATAATTTTTAAAATTATTTGATTAATAGTTATGAAACTTAACAATGTTTGACAGCATATAAAGTTGTTCACCTATCGTCAAACGTATTGCATTATGTATTTATCATGCTCCAGTTGAATAAACATCTATACTATATTTAATTTAATTTGAATGTTCGCGTAATGAATACATAACAAGGTTCTTTTAATAAATATGTCTACGCAAACTTTTTATGTAACGTTTTCATCTTGCCATAGTTGAATTTTTACATTGGGACCTTAAGAAGAGAAGCCATTGCATTGCACCAATGCACCACTGTCTTCAAGCGAATAATCCAAGAAGGGCTTTCAGATTCATGTGAATAAAGTTAAAAGGGTACAAGTATAAGTAAGTAAGTTAGTAAGTAAGAAGTTGCATGTACTTTCTTTATTATTGCAACGTGTTTTACGCTAAATATTAATATACATTCATAATTCAATAATTATCAATCAATAATTTTCAACCGGCCACCAACGACAAAAACGTCCCCAAAATATAGATTTTTACATTACCATACATATTTCTATGATAAATGTATCAACTATTGCAATTGGACTTGCTTTCAATCTTTCAGATCGATCAAAAACACGTTTTCAAAACTTATTGAAATCCAGTCTTATTAATCCATCCCGGATAAATATGTGTATGCTTCCATAAGTGTTATTGGACATATTTATCTGATCGGTTTTGATATTTACAAAAGGATATATAAGTTTATTAACCCTTTTTTTACATAGAACAAATCTGCATCAAAATAATGAAATCTACGAAACATTTTATAGATTAAAGAACAACTTTGAATGCAGTTGAACAACTTGTGGCGAAAGGGGAATTTTCTCATTGTTCACATTTTAGCCTTATGCCGCAATGATTTCGAAAGTCGTCCGCTGTAGAGACGTCATAGCGCATATGTATGTGGTGAATGGATACATTAAACAGATAGATAAAAGATACGAGGGTTAATTGTTATGGGTATAAACACTAAATGAGTCCGCCCACGGTAAAAAAGTGGCAGTTGAAACCTGTAAACAGTGAATATCTACATATGTGTGTGCGAAGCTGCTTTTAACGTGCCTAGGTTTTTTTAAACTGAACAGATGGCCAAAGTGATCTGAATATACAATTATTAGAGATGTCAAAGTGACCTGAACTTACAATGGTAAGAAATGCCAACGTGTATATTTTCCCATGAACGGGTTCAAGTATACAATAGTTAATTAAGAAGCACATTCCGATACTATTCATTGTTGTGTATCTGTGTTCAAAGGTTACCTGATCGTTGTATTGTCTAAATTATTGTTTTGGTTTAATTAAGGTTTACAGCCGTGTTCAACATGTGTTCATTAATATCACGGCTATATCTACATGTAACACTTATCCAATATTCCTTGGTGGCAAAATACTGCCAAGAAATATGCCTTACCTAATGGCAATCAATCAAAGGGCAATCCACCCAAGAGCACGCCACATAAGGTCACTCAACCAAAAGGGACTTGACCAAAGGGCATTCAACGCAAGGGCACTTTATCAAAAGGCACTTCATTAAAGGTACGCCACCAAAAGGCACTCCACTCAAGGGTACTGTACCAAATGAACTTCACAAAAGTAGATTCCACCAAATGGCACTGCACTATAATTCCATGAACCAACCTTTTACAAGTAAAAAAGCAATGGCATAGCCTAGGAATACCGTTCAACGCAGAACGTTAACACTATCATGTCAGGTAAAACGGTTAACCCGTTCAGACATTCAGACGCAGTTTGACGCGTTTGTATTAGGTGGCGTTTGAAAACAGTGTGGAACTAGTGTTCACACCTCTTCCTTTAAGTGTAGATTCATTTGGAGATATATCATAATCACTGTACTTAACCGAGATGTTTTAATTGTCGTCTGCTGCATATTTCATTTATGCGGGAACAGGTAAAACTTATCCAAACTAACCGTTCTTCCGTGAACATAGACCTCCTTTATCTGCAAGTAACACTGTAATTATATTCGTCACTTCATTCTTGAACAGATCCGTAAAGGTACACGCCAGCTTTCGCGAACAGTGTACTTGTAAATTAACATGTGCATCCTCACAGCCTTATCAAGATATGCACTGCTCATGAATCTTTTAAATCTATAGGGTAAAATATTTAAAGAAATGTATTGAAATGTTATTGCAAATGATGGCGTACATACAAAACATACAAATAAACATCAGGTGTCAATCAGGCGTGTGAACATTATCATAAACCGTCAAGGAAGGCACCACTACCACTTTCGAAGTCTTTGGTGTGACCCGACCTAGGATCAAACCCGGTAATCCCGCTCTTGACGCGGAAGTTCTTACCATTACACCAACGAGGCGATAGAACCAAATAAAAACCTCCAAGAATGTAATTGTGAAAGAACCACTCTATGTAGAGGGCATGCAAAATAACTTGGCCTATACATTTTTTTCAACCCATCTAATCTTAATCAGATTTGACCGCAAACATGTGCATACATTATTCTCGCATAGGTTCGTTGCGAGTCTTGGGTAAGTAACCAGGACTACTGGTCCATTTATCCTGACAAAGGCGAGTCATGTGTAATACTAAACACTTAATCTTGAACGTTAAGGCGGGAATTCTTTTTTAATTAAAATCTGTATTAATGTTATGTAATTGTATTATTGAAGCATGTTTTTTTAAACATTTATGCAATAAGTATTTTGTATTGTATTGTTTTCAAAGTCAAAACAAATATTAAAACATTGAGGATTGTATGCATAAGTCAATAAACAAATGTTGACCATAAACCCTTCCTTCACTCCTTTTCAAGAAGGTATTAATAAAGGTGGAAAATGCATTTAAAACCACAATATTAACTTTCGAATATGAAGCTTGTTTTTCAAATGTACAGTATTTGTTCTTTCAAAATTACCTGTATGTTATACAACAAAGGAACCAGATTTAGTATCTCTGACACTAAAAACTGTTCAGCCTTATCCGCATACATATTCAACAAATCTACAACAGACGACTTTTAACACATCCTGAAATACAACACTTTAAATAATTTTAAAGCAGAAATAGATTCTTTACATAGGATATGGATTCAATTATCAAAATAGGCTACTGTAGGTGTGAATAATAAACTAGAATTGTAGTCCCAATTGATTCAATCCCATCCCATCTTATGTGATGATTAACAGTGTGCCAAAGGTTTCCCGCTACAGATGCGTCTGCATAAAAGAAAAGGGTGGCATGGTTGAGGTTTGGTGCAACAAGACCCTTTTATACCATACGCGGTGCACATGTTCTGGTTCAGAGAGTTACAGGTATTTAAATATTGCGATACTTTACATAGACTATCCTTGTGTGTTAACCCTTATTACAGGGATACACATGGAAAGCACATCTCAGGCGTTTATCCGTCTGTCTGCTTCTGTCGGTTTACCGCCTAGTTTTTTTTCCTGAAATAAGTTGTCAGGCGACATCCGTCTTGTTAGAAATTTTGTGTTTGTTTGCTTGATAGTTAACGCCACTTTCAACAGTATTTCAGTTACATGCATATCACGGTGTTTTTTTCTTAATAATTCACCAGTACCTTGGTCTATTTATCTTGACACACACGAGGTAGTCGAAATGCCAAACATGCAACCATGATCGTTAAAGAGGGAAGTGCATTACTACAAGTTTTAAAAGTATTTCACCATCTAAGCATTATAAAACTTTGACAACGCGTCTTGTAGTTATGTTATGTGTGTTTACGCCGTTTTCCACATTTGTTCTCAACATGATATATCGCGGCAACAGTTCATTTATTCATGATACCTCGGTAAACAATGTGAAAATATGCCCAAAGGGGACTCCAACATGACATATCCAACGTATCACATGTGTAGACCAATCATATAACCAATACTACTTTTACGAAACAATACGCAGTACCCTGTATTTTTTACATACGATCAATGTCATGTGAGCTATCACATTTCAATACGCCTTGAAACTCAGTCTGACAACCATTTCTCTATTATAAGAGTATCCTTTTCAATTATATCAAAGCGGCTAGCTGACATACTCATGAGTTTCATTAAATTATGACAACCACAACTCCAGTGTGACAAGAATCTTGATCAGTTTTATTACGCATGGTAGCTGACCTACCCACGTGTTTAATTGCTTTCTGTCAACCCTTAATCGAGTATGACGAGTATCATGGTCAGTAAAATCACGGTAGCTAGCTGACCTACCCATGTGATTTATAGCTTTCTGTCAACCACTACTCGAGTATGAAGAGTAACAGTGTAGGTTAAATTACACCGACTAGCTGACTTACCAATTTATGTTATGGCTTTCTGTCAACCCATACTCGAGAACGACTAGTATCACAGACATTTATATCATGTATAATTAAATTTAATTGCGCGCTAAATGACCTTAGCTGTCGATGCGCCATAAAACAATATACATTCATTCATTCATATCTTCTCTCAAATGACTGTTACATTAAGGATTTCATTTCTATTAACTTATTATCTTTGATTAGAGTATATTAATTCGTTTGTCAATCAAAGAGGAAAAGTCTTATTTAAGTTTTCTATATTTTTTTCAAACATTTTCTCCCCGGATTTTGACCATAAGTCCGCTATTTGACTGTTTAAATGAATGTGTTATATGTTTGTGGAATGTTGGGCATTTTTGCCTTTTTTCCAGAATATCTATCTATCTATCACGGCGGCTAGCAGAGACGTACCCAAGTGTTTCATGAATGTTTGTCAACCACTTGCAAAATGACGACTTGTAGAGACACACATTTTCTGCTGCGTTTTATGTCAACGAAAACTCTTGCGAGTATAACGAGTATAACGGTCAGTTATATTATGGAGGATAACTGACCTACCCATGTGTTTTGTGACCTTTGGTCAATCACTACTCGAGTACGACGAGAATCTTGGTCAGTTGCGTGTTATCGTGATCTGTCAACAACTATTCGAGTATGCGTTGCGGGTTCGATATCCGGCAGGGTCATACGAAAGACTTTAAAAATGGTACTAATGGATGAGCTCCTTGTTGATAAGGGCTGCAGGGCAACCATAACGACTGACTGGCTGGTGTCATAACAGAGAGACCAATATTACGTGTAACTAACATTAGAAATGCCTTGATTTTACTGAAAACAATCAATCCTTGAGTATCCCGGTGGCTAGCTGACCTACCTATGTGTTTTATGGTTTTCTGTCAACCAATGACGAGAATACCGGTCAGTTTTATCAAGGCGGCTAGCTGACGTACCCATGCATGTTTTTAAGAGTTTATGTCAACCACAACTCGAGTATGATGAGTATCCCAGTTAGTCAAAGCACGCCGGCTTGCTGATATACCCATGTGTTGTATGACATTCTGTCAACCACAACTCGAGTATCCCGGTTTGTCAAAGCACACTGGCTAGCTTGTCAGTTATATCACGCCAGTAAGCTGGCCTACCCATGTATTATATGACTTTCTGCCAACCATTACAAGAATTTGACTAGTATCCTTGTCAGCTATATAACGCCAGAAAGCTTACCAACTGATCTATCCGTGTATGTTATGAATTTTTGATAACCACTATTCGAGTATTCCAATTTGGTAAGGCAACTTTTCTGTATCCTTTCTCCTGATACAGACGATATAATGACGCCCTGTACATGAGAAGATTGTGAGAAGGAGAACTTGATGAAAACATGTGATTGAATAATACACTTAATTGAAGTTTAACGCCATTTTAAATAGTGTATTTATTCAGATCAAATAACATACTGTTTAATGATCATACACTTACTTTCGACGGATATATGGATGACGATTTATCACTTTCACTAAACCGACCCTCTGAGCTAATGGCATTAATTTTATTTACGATCAAGTAACATTTTGTTGATCTGTCCGCAAGGGGATGAAAGCTGTTTGTATAAATTGGTCGCTAGTCCCAAAAAGGTCGGTTTTCGTGTGACGTAGACAATATTATAGTTGGTAATAGTATTATCTGTCAGAGAGTGAAAAATGGGTATACAGTGTAACTATAACGAACCTGAGTGCATAATTCATGTTAGATCAAGCTCGATTTTCTTTAAAATGTGTTTCAAACTCGGGTTCACCAGATTCAGTGATATTTCAGATATCAGAAATATAAAGGTACAGGGGTAGGTGCCAAGTCTGATCTATTCGTTAAGTACATGGTTTATAAACTTTTCAGCCAACACAAATTACATAAATATTGAATTAGTTACTTAAGCCAAAATAAAACAAAATCGAACTTACAATTGTTTAGCCTGTCGATAAATGCTCCATTATCCAATCCGTATAACTCAACGTTTTAACAGTAGAAGAGTATATATAGAGTATACAAGTTTACAGTTTCAAAGTTTACAAACGAAGAAAAATCAATATCGTCTATTATATAAACACTGAAAGGATCGACGTCATGTGAGCTATCATATTTCAATACACCTTGAAGTTTGATCTTTAACTCTTTCAGCGTCAATGGCAATGGTAAGGTTTTTGCAAACAATACAGATTCAGGCGAGTAAGCTGGAAACGAGCTGTCTCACCTTACATCAGCATTGTTTGCCTTTAGTTATCAAAATAGTATAAAATGTGTATTACATGAGAAATGGAGACGCCATTCTTTGAACATGGAAGATTCAACTTTAAACAATTCGGCGCTGAAAGAGTTAAGTTAATTCATTATGTCTCTCCAATTATGAAAATGTTTGCTAGCATGCGCGTATGTGCAGGTGGAGTTTTGCTTTAAATGTTTGCACAATGAATTCATAACAATGTATGTTTAATATAAATGTCTACGTGAACTTGTTATATAATGTATTTATCGTTCTACAGTTGAATTTGCATTGCCACTAAAGTGAACTGTATTGTATGAAATATTCATCACGGTAAAGTTTAATTTACGTGAACAATACCTATACAAGAACCGCACATGACGTCCAGCTGAGGAGTGCGCTGTCTACGGTCAAAATGTGCGTACGGAAAATACAGGCTGGTCCGGTACTCATTGTTAACGTTTCTGTAATCTTTGCGACACGCATGTCATCACATGTATTAGTTTCAGTTTGTGTTAACTAACCGCGAATACGGTCCATTCTAATCGAGTTGTTGTATGCATGTATATAGCGAGACTTGTCTACTCTAACCAAATAAAGGAGCCACCGACATGAGTGTACGTTGGTTGTGGTATACATGTATATAGCGAGACTTGTCTACTCTATCCACATAAAGGAGCCACTGACATGAGTGTACGTTGGTTGTTGTATACATGTATATAGCGAGACTTGTCTACTCTATCCAAATAAAGGAGCCACTGACATGAGTGTACGTTGGTTGTTGTATACATGTATATAGCGAGACTTGTCTACTCTATCCATATAACGGAGCCACTGGCATGAGTGTACGTTGGTTGTTGTATACATGTATATAGTGAGACTTGTCTACTCTATCCACATAAAGGAGCCACTGGCATGAGTGTACGTTGGTTATTGTATACATGTATATAGCGAGACTTGTCTACTCTATCCACATAAAGGAGCTACTTGCATGAGTGTACGTTGGTTGTTGTATACATGTATATAGCGAGACCGAATAATTTATCATTCACGAAGGAGGTACATTGTCTACCGGTTTGAACTGCTGGATCCGAATGATGTTTTCCCAAATACGTGGTTAAGTAATATCAACATTTTCGAAATATAAGTTAATGTAGAGCACACAAACAGCGTTGCTAGAAGAATGGCATATGTTTTGAGTTAAGATTCGTAGGAAGTCTAAGAACGAATGTCAAAAGGAGGCAGTCCGAAGTTTGTATTTTGTAATCCGCCTTGCCCGGGCGGTTAACACGGGGGTTTCGGAAAGGGAGTATCTGGTTCGATCCCCGCTCGCATCAGTCATAGTAGAGTACCTTAAGGCAAGTTGCATATAATGGAAAGCGTCCAAACTAAGACAATGGGATAGTCTACCAGGTAAATGTGTGCAACAAAGTACATGATTAAGACATATCTTCACAACATATGGGTATATCTACATGTATATTTACAAAAACGACTCCACTTGTATTTTTGCTGAAATAGAATATTTCTCTCAAACAGTTTCGACATCGAATCAGGCCCCTTGTGAGAGAGAAGAGCTGAGCTAAGACAAAACAAATTGAGAAATTGGCTGCTAGTTTGCAAAAAGTTAAATAAAGGGTTGTATACGGTAACTGCATAAAAAGGCAACACTGCAAGTTGTATTGATTGTTTACGAAGTTTTGAATGTACGGTGATATCGGTCATATACTTAAATTATTCATTTAAATTACAGTTGTTGTTTTGTCATAACTATTCTTGAGCTTTTTTTCAAATTTGAAATGAAGCTATCGATGACGAACAGCGAATTTTCTGATCAGTTATATCACGGTGATAAGCTGACCTAACCATTTGTTGGTGACTTTATGTCAACCACTACTCCAGTATGTGGAATATACCGGTCAGTAATATCATGTTGGCTTGCCGACCAATCAATGTGTGTATGACTTACTCAAAACTATAGTATGATGAAAAGCCTGGTCAGTTATATCAAGAAGGCAAGTTTATCTACCCATTTGTTTTACGAATTTCTGTCAACCAATACTCGAGTATGACGAATATCCCGGTCAGTCATATCATGCTGACTAGCTGACATACCCATGTGCGTATGGTGTTCTGACAACCACTATACGAGTATGACGGATATCTCGGTCAGTCATATCACACTGGCTAGCTGACCTACCCATGTGCATATGATGTTCTGACAACCACTACTCTAGTAAAACTAATATCACGGTCGGTCATAGGGTGCTGGCTAGCTTATCTACCAATGTGCGTATGGTATTATGAAAACCACTACTAGAGTATGACGAATATGTTGGTTAGTCATGTAACGCTGGCTAGCTGACCTATCCATGTATTTTATGACTTTCTGTCAATCACAACTCGATTATACTGGTCAGTTATATCAAGGCGGATATGAAAAGAATCCCAGTCAGATAAATCACGGCAGCTAGCTGACATACCAATTTGTTGTATGGCTTTCATTTAACCAATTCTCCTACATAACGATTAGCCAGGTCAGAAATATCACGCCGGCTAGGAGACGTTTGCAAGTGTGTTATGGATTTCTGTCAACCACTACTCGAATATGACGTCTATACCGGTCAGTTATATCATTGTGGTTAGATGACATGCCAATGTGTTTTAATGCTTTCTGTCAATCAAAACTCGAGTATGACGAGTAGCCATGTCATAATTATCACCCAGGCTAGCAGACGTACGCATGTGTTTTATTGATGAATGTCAACTACTTCTCGAGTACGACGCCTAGCCTGGTCAGTTATATCACGCCGGCTAGCTGAAGGGCATATGTATTGATATCAACCACTACTCGAATATCCCAGTCTGCTATATCACAGTGGCTAGCTGACCTACCCATTTAATAGCTTTCTGTCAACCAATACTCGAGTAAGATGAGTATCCCGGTCAGTTACATCACTCCGGCTAGCTGAAGTACATATGTATTGATATCAATCACTACTCGAGTATGGCAATGTGGTAACTCAAGTTGTCTTTAATAAATTACGATATACTGAAGGTTTTCTGAGACCTTATACCGGAGACGATTGCGATACAATTAGACAATGGTGAAAAACAGGTGATTGCATTATATACATTATAGTTTTAACAACATTTTCATTAGTATAATCAAGTTCATTTAACAATGGGTTTCCTTGCTCTCTTGCACAGAAAAATATATGTCTAAAGCAGCTGGCTGCTATCCAACATAGACCTTTTAAACAAAGTACATTTTCAGTAAAGAAATGAGCCTACTAAGACAATGATTTTCATCGAAAAAAAAATATTTGACCGGATCGGAATAGATTCTATTGCTCGAAAGGACTCGACCATGCCAATATCGCATACTAGAACGAAATCTTTTTCGAATATTTATCACTCACGTATTTTTTGCACAATTTATTAGCCACCTTCCATGTATGGAGGGGTCGTGGCCATATCCTCCCTTAACAATCTAAGAACAATTGTAAGTATACGAATATTATCCTTTACGCTTAACGGCGACCCGGTTAGCTAATATCAAACAATAAAATTTACGATCAAACTACATATTGTTTAGAAAGGTATTTCACCATTGCCGTTCGGTCAGGTTGCTTTCAGTATAAACGTACGACTAGATAAAACCCCGAAGGTCGTGTTTCTTGTATCGTGGCCAATACTATTGCTTAAAACGAGACCAGCGAACGAAGGGACAACATGCAGTCTTACAAATACAATAGTATAAAACGAGACCAGCGAGCAAAGAGACAACATACAGTCTTACAAATACAATAGTTTAAAACGAAAACAGCGAGCGAAGGGACAATATGCAGTCTTACAATACGATAGCTTAAAACGAGACCAGCGATCGAAGGGACAATATGCAGTCTTACAATACGATAGCTTTAAACGAGACCAGTGTGCAAAGGGACAATATGCGGTCTTACAATACGATAGCTTAAAACGAGACCAGCGAGCGAAGGGACAATATGCAGTCTTTAAAAAATACGGTAGCTTAAAACGAGACCAGCGAGCGAAGGGACAATATGCAGTCTTTAAAATACGAACTTGAGTCCACACATTATGGAACATGTTCGTTCTTTTCAAATGCGTTTTAATGAATGAATGATGAATGGTGTTTTAAGGCCCATCGACAACTAAGGTAATTTTGGGCGTTTAATAATTTACGATGAAATAGTTAAAAACTGAAACATAAATAACCAAATGATTAGACAAAACAATCAAACATGGTGTATGCGATACTTAACATTAATATAAAACAACATGTAAGCCAATGTAAAAAAGGATTTAGGCAAACAAGCCAAACATTACTATGTAATACTCTACATAAAGATCAGTAAAAGTAATGAATGTGCAAAAGCACGTTTAAGAAATAATCATATCTTATTAAAAATATAAATTTTCCTAAGGAAATCAAATAAAAGTTCAGGTTTGACAGACTCAAAGAGCTGACGCATACTTTGAGCCTTGACAAATATATCACGTATTCTGGCGAAATAAGCACATTCCAGAAGAATGTGCTGTACTGAAAGTTGTGTAAAACATGGAATACATTGAGGTGCTTCCTCACCTTTTCAGTAAGTATGCATGAGTTAACCATGTGTGTCCAATGCGTAAACGAGCAAGAACAACTTCTTCTCGGCGAAAGGATCGCAAAGCTTGCAACCAAATGTGTAATACCCATTTAAGAGCTCCAAGTACTTTGCTTGTGCAACACTCCATAAGGACAACCAAGTACTTTGTATGTGCAACACTCCTTAACGACCGCCAAGTACTTTGTATGTGCAACACTTCTTAAAGACCACCAAGTCCTTTGCTTGTGCAAAACTTCTTAAAGACCACCAAGTACTTTGTTTGTGCAAAACTCCATAAGGACAACCAAATACTTTGTATGTGCAACACTCCTTAAAGACCGCCAAGTACTTTGTATGTGAATCACTTCATAAAGACCATCAAGTACTTTGTATGTGCAACACTTCTTAAAGACCATCAAGTACCTTGTATGTGCAACACTCCATTAGGACCACCAAGTACTTTTCTTATGCAACACTCCATAAGGACAACCGATTACTTTGTATTTGCAACACTCCTTAAAGACCGCCAAGTACTTTGTATGCACAACGCTCTATACGGACCACCATCCGCTTTGTTTGCGCAAGACTCCTTAAATACCGCAATGTACTTTGTATGTTCAACACTCCATAAGGACAACCAACTACTTTGTATGTGTAACTCTCCTTAAAGACCGCCAAGTACTTTGTATGTGCAACTCTCCTTAAAGACCGCCAGGTACTTCAACTTTGTATGTGCAACACTTCTTAAAGACCATCAAGTACTTTGTATGTGCAACAATCCATAAGGACCACCAAGTACTTTTCTTGTGCAACACTCCATAAGGACAACCGAATACTTTGTATGTGCAACACTCCTTAAAGACCGCCAAGTACTTTGTATGTTCAACACTCTATACGGACTACCATCTGCTTTGTGTGTGCAAGACTACTTAAATACCGCTAAGTACTTTGTATATTCAACACTCAATATGGACCACCAACTACTTTGTATGTGCAACACTCCTTAAGGACCACAAAGGACTTTGTATGTTAAACACTCCTTAAAGACCACCAAGTATTTTCTATGTTCAACACTCCATAAGGACCACCGACTGTATGCGCAACACTCCAAGTACTTTGTATGCGCAACACTCCTTAAGGACTACAAACTACTTTGTATGTGCAACACTCCTTAAGGACCACTAAGTACTTTGTATGTTCAACACTCGTTAAGATCCTTCAAGTAATGTGTATGTGCAACACTCTTTAAAGACCGCCAAGTACTCTGTATGTTCAACACTACATAAGGACCACCAACGACTTTGTATGTGCAACACTCCTTAAGGACCACCAAATACTTTGTATCTTCAACACTTCTTAAGGACCTATCAGTACTTTGTATATGCAACACTCCTTAAGGACCACCAAGTACTATGCATGTGCAACACTCTTTAAGGACCACCAAGTACTTTGCATATGCAGCACTCCTTAAGAACCTCCAAGCATATAAACTTCACTCCTTAAGGACAACCAAGTACTTTTCATGTGCAACACTCCTTATGGACCACCAAGTATTTTGTATGTGCACACGTATTGAGCACCACCAAGTATTTTGTATGTGCACACTTATTAAGGACCACCAATTCCTTTGAATTTGCAACACAGCTTACGGACCACCGAGTTCTTTGTATGTGCAACACTCCTTAAGGACCAGCAAGTGTTTTACTTGTAAAACACTCTTTAAGGACCACCAAGTACATAAACTTGTATTTGCATTATTCTTTAAATAACCAAGTACATTGTATTTGCAATACTCCCTACGGAAGATCAGATAATTTGCATCTGCAACACTTCTTAAGGACCACCCCGTACATAAACGTGTATGATCAACACTACTTAAGGGCCACAAAGTACTTTGTATGTGCAAGACTACAGGCACCAAGTACAACACGTTTTTTACAATACTCATTTACAAATATCAGGGTGTTTTATTAAACGTCGTATATTTATAAAATCGTATGATTCCTTCCCCTTACCGCGAATTAAACATTCAGATAAGCTACAGCCTCATTTGGGGCTACCGTCGACCGATCACATGTAATAAAACAATGATCAACCTAGACACTGTCGTACTGTCGTTAATTGTGTCGTATGATAGTCGTCCGTTAGCTTAATAGATTATATGTGAAGGTAGACAGTTATCTTGCATTAATGCTTTGGAAAGCAAATATAAGTAAGCCAGGAATACCCACCTAAGGTGAATTTGACGCCGTGATATAACTGACATACTGTTTAAAACCGTGTTAAGCTCAAATCTATAACTCATTTTCTATCGCAAAATATTCGTTATTAATGAAACTATCGATGAAGAACAGTAATATCCTGGTCAGTTATATCACGGACGTAAGTTGACCTTATCATGTGTTTCTGACTTTCTGTCAACCACTACTCGAATATGACGAGTATCCCGGTCAGTCATATCACTCTGGCTAGCTGACCTACCAATGTATTTCTGAATTTCTGTCAACCACTACTCGAGTATGACGGGTAGACTAGTCAGTCATATCACGCTGGCTAGCTTACCTACCAATATGTTTATGATATTTTGTGAAAGGCTACTCGAGTATGACGAATTTCTCGGCCATTAATATAGCGCTGGCCAGCTGGCATAACAATGTACTATGACTTTCTATCAACCACATCTCGAGTATGACGAATATCTCGGTAGCGCTGACCTACCCTTTTGTTTTAAGACTTTCTGTTTACCACTACTCGAGTATGATGAGTATACTGTTCAGTTATATTAAGGTAGCTAGCTGACCTTCCCGCGTGTTTAATTACTTTCTGTCAACCACTACTCGAGTATGATGAGTATACTGGTCAGTTATATTAAGGCGGCTAGCTGACCTTTCCGTGTGTTTAATGACTTTCTGTCAACCACTACTCGAGTGTGATGAGTATATTGGTCAGTTATATTAAGGCGGCTGGTTGACCTTCCCATGTGTTTTATGACTTTTTGTCAATCACTACTAGCGAATGACTAGAATTTGTTCTCAGTTATATCTCGCCGGCCAGCTATTCTTTTCAGGTTTGTTATGACATTATATCAATCACTACTCGAGTATTTCGGTCAGTAATATCATGGCAGCTAGCTGACCTACCCTTGTGTTTTATAATTTTTTGTCAACCATGACTCGAGTATGACGAATATATCGGTCAGTTATATCACGGATTCTAGCTGACTTATTCATGTGTTTTATAAATTTCTGTCAACCACTACTCGAATATGACGAAATTGCCGGTCAGTTATATCACGGAGTCTAGCTGACTTAAGCATTATTTTATGGATTTATATCAACCACTACTCCAGTATGTCGAAAATGTCGGTCAATTATATCACGGCGGCAAACTGACATACCCATGTGTTTTATGAATCTCTGTCAACCACTGCACCATACATACGAACATCCTATTAGGTTATAGCACGCCAGCTAATTGACCTTCCCATGTGTTTTATGACTTTCTGTCAACCACTACTACCGAATGGCAAGAATCTGTACTAGTTATATCACGGCGGCTAGCTGATGTTGCAATGTGTTTTATGACTTTCTGTCAACCACTACTAGCGAATTACGAGAATCTTTGTCAGTTATAGCAAGCCGGCTAACTAATTGTCCTATTTGTCTTATGACTTTCTGTCAACGACTACTACCAAATGGTGGGAAACTTTGTCAGTTATAACACGCAGGCTAGCTGACCTACCCAAATATTTGATGACTTTCTGTCTACCAATACTCGATCATGACGAGTATCCCAGTCAGTTTTATCACGGCGGCTAGCTGACCTTCCAATGTATTTTATGAATTTATGTCAACCACTTCCCGAGTATGATGATTATCCCAGTCAGTTTTATCACGGCGGCTAGCTGACCTTCCAATATTTTTGATATCTGCCAAGCACTACTCAATTTAACCAGGCAGTTATATAACGCCGGCTAGCTGACATACACATGTTGTTTTATGACTTTCTGCCAACAACTAATCGAGTATACCGTTCAATTATATCACGGCTAGCTGACTTACACATGTTTTTTTAAGTATTTTTGTTAACAACTACTCCAGTATGACGGATAAAACCGTCAGTTATATCACACCGGCTAACTGACATATCCATGTGCTTTATGACGTTCTGTCAACCACTACTCGAGTATGACGAGTATCCCGGTCAGTTAAATCACGGCAGCAAGCTGACATTCCAATGAAATAGCTTTCTGTCAACCAGATATGTCATGTCGGCAAGTTATTTTAACAATGTATTTCCTTCAACTATCGCACAGAACAATATTTGTTCAAAGCAGCCCGCTGCTTTCCCACATATACCTTATAAGTACATATTTAGAAAACAAATGAGGCTTATATTACAATGGTTTTCATTAGAAACACATATGTGACCGAATTGGAAAAAAGATTTAGCTTGAAAGGACTCAAACTTTCCACAACGCAGATTCGAATGCAATTTCTCTCGAACATGTATCACTTAATCTTTTTTTATTTTCTATTTTACACTTTTTTAGCCACGTTCATATGTATATAGAGGTAGTGATAGTCCTCCCTCATACCTTACAACAATTGTTTGAAGATGGTTAATATCATTCACGCTTAACGGCAACCCTGTTAGCTAATTACATAAATATTATTTACGATCCAACTACATTATGCTTAGAAAGTATTTCGCCGTTATCTGATCTGACCGTGCGGTGATGAGTTGGTTTTTAAATCTTGAAGCTCACTTTCCTTCTGACGTGGCCAATACTATTGCTTAACACGAGACCAGCGAGCGAAGGGACAATATGAAGTCTTACAAATACGAACTTGAGTGCACATAGTATCGTTCTTAAGAAATGCTTTTCAAAGTTGTTTTCACCAGATTCAGTTTGATTTAAGATACCAGAAAGGATTACATATAGTGCCGGTTTTTGGTCAATACTCTAATTTATAATGTTTAACATATATCGTTTCGATTTTCCAGTCACCGAAAATAATTGATTCGAGTTAAACGCCATTGAGAACGGAACTTCAATTATAACACAACGATTAATTCATCTAAAGTGTGTTTCCTGTCTTTCTCGAACATGTTCCTCTCACACAACATTCTGTTTTAGCCATTTGAGTTTCTTCCAACATGGCATATTCAGCCCATACCAATATGATACAAAGCGTGCATAATCAAACAAAATGAAATTAAAATCGAACTTACAATTACTTATCCTCTCCAATTTTAATTCACATCCTCAGGCATTCAACTTGTTTACAGCTTTACTATATCAATTGTGTAGACTTAGTATGTAATGAATCACAAATCAAAGTTTCAAAGTTTATATGCGAACACAAGACAACGTCGTTCATTATTTGAAAAAAAATGTATATTGGTATAAATGATTTATAAAACATACGTATATGATAGTTAGTATAGAAAACCATTCAAGCCTACGGTTTAGTTTGATTTGTAAGACTTCTTCGTTGTGTTGGACTAGTCGAAAGTTTTCACTTTAAACAAACTAGCAAATGGCTTGCCTGCGTTTGATACTGAAATATATAGTTCGCTTGAAAAGGAACAACCAATCTTCTTCAGAAATTCTCATTTTTCCCACAATAGTTTTAAAATATGTCAGTTCCATAAAACGTCTGAAGTCGAATTGTCAGATAAAAAGTGTAACTGTAAAGATAAACAGTTCATTCATAAAACCATATCAAGTGTCAGTCCGATAAGGATACGCCAATTATTAAACAAGACAGCGATTCGATGTTATGTTACATTCGTCTGCAAGTTAATATGTCGTTTATAGTTGTACCATTCACTCTTATCTTGCTATATCCGTCAATTAACAATATTTGCTTGTCCAGAAGCACTCAATTCTAAAGTTTTTTTCGTTCGGGAATTTTAAAACCAAAGATCAGCAAGCACATGCATGCAGTCCTGTACTTATACGATTATACAATGATTCAACTTTCATTTATAAAAGTTTAACATATTTTAAATCATATATTTTCGAAGTATATATAAGTGTTAAGATTGCAATGTCACTGCCAGAATATCTTTCAGGTGTTTTTTTCATGTTTAAAACATTAACGCTCATGGTATACTTCCATGATACCTAACCAGTACTTGTTCGAAAGAATGCTAAATTGGGACTACAATTGCTAAATTGTTGCAACCGCTTGATGAACGAAGCATTCATGTGATTGTTTCGTTCAGAGCCCAAAATTCCGTTCCACTCTTAGAGCGTTCCAACGTCGTTCCAATCACGCTCACGATCCAATCACGTTCCGCTCAGATTGTCAATATCATTACTCGAGTAAGACGAATATCACGCTCATATCTATCATGGCGGCTAGCTGACCTAATTTTCTTGATTGACGATTTGTTATGCAGTTTTATTTAACCATGTTCTTGATACAGACGCTACTTTTACTTTTGACTCCTTCTACCGGAGAAAATTGTGAGAAAAGAAGAAATTTGATGAAAACAGATGATTGCCTAAAACGCTTAATAGGATTTTTGAGAACATGGTAAATCTTTTTGTTAGTTTAATCATGTCAATCATTTTTAATTTGAAAATTTGATTAATTTGTGTCTAACCTTTAGTTTCAACCTAACCTTTCTGGTATCTAAAATGAATCTGAATCTGGTAAATCGACTTTTAAAGACATTTCAAAACAATGAACATGTACCTGTATGAATGACATTCCATACTGTAATCACGCCAGTTCGTATTTGTAAGAAGCGACCTAATAGCGGTTATGGCGAAATAGTTTGCTATACAAATGCAGTTTAATCGTAAATTATTTGATAACCCATATCAATGCCGTTGTTCAAGTTTATTAGGTAGAACACGTTCAAATTTGGCAGTTTGTATGTGAACAAAACAATCTATCGTCCAATATTCAAAAGAAATGACAGGTATTTACTTCGTTCTCAAATACACCTTGAAGTTTAATTTTTACGGTGATTATTGTGTCTGTATTGTAGCTGCATAATGGCTATAAATAACGTTAATGTTATGAAGATTTCCTGTCTTATCATAAATATAAAGAACCACTCAATCTTAATCTTAATCTTACAATTAGTTATGTTTTGTAAAATTGAAATGAATGCTTACACAAAATCAGTTTAATCGATATAGTTAATAGTACGTCTACCAAATTAAGCTACGCTTAAAAACTAATTAGATCTATAAATGAAATATAAAATATTTGAATAAAGTTGAAATCATTGTAGTTAACGGAGACATTCACTTTCATAGAAAAGTTCTTATTTTTTCCATGTTTGTGTGTTTAGTTTTACAAAGGCTTAATGCGGTTTTCAACATGTTGATCACTGCGACCTAACTATTATCCAAGTTTGCTGGGTGTCGAACTGCTACCGTAAAATTTGCATTACCCAAGGGCAATCCACACAAGGGCAGTTCACCCAAGGGCAATCAGACCATTGACACTCCGACCAAGCGCACTCCGACAGTTGAAACTCCGACCAAGGGCACTCCGACATGACATTGGAGTCCTCAAACACTTGCACCTTTATTATACAAGCTTAATTGGACAAACGTATTACTATTAAATAATCAATGTCACAGCATAGGAATATCGTTTTGCTTACTCCTTTCATTGTAGAAGACTTGCAATATAATATCAGGTAAATCATTAACCCTTTAACGTTTGACGAGCTGTATCAGACGAATTTGAAAACAGTGTGGAAACGTATTCTTTGTTGTTCTTTTAGGTACATTCAATCAAAGAGATTACTAAATTACTGTACTTCCTCCGAGATTTGTTTTTATTGTCGTCAGCGTCAGATTATGTTTGTGAGGGAAAGGTTAAAATACTTATGTAGATTATACTGCATGTAACCAGTTTGATTTGAGATCCAAGCGTTGGTTGTATTGTGCGATTATATTGTACATTTATCGAGCTCCTACTCATGGATATTAAAATGTATAAGGTCAATTCGAGACTATCTTTAATTTGGTGTTGTCTGATCCAATATACTCACATTGAAGTATTCTACCTGTCAAACGTTTAGAAAGCATGGCAATTAATTGTTGAAACGTTTTGATTTACATGAAAAAAAAATGTAAATGATGTCATGTTAAAAAACATTAAAGGTCAGTGTTGTGTCATCTGCAAAAATGGAATATGTTACTTGACCAAAGCTTAAAACGTCGATCCCCTGACATCAGCGGATACATCGGTACTTTGATTATGCTCTACAGTGGACTCGTATCAATTCGACATGGGATAATTCGAATATATCTTTTAGCTCGAAACATTTCCTGCAACGGATCTTGGTTTTTATTACACTGTAGCAGCCGCTCTGATACTAGCAGTCAAAACTACTCATGCACATTTTTATTGATGCGATTGTATCACTGTTATGCTTTACATTATTAATATGTAAGTATAATTGAAATACGAATCTTAATATCGAGGGATCCTTCAAACACGTCAATAACTCGACGTCACGTACTGGTCCCTTTCGAGTTCGAGTTATGGCGAGTCCACTATACTTCGTTAACATATGAGCCAAATCACACGACATTTGTGTACAATGTCGATTACGATCAACTCGAAATTTTATTTTTCTAAAAGGGTTATACCGCAGATGTCTATCCTGGTTAAGTGGTAGAGTATCAACCTCGGATGCGTGAGGTCGAAGGTTCGTTCCCGGTCTGGTCATACAAAAAACGTTAACATGGTAGTAATGGCTTTCCCTCCTATGGGCTCTGGACTGTGGGGTAAAGCATTACGAAGGATACGATGGTGTCGCCTTCATGAAAATATGTCATATAAATAAATGATACAGGGACGTGTATCAGGTTTAAACTCGGCAAGAGAAAACCAAAGGGAGAATAATTTGTTCTTGTTGTCTACTGAATTTATAATGTGACTCCAGAGTTATGTCCCTTTCGGTATTTTGTTCTCCCGAACGTATCAGAAATGAACGTTTATAGTTAGGGAAAAAACTTATTTAAAATATAAGGAAATATTGAAAATTAGAATAACTCGAAACATTAATAGAAGAGATATATACAAAGTGAGAAATATTAACCCTTTCCCCAAAACAGATACAATGATAAGCTATCAACCTGAATGACATGTTTTTCTTCATTTTGTTATGTGGTGTAAAAAGGGACAATGGATGGGCATAGTTTACGGATTCCTAGGCCCGTTGGACGGCCATTGGTCATAATTGAAATTAAGGTCAAGAGAATCGTCGGAAACAATCCTGAGCAAGTACACATCTTCGGCAGAACTCGTAAACCCCGTTTATCGTTTATGAATATACCCTTAATATGACGGTAGATCAGGGTGCGATCCCGGTCGAGTCACATACACTATTTGTATCGGTAGTAATAGCTTTACACCTTGTAGTTCTGAGTTATAAGGAGAGCAAACCATCTGATGTGTATTCTGGTTATGTGATTCAATAGAAGATAGTCCCCATAATTGACGTCAACAACCTTTACATTGGAGTTTTTAATATCAGCCAAAGCCATCGTGTTGTTGTATAACATTACTCCTCTTGAACTCGAGCATCCGTATTCACTTGTATCTGTAGAATGTTGGATATCGATTTCACCAACATATCTCAATAATATCGACTTAGTCGGTGCAGATGACTTCTCAGTTCTGTCATCCATGTTTGGTTTTCCTTCATCTTTCTTTCTATCATCCAATTTTCCAAGACTGTTTACAGCTTTGAAAGACTGAAGAATGGCCTCAATCGGCCGAAAAGAGTAGTCTTGTATAATGCTTTCGTATTTTTTTATTTGACTTTGAGCCGTTTTACCAGAGATCACCAATTGTCGTTATTGTTTGTACTTTTTCTGTTTTTCCATACTACTGGATATATCTTCAAGGTCAGAACTCATCGCATCACAAGTAATAGACGCGGATTCGGTCGCTTTGGTATCCTTGTCCCTAACGTTCTGGGCCTCTTTCAAGGTATTTTGTTCCAGGGAATCTAAAATATATTTTTTCTCTGACCTAAATTTCCTTACTTAATAAACAAATTCCATTTGGATATGTCCCACTTAATCCATTTTCGTCAATGCCATTATCTTTGTATTTTGCATTTGTTGAGAAAGATCGGTTATTACGCTCATCGGGGATTTGTACTCTCCGCTTTTGTTAAATGCTATCGCAATATCGTCGATAAACTCTACTTTACACTGTTTGTGTCCAATGGTAGCACACACAGAACAGCAGCATTCTTCGTGGATTCTACAAAAGTATTCAACTAATTTCCCATTATGGTTAGTACACATACTCTCCTCTGACGAAAACATCAATTTAGTTATGCTGTCTCGATATAGGGGATGATGGTGTTTTCGATATTCTTGCTCGTCTGTGTGATTTAGTACACGGGTTACAGAGGTATTCATTGCAAACTGTACAATAGAATACAGCGTTTTCCTCTTCATCTTGAGAAAACCAGTATTTATTTCATCGCTACCTACTGGTCTTCTACATGAAACCTCCATGGTGGACATGATTTACTGAAAGAATAAAAAAGTCAGTCTATATGCACAAGTATATACAATTATTTTACTAAAACTGTCAAATGTCAGGTAATGAAGATTGTGTACGTAGTTTGTGAATCAAACATGCCATTTATACTTAAGTGCTTCATATGGTAAATGTAAGCATTTGTGAAAGTACCACGATGTTATTAAAACTAGTTTCATAAGTTTAGCAGTATATTACTTAAACTGAAACTACAGCGTCCTGACGCCGCCATAATTAAAACTATTTTTTATCTAAATACAAATACGCTATATATGTTCATGTCCTATATAATTTGCAGTCGAACGTTTAATACGATAATTGTTATGACACGTGATTTTGCCGCCAACAACAAACTTGTGCAAACAAACTCAAGAGTTTGTTATACGCTCGTAAATATCACTCGGATAGTAATTTCCGTATTACAAGTTCAACAATAGTAACACTGTACCTTTATTATTTTAATCAATGTATTATGAAAAGAAGTAAAAGGAAGATGTATTACTCTAAAACTTTCAATATGAATTGTTTTTAAACATATCAAGCTTTGCATTTCGAAGAGGTCAAAGTTGTTTCTAGGAATATCAAGTTTAAATTTTGAAATCAGCATCCAATAGTATAAAGCCTTGTGAGACGGTGCGTATGTGCTGGCTGGTCTGGATCTAAACATATTTCACAGGCTTCACAAATCGGTTCCAGCAGGCCAGAGGTTAAGGCTTTATACGTATTGCAACACATGGTAATACTTAACGATATATAGGACACGATGTTTAGGACATTTTAGACGCATTTTGACGCAATAGCAGAAGATGAGCAATTTCTGCTCTGGCAACGAAGTTTTCAACTTCATTTAACAACTAAGCTTTCTTGTATAGAGATTGTTCAGGTTTGTGCTACCATGTGTTCAAAGTCGTCGGCTCCAGATGTGTTGTATGTGGGAAAGGGTTAAGATTTTAAAAGTATGTTAACATATTGTTTTAGCTATTAAAGATATATGGAACACGTTTAAAATCATAAATACGTGTACGTGTTATATATGTATCGATTTTCTACACCGTTTTCAACAGTTTAT
Source organism: Serripes groenlandicus (assembly GCA_031761405.1). Taxonomy (NCBI): domain Eukaryota; kingdom Metazoa; phylum Mollusca; class Bivalvia; order Cardiida; family Cardiidae; genus Serripes; species Serripes groenlandicus. The sequence continues at coordinate 2,436,195 of JASEVX010000021.1, forward strand.
CGGTAATAACAGGACGTTTTATTGGTGATTTGGGTAATTTAATGAAACCGATATGTACATGTTACTTGTAATGATATACCAACAATCCTGCGAGACAAGCAGGGAAGCTATCATTCTGATGTGATTTGATAGACGCAACCTGGTACCTAACCCTGGTTTCCCGCTTAAACTACTACACCACGGAGATGGTTGATTGTGTAATATAATTGATTGGATGAGATGGTTGATTGTGTAATTCAATTAATTGGATGAGATGGTTGATTGTGCGCGAATGCAGAAAAATCAGTATAAACGATGTTGGTTGCAGATTATTAGCGAGATAAGGGTTCAGCTATGTAATTAAGAGTTAAGCTGTTGAATGGATATTTTCTTCCTGGTCCCTTTCCCTGATACAGATAATGTATTATGCCTGTGTGTCTAACTACATTTGAAAACAGTTTGACAGCAGAAGAACTGCTCATATTTCTCAACGTGTTTTATAATTTGTTTTAAGTCTATGTTTATATTTGTTAAGATTTACCATGATATATGTCAGATGTGTTTTAACGTAAGATATCCTATTTAGTACATTGTTAAAAATGTTATATAGATATATTATTTTCCCTGTTTCAATATAAATGACCCACTTGTAATAACAAACAATATACTTTATGATGAAAGAAAGTATCAATTATTTGTGTTACTATAGAAGATAAAATGCCAAATTAAAATAGTTTCAGTGTTACGATAAATACAAAGAAACCTTGAATATGCCTAAGTATCGAAAACATGCAAAACTGTTTCAATGCAACTGATATGATACACAATGAACAGTCAAATGTAAAAATGTTGGCGGTTCTGTGAACTATTGTGTAGTTGTAAGAAAATATACTCAGCTATTTTAACTTTCAAACATAAGGAAAAATTTTAAACTAATTTAAATTCTTCCGATGATTCTTCTCTTACAGATTATGATCATTATGGGTGGAAAGAAAACAAATACAAAAATAAAATGCATTCAGTAATAAATTTACTGAAAAACTACAAGGTGTATATGTCGATCTTGTATCAATTATTAATACTGATGTAAATAATGCTGTCTCATGTATTCTTGATTTATATAAAAACTCTGCAATTTGTATGCGGGTGAACAAACAATTAAGTAGCGATGCTAATACTGTTCAACCACAGTGGTGGGATTCTGACTGTAATGTTGCTAAGTACGAAAACTATTCGTTTTTAAAAAGATATCGCTCTTCAAATAACCACAGTGACTTATAAACTATAAGGTTTCTCGTAACAGATTTAAAGCTTTATGTCGTAAGAAAAAGCTTCATTTTCAATCTCAAAAAATACACTCTCTTATAAGTGTAAGTAATAAACTAAAAGAGTTTTGGTCTATGGTAAAAGGCACATTATTGACAAATAAAACAGTGAATACATGTACAGTATCTAGTAATGAATGGCTAGTATATTTTGAATCTTTACTCTTTAAAAACAATGATACTTGTACTCCCGTAGAAGATAATCCAATTTATTATTATGAACTAATGGACTTCTTATTAAATTCTGAAATATCTCCAGAGGAAGTACAAAGAGGTCTAATAAAATTAAAAACTGGCAAGGCACATGGTAAAGATGGCATATCAGCTGAATTTTACAAAAATACTCTGCAAGAAATAAGTCCAATCTTAGTGAAACTATTCAACAAAATACTTGAAACGGAAATATTCCCAGAGTCATGGTCTGAAACTTTAATATTAACAATCCATAAATCTGGTTCTAAAAATGATCCAGGTAACTACAGAGGGATCTCTCTTCTTAATAGTATGTATAATTATTTTCATTCATTGTGAATGACCGTTTAACGACCAGTTCGAAATTTTAGACGAATCACAATCGGGTTTTAGGGCCGGATATTCTGCGATTGATAATGTCTTCTGTCTTCAGAGCATGGTTCAAAAGTATATATCTAAGCCTGGTGGTAGATTTTATGTACTTTATGTTGATTTCCAAAAAGCTTTTGACTCCTTGAACCATTACAAATTCTTTACATGTCTAAACAAAAAGGGTATAACTGGAAAATTCTTCAAGATTATTATATCAATGAACGTTGGGTTTGTAGCGGTGAACATATAAAAGTAACTTCAACATATAAATTTATGGGTTTACTATTTACACCAAAGTTATCCTGACATTCAGCAACAACAAAACTTGCAGCACAGGCCCGTAAGTCTCTTTATCAAATCAAGCGATTTGAAAAAACCTTTTGGTAAATTTTGTCATAAGGAATATTTTAAAATTGTCGATTCTATGGTTATTCCAATACTTACATATGGATCAGAGATTTGGGGCTATGAAACTAAAAAATGTGTAGAACAAATCCAGACAAAATTCTGTAAAAACTTTCTTGGTATCAATTCGTCTGTAAATGACGAAATGGCATTGGGTGAATGTGGGAGATTTCCTCTAGCTATAAATTACCACATTAAATTTATCAAATACTGGGTAAGACTGATTCATATGGATCCTAACAGATATCCAAAACAGTGTTATTAAATGCTTAAGAAGTATGATGATATTGGTAGAATTAATTGGGTTACAAAAGTTAGAGAATTTCTATTTAAGTATGGCTTTGGTTTTGTGTGGCTTTCGCAAGATATAGGTAATGAAACGTATTTCATAAAACAAGTAAAACAAAGATTAAAAGACTGTTCCTTTCAAATCTGGCATAATGATATAAATACTTCTTCAAGGTGTGATTTGTACAAAAATGTTAAAACATTATTAAATGTTGAAAAATATTTAAATTTAGACATTAAACCCTACTATAAACGTTCTCTGTCGCGTTTTAGATGCTCAAGCCACAAACTTAACGTTGAACTTGATCGTCATTTTAATATTGAAAGAGAAAATCGAATTTGTGTATATTGCTTTATGCAAAAAGATGCCTTAGTTATCGAGGATGAGTTTCATGCATTCTTTGTTTGTGAACAGTTTAAGATTATTAGAGATTTGTATCTAAATACGTGGTTTAATGCGTTACCAAGCTTACAGAATTGTTATTGTCTTCTTCAAAATGAAAATCCATTAGTTATTAAAAATAAAGCCATTTATGTTTCAAAGCTTTTTGAAGAAATTTGATTGTGCAAATTACTACATTGTAAATTGAATGTAATATAATATGTATGTATTGTGGGCCGGAGGCCTAATTACGCAAATAAACTATTGTATTGTATTGTATTGTATACATGTTTTTATTAACAGGACATTATAATTTACCCATTTATCTGTCTTGATTTTTTTAAACACATACTGAAACACAGTGACAATCTTAGCCACACACTGCAACACGCGGATCTCTCCGTGTCGGAGAGTCAGGATAGTGCCTAGTTGACAGAATCGCCCTATGCAGTCTTCGCAATGACACATCTTATGACCATTTTTGTGACGACCTCGACATCAAACTGGACATATTAGATGTTGGTCAAGCTACCATTCCAATGCAATGGAAGATGATGAAACGGTGCGAAAAGGAAAGACGGCTAATGCTAGCAGTTCTTGGATCTGGTGTTAACTTGTATACATGAAAGGTTTCGACCAACCTGGGCTTCAGGATCTTTATATTAAAACTATATAGGCAAACTACGCCCCCACCCCGAGAAATTCATCCTGGACATGAGAAGAATATTGAGCTCATGACGCTTTACAGCCATCTCTAGACGCTGAATACAATTATCCAGAACAGGCAGCTTGATAAACGACCAATCAACTGGTGACGTTGTTATGGCTAGTACTTTGGATGCCTGTCACAAATGCAACCAGTGGGCGGTCTCCGTCTCGGCGCTACGTAATTCAAGGCAAACCTCAGATCAACTATGGGACAGTCCACACTGAATCATCTCATGGTGTTGAACTTCATTCGAGAGGCCACTGACGAGACTAGATAATGTTCTAATTTGTTTAGTGTAATATCAGTATATGTATGTATAAGTGTTTTTTTTTCTATAAATATTGTATTCTACATAATTAAGGAAATCTGCCATTACTTACCTGATATGTGCTTTGAAACTATTTAAGACGTTTAAAATATGACATACTGTATAGAAAGGTGCAGACTGTGTGAACTCATAACGAAATATATTATAACTATACAAAGTATCAACTGGCCTTTAAACAAATAGTGTTCATATACATAACACCTAGAGTCAAGCTGTTGATGGATATTAACTTCCTGTTATATTTCCCTTATACAGATAACCTTTGATGCCTTTCCAACTGACAGCATTTGAAAAAGATCTGAGAGAAGAAGAATAGCTTATAATAAGCTTATCATAAGCCGTTTCTCTTATTATCACAATGTTTTCTGCTTTATCTTAAGTATATGTTTATATGTGTTAAGTCTTACCATGATTTATGACATTTTTTTCTTCAAGAAGACAACGTAAGATATCATAGCTAGTACACAGTTGAAAATATTATATAGAGATATTTTTCCTGCTTATATTACCAAACACAAAACCTTGTGGCGAAGGAAATTGCCAATTATTTCTTACTGTAGAAGATAACATTCAAACTAAAATAGTTTCAGTTTTACCATAGCTGCGCGCCGGCGTAAACTCCAAATAAAACAAACAAACGCTGTATAAAAAGGAGCAGATTTTGTCGGGTCATAATGAGTTATTGTATGAGTATTTCCTCCCGTGTCACTTTCCCTCATATAGATTACATCTGATGCTTTTGCAGCTGATAACCTTTACAAAGATGACGAGAAAAGAGGAATTTCTAATGATAATCAATTTCACTTCACCTTACAATGTGTTCTACTTTGCCTACATGATACATGCTTAATTGTTAAAGCTTACCATGTGTTTTTCAGATTTGTTTAAAGAAAAGCAACGCAATATCATAGCTAGTACATTGTTAAAAAGTTTATATAGAGCAATTGTTACCCTTGTCTGAATACAAATGTTCTACTTGTATTACAAAACTCAAAACCTTATGGCAAAAGAAAATCTCAATCATGTTTTACTGTAGAAGATAAATTGCAAAATAACATAGTTTCAATTTTACCATAGAGCGGCGTGATATAACTGAATAATGATGAATACGGCGTAAAACCCCAATTAGACAAACAATAGATACGTCTAAATACAAAGAAATCATTAACATGCCTAAGAATCCAAAACTTTCATAACTGTGTTAATACAACTAATATGATACACAATCAAAGATGATAAACATGTTGGTGGTTTGTTCTGCTCCATAGTATGATATGATACAAAGGGGAAAACAAAAATGAAATAAAAAGAATGTTGTCCTTTGTGTGGTTGTAAGAACAAATCTACAAGTATTAATTTAAATGAGTCGACAATACAATTTACCCATTGTATCTGCCTGCCATAATTTTATTATTTCTTTCTTAAAAGAGCATCAACATTTATAAAATGAATGGTTGATTTCAGATAAACAGGGTAAAAATAATTGTGAAAAGAAAATATTAATAAAATGAGAAATTTCTGCTTTTTTACTATATTCTTTTCGAAAAGAATACAGTGAACTCGACAGTTCCGGGTCATCGACAATTCCGGGTCAAATTTGGAAAAAAATGTTTAGTATTCGAGAATGATACAGTATTTTGACAATTTGATTATCAAGTCATATTCCCCATTAGCTTGGCTAGTTTCTTTTCGATTTAGGACGTTGTCATTTCAAGAACGGATGTCGTAATCTCGAGTCACATGACTGCATCGATTCCCGCGAAAGCAAAATCTCAATATTTGTATTTACCTATCACAGCGTAAATTGCTGATTGTATCCATAATTTCAGTAATACAGTTATGTATTGCACAAACATGTATAGGTTATTTACTACTGAACAAGATATATATCTTTTATTGACCTGTCGAAGTTGTTTATGCCAAACTAGCGGATAAATTTGACCTAGTTCACATACGACACTTTCAGGTCAGCCAAAAGGAATTTCTCAAAATTATCAATTTATTAGTAAAACTATTTTCGGAACTTTTTAAGAATAATTTAAAGCTTATGGTGATAAATCAATGTTAAAAATATGTTAATAAAATTTACATTTTTTGTCAAATATGACTTATTAGTTGGTTGAAAAATTCATCAGTTTTCGTGCATAAAAGTGTGTACTGTAATTTTAGCCCCATCACTGTTCTGTTTTTCGCGGCAATAGGTAATTGCAAGTGATATATTTTAGTTCTTTTTTTCATATTATTTAAATAAAAATGACAAATGAATATCTTGTTATTAAAAAACAGCTGTTTGAGGCTACCCCTGATAACAGAAATAAACATTTGTAACGTAACCCGGAAATGGCAAGTTCGACCCGAAACTGTCAAATTTACAGATTGCAATTGCAGACACTAAAGAAACATTTTAACAAATTTGTATAATTGTTGAATTATATCATCGTGGGTAGGTAGTATTTGTTTAACATTTTATGTAATTTTGTTTCTCTCAACTTTCTTTTCAAAGAGACAAGATTCGTTAATTTGATTACTGACCCGGAACTGTCGAGTTCACTGTATATATCTAGAAAAAGTTTCAACAATTGCATATATAAATAAAAATTTCACTTTAAGGTTATGGACATAGAATAAGAAAACTTTTACCAACTTATCAGTTATACAATAATCACTAACGGTTTATGTGCGCTTTAAACAATTTATTAATTTCAGGTACCCTGGATTTTTGCCCTGTTATGACTTCTATTTCGTTGTTTTGTTGGCATAAGAGATACTGAACCAACTTGCTTATCTTGTCGGAGAGACATGATGCTGCCAACTTGACGTAATCGACCCTAAGCCGTCTTCCTGGTAACACATCTGTTATCCTTATGGTTTGATGAACTCGGAAACAAGCTGGACACATTGGATGCAGAAGCTACCATTCAGAGATTTATTGAAGATGCCGAAGCTGTCGGAAAACACAACACACCCAATACCCTGCCACAATTCAATACCTGTACTGCTAGTAATACCTCGACCTGGTGATCATGTGTTTTCATGAATTGGTCGACCAACAGCATTTCTGCATTCATTATTTGCCTTAAGAGTATCCAGGGCTTGTCAAATGCCCCCGAGACATTCGACTTCATCCTGGACATGAATTAGGGAAAAAGTGAGATTGCACGACGCTTATAGACCATCTCCAGACGCTAAAGAACGTTGTCATGGTCCAGTTACATATATTGTATTACGAAACGGGTTCTTCATATGCATATTTGTATCATGGACTTTCTATTGCTCAACATTCTGTCTTCTTTGTATTTAACATGTGTATATTGATTCCTGGTAAGTTATAATAAATCTGAACAGTTTCTTTTAACCCGGATTTTTTTTATAACGGATTGTACCACTTGTAAATACAAATCCAGATATTAACAATAATGACTAAATTGTACCAGTGTTTCTTTCCAAAGCATCTAAAGAGGACAAACTGACGTTTATTTATATTGTAAATATTGTTTCCTTGTTTTTTTAATATTGGGAATATTTGTTTTCCTTGTTTTTTTATATTGTAAATATTGTTTCCTTGTTTTTTTATATTGAAATCTTTATTTAGAGTTCCTTCAACTTAGTTTTACATCTACACCTTTTGCAACAAGACTTATTCAACATGTGTACATAGTACCTGTTACATTAAGTTTGAAATGAAACTTTTCCTTCAACATCGAACTTCATATTGCAAATTCGTTTGCTATTTGCGTTCCCCGCAATGTTAAACGCCAATTCATTCCTGCCAATTTTGTAGTCTTTTGTGTGATCTGACTTGGTATTGAAACTAATCTCCCACTCCAAAGGTGGACAAACTAACCACTTCGTCATAGAGACGGTTCAGACTAGACAATGGAACTGTTGTATTATCTAAAGGTCACTAAGCTAAAATAAAATGTAAAGGGTTGACTAAACCCCTCAATCACGTGACCTTTAAAGAAGTGTAATTTACACGGAAAATATATAGCAATACAAACCTAAACAAACATCTTAAGCAGACTTATCATCTGCATTGTGGAAGAGTCCATCGAAACCCGTTCAAAAACTAACAGATCTTTGAAATATTGCACATTGCAGAATATCTGACAAAGACCGCGGCGTATCTAAGATTACTTAAAATGTCAGGTTTGAGGTTCTTGTCCATTAACCAGAAAGATATAAATGCCAAAAACGCATGGTTTGTTTGTTTTGGTATTTTTGTTTTAAACAATTTTTCAGTTATATCATAACGTTTTCTATCTAAATACCAAAACTTCTGGAAAGTCGATCCTGACACCAGCGTATCAGCCGTTACATGTATACTATCTAAACATTCATGGATGCCTAGGAGGGAAACCACCACTATCATTTTAGAAGTCTTTGGTGTGAACCGACCTAGGATCGAACACGTGTATCCCACTTTGACTTGGAAGATCTAACCATTACCCACAGAGGCGATATAGCCAAAGACCTACCTCCGACAGTGTATTTGTCAAAGAACCATGGTGCTAGGGAGCTTGCTGAGCGGACCCCGATCGAACTTATATATGTAAACAATATTTGACCGTGAACATGAACATGCACCATTCGAGTAATTTTACTCGAAAATAGGTTACTGAATATAGTACCTTCATGATATTCGTATAATCCATTCTCGGACCATTTCACTCGAGAATAGGTTTCTATATATGATATATGATTCATGATCATTCTTTTAATCCATTCTCGCTGTGTGGACCAGTCCACGGATATTTGCGAGGGAAGCGTACCAACCTAGTGCAGGGGTTCGAATGTGCGGTGCGTTAATATCTGATAAATGTTGTTTTAGAAATGCTAGTTTGATGTGTAAAAACGAAACATGAATTTTAATCAAAAAATAAATTGCATGGTGTTTAACACCGATCTAAACATTTATGTGAGTTATATCACGGCGTTTCGTGGGTAAGTTACCAGTACTACTGGTCCATTTGTCCTAAGAAGAGCAACAAATTAGTAATGCTAAACCTACAATCTTAAGCGCCAAGGTAGGAAAGCCATTACTTCCATTGTTAAAGTATGTGATATTTAATACCGGTATAAGTGTTATGTCAATGTACAAATCAAGCGTTTTCTCTTTTAAAAACATCTGCAAAGGTGTTACGTCAATAAGCAAATGTTGTACATAAATCCTTCCTTTGCCCATTTTCAAAAAGGCATAAATAAGGTTGTAATATGCATCTAAAAGCAAAAATCTAATTTCGAATATGAAGCTTGTTTTTCAAATGCACAGTATTCGTTCTTTCAATATCACCTTTGTGATATATACAAAACAGCAAACATATTGCATACATGTAGCTCTGACATTTAAAACTGTTCAGCCTTTTCCGCATACATGTACATGTACAACAGATATACAGCAGACGCATTTTAAATTGTTTACACATCCTGAAATGCAACACTTTAAATGATTTTAAATCAAATATGGACTCAAGTCTCAGTATAGGCCACAGTAGGTGTTAATAAGAAACTAGAATTGTATTCCCAATTCATGCAATCCCACCACCTCCTCTTTATGTGATGTTTAACCATTCAAGTTTATAATGTAAAACAAGTTCATATTTGGCACTTTATATGGTATTTACTTTGTACTCCAATACATCTTGAAGTTTGATGTTTTTAAAGTGATTAGTGTGTCTTTATTGTAGCTGCACAAGGGCTATAAATAATGTTAATGTTATGAAGATTACCTTTGTGATCATAATTATAGAGAATCACTCAATCTCAAGCTAATAGTACATTTAATAAATTAAACTACACATGAAAAAACGCAAACAAAAATAATTGGATCTATAAATGAAAAATAAAAGTTTTCAATAAATTTGAAAACATTGTGGTTAAAGGAGACAATACTCTGCATGGAACAGTTCTCATTTTTCTAGTTTGTTTGTGTTTAGTTTTATAAGGGCTTTTCAACATTTTGATCACTGCGACAGAACTATTATCCATGTTTGCAATTGCAATCCACACAAGGGCACTTCGCATGAGGGCGCGCCGACCAATGACACTCCGACAAAATGCACTCTAACAAGACATTGTTGGTCTTCAAACACTTGCATCTTGTTTATACAATCTTAATTGGACCAACATTTTACAAATTTTAAAATAATGAATGTCACAGCAAAGCCATACCATTAACCCTTTTTAACACGCACACGAAGTTTGACGCGTTTGTATCAGACGAATTTGAAAATAGTATGGAAACGTTTTTTCCGTTGATCTTTCAATTACTTTCAATCATAGAGATTACCAAATTACTATACTTCCCATGATATTTGATTTTATTGTCGTCAGCTTCAGACTATGTTTGTATGGGAAAAGTTAAAATGATTAGGGAACCAATCGTTGGTTGTGTTGTGGGACTATATTGTACATATAACGAGCTCCTACTCATGGATATTAAAATGTATAACGTCAATTCAAGATGATCTTTAATTTGGTGTTGTTAGATCCAAAATATGCACAGCGAAGTATTCGACCTGTAAAACGTTTACAAAGTGTGACAATTGAGTGTTGAAACGTGTTGGTGTCATGTGACCTAAAAGGCGTCGAGTTAATAAAACAAGAGAGGTCAATTTTGTGTCATCTGCGAACATGGCATATGTTACTGGGACCAAAGGTTGAAACGCCATTTTCGTGACATCGTCGGGTACCTCGGTACTTTGATTATGCTCTACAGTGGATTCGTGTTAACTCGACATGGGATAATTCGAATATATTTTTTAGCTTGAAACATTCCCTGTAATGGATCTGGCTTTTGTTTACCCCGTAGCAGCAGTTATGATACTAGCAATCAGAGCATTTTTATTGATGTGATTGGATCACTGGTAAGCTTTACATTATACATATCTAAGTATAATTGAATTACGAATCTGCATGTCGAGGGATACTCCGAACACTTCAATAACTCGACGTAGCGGACTAGTCCCTTTCGAGTTTGAGTTATGGAGAGTCCACTATAGTTCGTCAAGATATGAGTCAAATCACCCGAAAAATGACATCATCGATTACGATCAACTAGAAATTAAAATGTTCAAATAGGCGTTTTCCGCAGATTTATATCCTAGCGTCGTTGGTTTAGTGGGAGAGCATCCGTCTCGGATGCAGGAGGTTGAAGGTTCGATCCGGGTCGGGCTATACAAAATACTGTAAAATGGTAGTAATGGCTTTCCCTCCTTGGGTCTCTGGATTGTTGAGTAAGCATTACGCCTGATACGATGGTGTCAGATTGAACGGACAAGTATTACTGGTAACTTACCCAAGAAACGCCCTGAATTAACTAAACAATTATGAAACGGCGTATAACTCAATATCAGAATGAAAAATATGACTTCTATGATGCGTGTAAGTCAAAACTGTAAAAAGAGGATGCTGATCAGAGTGCACAGCTTAAATTGAACAGTAGAACTTGTAACCTTATCTGGAAATGCATGATATAACTGCACAGTTGTTGAAAGCTGTGCAACGTACCAAATTAACACACAAAATATAGGATTATACTGTTGAAAAAGTATAAACTAAATTCAAAAGACAAACTAATGTGCCGGTTTTATTTAAACAAAACCCTGTTTAACCGGAATCGATGAGCTATACAGATACTACACTAATGCTGCCAACCGCGTATGTTTCATTCACCTCCTTTCTAGTTTGGCACGGGAGGTAATATATCCATGGATAATCGGACACCGATCATTCAAGCATAGGGCAGCCTCCGACCGAAACCAGCACTGGTGATGCAATATCCAACGAAGATTTGCTCAAGTAATTCATAAACTTGGCTAATCGTAAAGACGAAAACTTCGATAATGGTAGTAAACAATATGTACACAACTTTCAAAACATAGATTAGGAAAATCTGCACAACTACAGCACATAAGATATGATATTACTAGGCGGTTGGTACAGCAAAGGCGTTCGAGGAAGATCCCCTTAATATAACTATTTCACATGCAGAAAAAGATCTGCCTTCGCATTTATTATTATGATTCAAATATATAATTCTTTATAGTATTGTCTTGAAATGTTCTATGACTTCATAATAAAAAGTGCAGTGCAAGATCGGACAGCGCAGATGTGTTGGCTGAACCTCATCTACACTGGGCACAAATAAATTACGGTTAGTTTAACTATAACTCAGATGAACATTTGCAATTTCAGTCTTGACTATAAACATACAGCCCGATGTTTTCATTTTGGGAGACGTCTGTATTTCTCGGTATAAAACAATTTCTCAATGTTCCAGAATAACCCGTTCCTACATATATTAAATATGCAGCGGATTACATTAAACATGTGGGAACAATTATGAAAGGTGCCCATAAATTAAGTTGTAGTTAACAAAAAGGGTTGAAAATATTGTGGTAAAACTAGTAAATGCTCATTGTGATGTAAAATATATCTTTATGTAACAAATTAATACATCTACTAATACATCTACACGGGAGGTAATTTGAGACCTGCTCCGTGGAAATGAGCAGTATGATACATTTGTATTTATAAAAACCAAGGGTTTCTTTCCAGGCATGTATGGTTTCTGGTGTGTAAATAATACAGCGCAATATTATACAATATTTTACTTTATTAGGTATGTAACTAGTTGATTAACATTGAAGATTCAGATAATGTTTACATGGTTGTACAGTTGTCGCACTTTCTTCGTGGTTATATTTTCACTGGAATGGTGCGCAGCAGCTTATGAGTCAAGTTCAGAGATGCGTTTTTGTCTAATGGTGATGCACCCCTCTCTTATAAACAAATACTTATTGTTTGCAGGGTGCACTGGTTGATCTGGCTTTACAATTTCAGCACATTCATTAAGGTTGTTTATTCCGATAGAGTGGAGTGAAGCGCATTTAGAGATATGTTATTGGCTCTTTCAAACAAATCACACTATCTTATAAAAGGACAAATAACTGTTTGCAGGATTCGCATGCTGAGCCGTATCTACACTTCTTGCACATTCCTTATGGTTGAGTTTCCTGGATCGCAGATCACTAAGAAACAGTTATGTGATATAATATTATATATGTTGTACAAATCACCTTATAAATAGACGCTGAAATGTTTGCAGGAAACACATGCTGATCTGGATCTTTACTTGTCGCAAATTCCTTATTGTTGATCGTCCTGTTCATTCACTTTTGTACAATCAGTTTTGTAATATTTTATAGTATCTGTTGTATAAATCACTTTATCTGATAAATAGAAACTGTGTTGCCTGTGGGATTACCAGGTCCCTCACGATGACTGATATAAAGTCGGTTATATCTTTCACAATATATAACTGCCTGTGGACTGATCATCCCCGGTGTTTGATATTGTACTACGTGTATTGTCGTACCCTGTGGTGAGATGATATGTATGTTATTTGACACAAATCCAGCTATATATATATTATCTTCTCTATCTACTATCAGACCGCGTGGACGCTCCAGTTTTTCATGTTCATAAACATGTTGTACAGTACCGTCAAGATTCATACTTGTTACACTGCTGTTACCCTCATCTGATACATACAGTGTTTCCTGATCCGTACTTAGGGCAATGTTACATGGCGCATTAAATAGCTGTTGACCACTCTTATCTGCTTTAATTGTTTGTAATACGTGTCCGTCTAAGTCAATGACTTTTACACAGCCAAGACGTTGAAAAGAGACAATCAATGTGCTATTTGTATAAACAATACCATAACACTGATCTTTCATGTCCACTTCCTTCACTACTGACAATGTTTTACCAACCTTTATGAATACGAGTTGATTGTCACATGTAACGACGATCAGATTTCGTTCTAGACATGTTATATATCTTGGCCATGTAGACAGTTGTATACAGGATGTCACTTTTGTTTTGTAAACGTCAACGGTCTTTACACAGCCGTTATAATAATCGGCCAACGCCAGCATGTTGTTGTCTAACATAACTCCTCCTGTAACATAGCAGCCGTACTCATTCGTATCTGTAGAATGTCTGATATTAATTTCACCAACATACATGTATCTTAATGATACCGACTTTTTCAGTACAGTTGACTTCTTAGATTTTCTACCAATCTGAAATCGTCTTTCTTCTTTCTTACTATCATCAAACTTTCCAAGACTGTTTACTTGTTTGATAGACTGAAGAATAGTCTCATTCGACCGGAAAGTGTATTCTCGAATTGTGCAGGTTTTTTTCAAATCTTCTGATAAGTTGTTGTATTGTTTGATTTGACTTTGAGCCTTTTTAGCAGAAATAACCAATTGTCGTTGTTGTTTGTATTTTTTCTGTGTTTCCATTTTACTGGACATCTCCTCAAGGTCAGTAATCATCACATCACACATTGTAGACGCGGATTCGGTCGAACTGTTATCCTTGTCCCTCACGGTCTGGGCGTCTTTCAATGTTTTTTGTTCAAGTGAATCTAAAATCTGATTTATTTCAGACCTAAATCTCTTTACTTCAGAAACAAACTTCATGTGGATATGTCCTACGTCATCCTTGTTCGTCAATGCCTTTTTCTTCGTACTTTGCAGTAGTTGAGAAAGATCGGTAATTACGCTCACCAGGGATTTATACTCTATACTCATGTCGAATTCTATCGCAATTTCGTCGATATACTCTACTTTGCACTGTTTGTGTTCAAGGATAGCACAAACAGAACAGCAGCAATCCTCGTGAATTTTACAATAGTATTCAACTATTTTTCCATCATGTTTAGTACACATACTCTCCATCGAAGACAACTTCTGTTCAGGCATGCAGTCTTGATCTAGGAGGTGATGATGTTTCAGTAATGTAGCTCTTCGGTGTGCCTTAGTACAAGAACTACATAGGTATTCATTGCAAACTGTACAATAGCATACCACGTTTTTCTCTTCATCTTCATCTTTACATGGGTCACAGAGAATATTGCCTACCTGTCTCCTTCCTGATATCTCACTGTTGGACATGACTTACTGAAAGAAACAAGTAAGTCAGTGCATAGTGACAAACATATACAATTTCATTACTACAACTGTCAAATGTCATCTAATCAAAATTATACACGTGTTGTGTTAAACAAATATCCCATTTATAATTTGCAATTAATTGTTCAATATATGTAGTTATTATTCTGTTGGAAACATTGGAATTTTTGCTTCACGTAAGTGCCTCATAAGTTAACTAACCATAAGCGTTTGTGCAACTATCACGAATTTATATACATTTAGTTCAAAAGTATAGCATTATATTACTTATACTATGAAGATATGTAGAAATTTACAGCATCCTGACACCGCCATAAATACGGATTATTTTAACAACAAAAAATGCAAATACGCAATATCTGTACATATACTATATAACTTGCCATCGAACGTTTGAATACAAAAGTTATTATGTCACGTGATTTCCCCTCCAACAACAAACTCGTCTAAACGCAATCACGATTTTGTTTAACGCGCATACATATCACTCGGACTGTTAGTTCCGTATTTCAAAGTCAACGGTAAGTAACTCCATATCTTTAATATTTAAATATATATCGTATACAAAGAAGTAAAAGGTTACGCAACTTATGAAGGAGGATATATTGCTTTAAAACCTTCTATATGAATTATTTCAAATAATGGATGTGTCTAGCTTTGCATTTCGAAGAGGTTAAAGCTAATTTTAGGAATATCAAGATAATTGTTGGAATCAGCATCCAAAAGTATAAAGCCTTGTATGTGCTTGCTCGTCTGGATATATACTTATTTCACTGGCTACACAAAATCAGATACAGCAGGCAAAATGTTAAGGCTTTAAACGTATTGTAACAAATTGTATTGGCGAAGAAAGATGTATAGGACATGTTTAAGGAATCTAATACGTGTTATATTTATATTGATGTTTTATAACCGTTTCAACAGTAAGTCAGAAATGACACGGCGGTTTCTGTGTAATTTACCAGAACTTCCGGTAATATAATGACACCGATACGTCAATCATAATGCTATCTGTACAACCCAGAGAGCCAAGTAGGGAAACCTGTTACTACCATTCTGAATGTAATTGATATGACGCAACCAGGGATATTACACTGGTCTCCCGCTTTAACTGCTACCCCACGGCGATGGTTGATTGTGTAATACAATTAATTGATTACATGGTTGATTGAGTTTTACAATAGATTGGAGGAAATGGTTGATTTTGTAATACAATTATTTGGATGAAATGGTTGATTGATTTTGTAATACAAATGATTGGATGAGACGATTGACTATGTAATACCATTGATTAATGAAATGGTTTATTCTGTAATACAATTGATTATATGAGATGGTTGATTGTGTAATACATTTGACTGGATGAAATGATTAATTGTGTAATACAATTTATTGGACGAGAAGTTTGATAATGTAATACAATTGATTTGATGAGCTGTTTGATTGTGTAATACAATTTATTGGACAATAAGTTTGATTGTGTAATACAATTGATTAAATGAGCTGTTTGATTGTGTAATATAATTTATTTGATGAGCTGTTTGATTGTGTAATGCAATTGATTTCATGAGCTGTTTGATTGTGTAATACAATTTATTGGACGATAAGTTTGATTGTGTAATACAATTGATTAAATGAGCTGTTTGATTGTGTAATACAATTGATTTGATGAGTTTTTGATTGTGTAATACAATTGATTAGATGAGTTGGGTGATTTTGTAATTTACTAGAGTGACGTTTGAACGCTGTTTCCAAAGGTATGATCAGTTATATCATGTCGTCAATTTCCCACAAAGACATTAGGAATCATTTTGTGATAAACAAAACAATTATTTTCATCGGTACGCATGAATGTTCATGCTGTGTTATGGTCTCATAATCCCTGACTCGAGACGCCTCGTCGTTACCAATAGTTATCAGAGTGGAACCATAGACTCAAATACAATATCTCCCAAGCCACGTCACGCGAAACCGACATTTAGAGGTATGGACCTAAATACTATTATAATCAAATGATAAACTTGTATATCAAGGTATTTCACCACAACCCTTATTGTGAGACTCAAAATATGTGTGTACGAATAGATTTTGAACAGGTGATATTGACCTGAATAATATTCTGATAAAATGATACTTGTAAGGCCAAGTGTTTCATCATAGCCATTAGTGTTAGACTCCCAATATGCTTGTTCGGCTATATATTGAACAGGGACAATCATGAACTGACTATTGTTTTATGTTGGACAGGGGAGATTGAAAGAGATGCAAGCTGACGTTCTTGGTCGCAAAACCCCGAAGATCGGTTTTCAAGTGGCATATGTTATAGTGACCGGTTGTCAGGAAGCCAACGATGTATATGCAATCTTTAAATTACAAATTTGACTTTATAAGTCATGCTAGGTCATGCAATAATGTTCATGTTCGGTTTTCATTTATTTTAAAAATGTGTTATTTCAGTTATCACTTAGATTAAGGTAAATGTATGGGTTTATTTCCTGAAATATTCATTCATATAGTACATGGTCTATCGACTACTAGGGTTACCGAAATGTATTAGCTTATAGTTTGAAATATTCATGTAGTACATGGTCTATCGACTTTCAGGTTACAAAAGGCATTGATTTATTGTCTAATTTTCAAGTAGTACTTGGTGTAACGACTATCTAGGTTACAAAAAGTTATGGGTTTATAGTCTGAACTATTTGTATAAATAGCTCATGGTCTATCGATGGTCTAGGTTATCAAAATGAAGGGTTTATTGTCTGAAATATGTATGTAGTACCTGGTCTGTTGACATTCTGCGTTATCAGTTTATTGTCTGCAATATTCATGTATTACATGGTCTATCGACGTTCTAGGTTAAACAATGTATGGATTTATAGTCTGAATTATTCATGCAGTAAATTTGTTATCAATAGTCTTGGTTATTAAGAATATATGTTTTTTTTTTTTTATATATAATCATGGAGTATATGTTCTATCGAATTTTCTAGTTTTTCCAAAATGTATGGGTTTTAGTCAAATATATTCATTTATTACATGGTCTAGTGACTTTCTTGGTCATTAAATTACATGGGTTTATTTCTAAACTATTCAAGTAGTATATGGTCTATCGACTTTCTTAGTTATCAAAAAGGTATCATCATGGGGTTTTAGTCACAAATATTCATGTAGTACAGGTATATGCTTATAGTCTGAAATATTCATATAGTACATGGTCTATCGACTTTTTACGTTAACACTAATGTCTTGATTTATATGCTAAAATAAGCATGTAGTACTTGGTCTATCGACTAAGTTACAAAAAGGTATGTATTTATAGTCTGAAATATTCATGTAGCACATGGTCTATCGACCTTTGGTTATTAAAATGAATGGGTTTATAGTCTGATCGACATAACAGCTAAGAGAAATGTTACTAAGAGCGAATAAGTTACTGTAGTCAAATTAAAGCAAAATTGAACTTACAAGTAATTATCCTCTCAATATTTTCTCCAAAATCCAATTCGTATAACTCATTACTTAAACAACTTCACCGTAGTACCTGTGAAGACCAATTCTATAACGTATACTACTTTAAAAATATCTCTTAATTACACACAATCAACGTCATTTGAGCCAACAGATTTCAATACACCTTGACAAATGATACGTAGGTTGTTTCATTGTGTCTCTCTCCCTTCGACAATAGCAGGACTGTTTGATATCGAAATTGTGCCGCTTGGTTACGCTTTGGGTTATGGCTACTGATTTATACTTTATTTATAAAGTGAGGACATTTTGTGGTGTGCATATCTTCAGACATGTGTGTCAGGATATTAAGCCAAAACCAAGCTTAAGCAGACTCATGACTACCTGACTTGAAAATATTAGGCCTGTAGAAGAACACCTTACAGGAATGACTGTCTGTTTGTGCAGATAATATACACGTTGTTTTATATTCTGCGCAGCAATACCCAAAAACTTTACACAGAAAGTCTTATGATTTTTATAAATTCGTCCTTTTGAACGCGTTTAAATGTTCAAAACTCTGTATCATCATGGACATTGGTAGGACATTGCTGAAAAAGATTTGCTCATCATCGAATTATTTCCCGTGTTCTCACATTTTTTCAATATTTCCTCTGTACTAGGGAAATATTGGTTCAAATCAGGTAGTATATTCCCCTTGTTATAAGATTATTTGATCAGGTTTTGTTAAAAGCTTTCCAGTCATAAAAAATACTTTAATATAAATTACCCGGCGCTTACAATTGACATGTTGTTTATGTAATCCCTTTCTCCATACTTAGTGAAATGTGTTGTTTCGCGCCTGTGATGCCGCAATGCTACATAAAGGGTTTTCATTTAAATCACTTTGTTATTATTTACCTCATATGATGATTTTAGTTTAGCCTGCTTTGACACCATTTAAGGATTTAAGGAAGGAAGTTAAACAGCTAACTTACTGCATTGAAAGGAACATACTTTGTCATGTCATAATGACATATAATATAAATATACAATGTATATAATGGTCTACCAAATGCGTTGTTAAATATATCACTAATATTTAGGATGTTATATGCATATTATCTTCCTAGGCCCTTTTCCCTCATACAGATGAGTTTTGATTTTTTTGCAGCTGAGCACATTTGAAAACACTGTGAGTGAAGAATGATTTTTTTTAGTAAGTAATTTCTCTTTTCTGGCAATGTTTTTTACTTCATCTTTAGTATATGTTTATATATGTTAGGATTACCATGCTTTCTGTCAGATATGTTTGAAACAAAACAACGTAAGATATCATAACTAGTACACTGTTAAAAAGGGTATATAGAGATAACAATGTAAATATCCTACTTGTTTTACCAAACACAATACCGCATGATGAAAGAAAAGGTCATGTGTTTTGCTTACTATAGAAGAATAAATGCAAACCAAAATAGCTTTAGGTTAACGATATCTGCACCTAAATACAAAAAGTATCTAAATCATGTAGAACTGTTTTAATGCAACTGATATTATACACAGTTACAATCAACAATGACTAATGTTGTTTTGTGTACACCATTGTGTGGTTGTAAGAAAATCTACATTGTTTTAATTTACAGGCAAATACTATTTACCCATTGTATCTGTCTGACATATTATTGTTAAATCTTCAAATATGATAACATTTGTTTAGGAAAAGAACTCAATAATATAACAAACTAATGTTTGATTTGAAATGAAGCTATTAATAACCATGATCATCTTGAGTCTTATGGTTTAAGTTCCTATCAAACAAAGTATTACTTTTAGGGTCATGGTTGATAAAAGGGACCCATCAGTCTAACCGTAAGGCCAACCTAGAGGTGCATTAGGACTTCAGTGGTTCCGTCCAAAAAAGCAGCAGCTCTTACACATGTTATAGAAGATGCATTGGTCCAAATTGAACATCGCACTTTATAACTGCCAAATGAACATGGAAGGCACTTATATAGGAGTCACTGAGTGCGTATTAATATAAACAAGATTATTAAACTAGAGTAAGAATCATAGGACTCCAGGCACAGGTGTATAATTTTGACTTTATTTTCGATGTTTCATTCACGTACCAGATACTGAGACACAATGACAATCTTAGACACAAACTACAACACCCGGACCTCTCCATGTCGGAGAACGAGGATGTTGCCTAGTTGACATAATCGACACTATGCAGTCTTTGCGATGATACATCTTGCGACCGTTTTTTTTGTGACGATCTCGACAGCAAACTTGACACATTACATGTAGGAGAACCTACCATCCAAATGCAATGGAAGATGATGAAACAGTTGGCATCAGAGCACACAAATTACATTCAACAACGAAAGATGTGTACTACTAGCTATCTTTCGAAATCTTCGACCTGTTGATTACGTGTATTCATGAAAGTGTCGACCCACCTTGGTTCCACTTTAACGACGGCTTCAGTATCTTCTCCTTAAAGCTATACAGAGAAATTCCGCCCCCACCCACCGCGGACTTCATCCTGGATATAAGGACATTCTTAAGCTCATGACATTAAACAGCCACATCCAGGCTCTGATTACAATATTCTACGACAGGCAGCTAAATAAACGATCGGTCGTCGGCCTGTGCCTTGAGATGTCACCATCATCACTATCACTGACCAAGCAAGTGGTGACGCTGTTGTGGCTAATACAGTTGATGCCTGTCTCAAATGCAACCAGCGGGCGGCTTTTCTCTCGTCGCTACGTCACGTTAAGACATACATCAGATCAACTATGGGATAGCCCAGACTGAACCATCTCATGGTGTTGAACGAAAGAATAACGATATATTGATATAATATATTTATGATGTTATTTCAACTCAATTTGATACTGTGACAGATACCTCTCATACTTCTTTACATGGGTCTCACTAAATGATTATGGCATTTTTTTGTCATCCTTTCTTCTGAAGATGTACGGTGCCGTAGTTCTGATCTGTATTGATGTGGCTATATGCGCAAAATATGAAAGTTTCAAAAATTTAGTTCAAATAATTTTGGCTAACTTGAACGTTTTAGATATTATGCATTTATTTCATGTATGTATGTGCTTCAATTAAGGACTAGTTCCAGGAATTTTGAAACATTACTAGTATTGTATTTGTCGGAACCACTGCAAACTTGACAATTTGGGGTTTTCATTAAATGATAATCCATTTTGCCCTATCAAAGACATCATAATACGCCTCTTTAGCAGTATACTTTTAAAACATTAAGGAAAATGGTTAAATTGGTAAATATAATGGTATACGTTCATATGGTGGCGACAGTACAGGAAAACCAATCTTAAGTAATGTGTTACTAGTTTACATAAGAGGCGCCTTACGAAAACAAACATTGAGGATTTTGTGACCCTGTTAAGATCCCGGTCGATTCAATAATGATAGTAAGTTGTTGGAAGTTGTTTGAAGAGAAATAAACGACATTTTCGTTACCTAGTATTTAAGTTCGATACAAATATAAGTTATATACTCTTGATGATACGTAATATGATTCATACTAGTGTGTACAAGATAACAATATATATATTAATAAATTATAAAGACAAACCACCAACGGAAATTAACACTTTCCCTAATACAACATATTTGCACCAGATGACTTTGAAAACCAACATGACAAAACATAAAGATGCTTGTGTAACTTATTTGTAGACTCTGTAGAGATTCCGAAACAGACCAAATTGCGCGAATGAAGAACAAGGTTGACGATATTGGTTGTTTGGTCACTATTTACATATAAAGACAAGCATTAAGCGTAATTATATCTTCCGCCGTCCCCTGCTTTGAATATCAATACAAGTAGAAAAATAATAAGAAACAATCCGAATTTGATCTTACAAGTCCAAAACAATTAGATAATAAAAACAAAAATATGTCGTAAAATTCTCTTTTAAATATAACATTTTGTATTTATGATATTATTATTAATATGTTTATGTTTATTTGTGCAACATTTCAAATTGTTGAAACAAACAAGCCAAACCCCCTAGCAGCCATGTTTTTCAACGGATCCAAAAAATTTCATCAAGATTGGACCCTCAAGTAACATTTGTGTAAAACTATTTTTAAATCGGGCCAGTTCTGTTAGACAAGAATATTTCTTTACAAACTACACATATAAGGAAAACAAGCTCCGTCCGCTGCTGGCCATTTTGTTTGATGGATCAGAATAATCTGAACAATCTTGATAGGGAGTCATCCAAGGAACATTCGTGCCAAATAATTTATAAATCGGGCAAGTGTTTTTGGACAAGAAGATATTTAAAGTGTTCGATATATATATATATATAAATATAAAGAAAGTAAGCAGCGAGTCCGTCTCTTTATTTTAAGTTGATTATTGGTAGTAGAGCCAAATCACACGATCCAGTCATTTTAACCTAGATTCTTTTTTAGTGATAGTCTCACAGAGCGACAGTTATCCCTTTCAGGGTAAAGGTCAGACACGTGGATACTTTTTTTCAACAAAGGGGACCAAAAGAGGTGCTACACTGTTATCAAGTCTGATTAAATAAGACAATCAAATGTCTATATAAACACCCAATTTACACATGAAACATAATAATGTTATGGTATTTATAAATATGTATGCTTTAAACGCGTCTGAATATGCGAAGACTGTTTTACATCTTGACTATTGCTATGATATGTAGGGGAATCGATAATACCATGTACCACCAAAATATTCAATAATATTATATCAACTAGACAGATCCCGTATTTAAGTATGGACTGATAAACCCTATCCACCAACAGGGAAAATATAATAGCTACATAGACAATTACCATGGTATAACCGTATCAAGTATATTTGGAAAGCTCATTGATGCAGCTCTATTAAATCGTATTAGCGACGCAAATAAAAATCAATCCGAACTACAATATGGCTTTACTAAAGGCGTATCCCCAACTATGGCCGGAAGCAATCCCAGACGCCAAACGTGATGGTAGGCCCCTATTTGTTGCCACCCAAAACGCATTTGATGTTGTTCATCACAAAATTCTATTAAACAAGCTTTACTCACAATGTATCACTGGAGCACTCTGGTCAATCGTAAACTCAATGTACACATCTTGGATTAATTCGCTCTGCAAAAATCAAAAACAACATAAACAAAGAATAACAAACAATAAGTGTCGCTGGTAGAATTCTCTACTCGATGAAGAAGTATGGGGTACATGGTTCCAACGGCCTGAATCCAACTACAAGCTACCGTATCTACCAAATGTATGTATCCCTTCTGAATCGCATCAAAGCCCCCAAAAGGCTATTCATTAAGTCAGGCCCCTGCAAGAGTACTGAATTATGCGAAACTCCTTGACACTGTGCTGATGAATTGAAAACCACTCGGCTTTTTTCTAGGAGTGGCTTTTCAAAGAGATTCTAGTTCTATCAACATGTCAGGAGATACCGATAGTAGTGCAAGTCTATTATGTCAGTTACATAACGTGTATGGACATACACTGAATTCGTGTAGAACATTTAGGAACAAGCCCTTTCAGGTTAGAAAGAATTTCATAAAGGACAAAGACATATGTTTTAAATGTTGTCAGCAGTCCGATCGTAAGGCCAAAATATTTACCATTGAGATGACCTGTGCCCTATGTAAACGTCCACACGCCTTATATGTTGCGTTTACAAATAATTCGAACAATAATTCAAAGAAAATTCATACTGCCTGTGCCAATATGTGTATGAATATAAAAGGAGGAAGATCATGTGCAAAATTAGTCTGTGTTAACATCTATCCTAAAAATGACCTAAAGCACAAAGTAAAAGTTTACGCATTGTTCGATGACCTAAGTAATAGGTCATTGGTTAAACCTGAATTCTTTGACATTTTTAATGGAAAGTTTGAAGAAGTTAGTTATTGTCTCTCATCAGGTGCAGGTAAGATCGATACACGTGGTCGGCGAGTGACAGACTTTATTGTTGAAAATGTACATGGTACCGGATCACATGAACTTCTACCTCTTACAGAGTGTACTAAAATTCCTGAGATAAGGGATGAAATACCTTCTCCTGAAGTCGCCCGAGCCTATTCCCATTTGTTTGACCTTGCTGATAATATTCCAGAGTTTGGTGACAAAGCTCCTTTGCATTGGGAGTGATCTCACAGAAGCCCATCACGTCCTAAAACAGAGACTCGGACCTAAAAGACACTCATTCGCTCAAGAATACAGTCTAGGATGGGTCATCATTAGTGAAACATGTCTTGGTGAGGTGCATACCCACGATACAGTCAGTGATTACAAAACATATGTTCATAACGGTAACAGAGCATCGATATTTCCACCATGTGAATACAAACTCTTCATAAAGGACTGCCCTGACATGGCAGATAGGTGCCTTCCATACATCTTTATACGCACCCCAGATGACGACAAAAAGAGTTTGTCCATAGAGGATAAAGAGTTTCTTGATATAATGACCAATGACTTCACCAGATCTCCAGATGGAAAATGGGCTGCACCGCTACTATTTTGCAGTCCGAAACAACGACTACCCGGTAACAGAAACCAAGCTATGAGAAGAGCGTACTCTTTACACGCATCCCTGAAGAATAACCCGGAAAAGCAGCAGCATTTTGTTGATTTCATGACTTGAATTTTTGAGAATGGTTATGCTGAGCCAGCACCTCCACTACAAGCAAATGAAGAATGCTGGCACCTACTAATTTTTGGTGTATATCACTCCTAGAAAAAAGCCGAGTGGTTTTCAATTCATCAGCACGGTGTCAAGGAGTTTCGCATAAGTCAGTACTCTTGCAGGGGCCTGACTTAATGAATAGCCTTTTGGGGGCTTTAATGCGATTCAGAAGGGATCCTGTAGCTGTAATGGCAGATATACAGCAGATGTTCTTCCAGTTTAGTGTTAAAGAGAAACACAGAATTGTTTACGCTTCATATGGTATGAAGATAACGATTTAAACTCTGATGTGATGAAATACAGAATGTCACATGTTTTGGGGAACTTGCCATCCATATCTATTGCCTCATAAAGACTAAAGAAGACAGCTGAAAAAATGAAACCAATTTATGGCCATGACGTAAGAAACAAAATTCAGAAAGATTTTTATGTGGTTGACGGCCTTTCCTCTTTTCCAGACGATTCCACTGCTATAAATGTTCTAACACGTACTCGAAAGGTCTTTGTGCAAGGAGGCAATCTACGTCTACATAAGATTGCTTCAAATGACAAAGAATTTATGAAAGACTTTCCCAGAGAAGACTCGGCTAAGGATCTTCAAGACATCAGCATTGGTTCAGAGACAATTCCAACTCGAAGAAGCTAGGTATGAATTGGTACCTTAATACAGATTGTTTCACTTACTCAGTGGTAAAGGAAGAAAAACCCACTTACTCGCAGAGGAGTTATCTCGACTGTGAACTCATTATATGATACCCTTGGTTTTGTCGCACCAGTTATTAACCATGGAAAATAACTCACGCGGGACCTTATTTAAGAGACTGTAGATTGGGATCAACCACTGCCTACAGCTGAAACATTGGAGTGGAGTGAATGGAAGAAATCATTAATCGACTTAGAGCAATTAGGTATACCGAGCATATATATAGATAGGGGAAACAATTTCAGAACAGTTAGGCTTTCCCATAGGACAAATATAATGTTATACAGACAGAAGAGTAGTACTTGGCTATTTAAACAACAAGACAAGACGTTTTTACATTTACGTACATAATCGTTTATCCAGAATTTTAAAATCAACGGTCCGAGAACAGTGGAATTATGTGTCTACAGATTATAATCAGGCTAACCAAGGGTCACGACCATTACCAGCAAATTCATTACAAAATAGTAAGTGGTTAAATGGTCAAAATTTCTTTAAATCATCACAGGCGCCTTTCAGTTGTGAAACCCATGAGCTACAGTTTCCAGATAAAGACAGAGAAATAAGACCTTTTGTACAATGTTTGAAAACAGGGTCAGATCCTGTTCAGAGACTTAATTTAAGCTGTTTCAAAGGTGTGAACAACTGGAAAATATTGATCAAGGTCATTGCCTTACTCAAGGTCGTAACTTAAAGGTCAAGGACAGCAGCATTGTATCAGAATCAAGTTTGGCTGAAGTTTTTCAAGAAGCTGAAAGGTTTATTCTAAGAAAATGTCAAGAAGAATCTTTTAGACAAGAAATTCAATGTGTATAACAACAAGACAGGAGCTGGCTAATAGCTGTGCCATCATAACTCCCAATCCCTTCGTGGATGAACATGGTCTATTACGGGTGGTAAATGGATACATGCTAGTGAACTTAGTTTAAATAGAAAACATCCTATAATTTTGCAAAAAAACACATTTTATTAGTGAATGTGTAGCAGAGAGTTACCATGAGACTGTTTCTCACCAGGGATGTTACTTCACTGAAGGGGCTATTATATCTGGAGGTTTCTGGATTGTTGGAGTAAAGCGACTGATTTGATCCCTTATTGCAAGATGTTTTATGTGTAGAAAGCTTCGCGGTAATACAATATCTCAGATTATGGCAGATTTACCAATAGACAGAGTTACTCCTGGTGCTCCTTTCTCAACTGTGGGAGTGGACGTTTACGAACCGTGGAGTGTCATTGCTGGTCGTACGCGCGGAGGAGCATCGTGCAACAACGGACTGTTTTGATCTTCAATTTCCCACACTCATCACACATTGGCGGTGTATGGGAGAAACTCATAGGTGCAGTAAGGCGTAATTTGATATCAATGCTTTCTGATCTATCAAGAAATCTAACACATGAAATGGCCGAGATTGGTTATATTGTGAATTTCCGTCCATTAGTGCAAGTTTCATCAGACCTGGACAACCCAGTGGTTTTAAGCCCAGCATTGATTCTGACACAGAAACCCGTAGAAAAAGGTGAATATCTAAGTGAAATAAGTATTAACGATATGTATAGGGCGCAGTGGCGTCGTGTTCAGTGTTTATCAAATATGTTTTGGAGGAGATGGAAATCAGAATTTCTTCAAGTTTTACAAAAGCGCACAAAGTGGCAAAGTGTGCAAAAGGATTCACAAACGGGTGATATTGTTGTACTGATGGAAGATGATTCTCCGAGAAACAAGTGGCCTATAGGAAGCATTACAGATGTTTATCCATGTGCGGACGGTCATCTGAGAAAAGTAAAGATCAAGATCGCTCGTGCAGAGGATTCTGAACCTAAATACTATGTCAGACCAATTAACAAGATTGTGGCTTTAAATGAAAGTGAATGTGACTAAGTTTATTTCAATTTATACTAACAGGTGCCTAGAAGATAATATGCAGTTGCTGGTCTGAGCTCTACAATATCTCTGTTATCACTCATTTACACCCCATCATGTGGATACTTTAAAGAACCGTCTCCCTAAAACGATTATTTTGAGTACTCGCAATATAGGATTATGGATAAAAAAAAGGATATTATATAACAAAATACATGTATTGTCTAGAACTTTGAAGCAAGTTCATAGAACAGATATTATTTTTAGTTTGTTGAAATCATAATGATAGGTACTCATTGAAATGTTACAATATATATTGTCTTGGGACAGATTGATGTCTAATTAGGATTATTGAATTTGTATATGATTATTTTCCGTTGCCAAATTGCAAGGTATATGTTTTCAATTAGATGAATATTGGTATTGTAAACAAGGCACGGAGTGTCACGAAACCATATCGGGGCGAAACATGAGATTTATTTGCATTCGTCCGGTTAAGGTAGAGTTACCGTTCATGTCTGACATGCCTGCAAAGACATCCACAATATGCAGACACGAAGTGTTTTGCCTAGCCATAATGTAAGTTTGAGCTACATCATCACAAGCATATAAATAGTTTTTAAGGACCACGTAACATTCTTTCAATGTCAGACATGTTCAGTGATTCTTATTGCCTAAAATGAAACTAGGATTCTGTTTCGTACCCTATGTTTAACGCACTCATAATCGAATGTGAAGTTGTGAACAGTATGTATCGTCTTTCGTTCATCTGCTTCTCTGATAAATAGAACCACTGATGATATTTTCTGTTCATACATGTTGTTATCTTGTGTCGCCTTGATCTAGTCATGGTTTAGATCGTGTTATCGTTAGTTCATTATGGATACAGATCAGATTTCTTTTTATTTGGTTAAAACCAATTTGTATCCATTTAACCGATGGATCAGCTAATTAATTATAAGAGATTAATTGGTGGCTCCATCGGTGTGAATGCGTAGAATCTTATACACCTGGGCAGATCTGTAGCAAAGACAATTCCCTATCCAAGTTACCCCTTTGTACTGGTAAGAACCAATGGACAGTCATTATGACAAGTGGTAAATTTTATGGTTTTCTTTATTTCAGCTTTTTACGATAATAAACAATACGTTCTGTCATCGGGTTTTCTCAGTTTTCTCAGTTCCTCGCCCTGACACCGTACGATTACAATTTAAGCAAGAATACTGACAAAGCCGAAGTCGATCCATAATGCCCTATGTGCCACTGGAGGATGAAGATCTGAGTCACATGTTAACCAGATGTCCTGTACTCGATGCTACGAGACGTGGGCCAATCGGTTTGATAAGGAACTGTATAAAACGTAATCATGGAAATGATGTATGGGTTACACTTGCCTACCGTCAACTACTTACTTCCCTTATCATCGACTGTGGGGTCCTATCTTGCCCCAAACCCTGATGTGATGCGGAACATAGAGACATACTCGAAGCTACTGTGATACCGATTACACGTCAGGCGTCTGCATACTCTACACAATGACTAAAATACACACAAGACTATAATTATTACTATGGCCGGCCCTCACCAGTAGAACTGTGTAAATATTTAGTAGGCGCATACACCGTGTACATACTCACCAACCAACTAAAAACCATAACTTAACACTTACGGGCAGACCCGGTGCACCACTTTCTGGTGGGAATTACGGAAAAGAAGAAGAAGAATATGGCTAAACAAGAGAGTTGCTCATTAACAAATGTGTTCCCTTTTTCACGCATTGTTTTTCAGATTTATTCTGTTGCAGAGGCGTCAGAAAGCGTCTATATCACGGACAATATTGGCTCAAAGCAGGTGCAATACTCATCTTATAATTACAATACTTGTGCATGTTTCGTAAAAAGATTTCCGATGATAT
The DNA here is from genome assembly GCA_031761405.1 of Serripes groenlandicus. NCBI lineage: Eukaryota > Metazoa > Mollusca > Bivalvia > Cardiida > Cardiidae > Serripes > Serripes groenlandicus. The sequence continues at coordinate 2,465,816 of JASEVX010000021.1, forward strand.
ATAAAGGTTTTTTATCAAAATCAAATAAATCCATTTAAAGCAGGACGTTTAAAATCTAGCACACTGTATATAAAGGAGCAGATTTTGTCAAGTCATAAGGAAATCATATACGTAAGAAATATATCTATCGAAGCAATTGTTCAACTATATCACTTAGAGTTGTTGTATGGATATTATCTTCCGTGTCATTTTCCTCATATATATGACATATGATGCTTTTTGCAGCTAACAACCTTTGAAAACATAACGCTAGATGAGGAATTTCTAATGCTAAGCAATTCACTTCTCCTCACAATTGTTTTCTACTTTTCCTACGGTAAATGTGTATAATTGTAACAACTTACAATGGTTTTTTCCAGATGTGTTTAAAGAGAAACTAAACAACGCAATAACCTATTCGGGTACACTGCTAAAAGGTTATGTAGAGAGATTGTTTCCCATGTCTCAATGCAAATGTCCTCATTGTATTACAAAACACAATACCGTATGGCGAAAGAAAATGTAAATTATGTTTTATTGTAGACGATAATTACTATAGTTTTAGTTTTACCATAGTTGCGCACCGTCATATAACTGAAATAATGCTGAATATGGCGTTAAACCCCAATAAAACAAACAATATACGCGCATTGTGAACATTACATAACGGGATCTTGAAATAAATGTCTAAATTGCATGAGTTGTACATTTTCATCGGCTGACATAATACTTACTGACTATTCTTTCTTTGTCATTTATTGTTGAAATATTAAGTGTCTGTATACTTTGAAGTTTTTATTTCAAAATGGCTTGAGTTTCAAAAAACTGTATTACGAAACGGGTTCTTTATATGCATGTCTGTATCATGGAATGTTAATTGCTCATCCTTCTGTCCTCATTGTATTTAACATAAGTTCATTGATTCCTGGTAAGTTATACTAAATCTGAAAGTGTCTTTCAACTTCGAAATTGTTATAACGCAACTGGTTGAAACTCTTGTAAATACAAAAACGGATCTTGACAATAATTACTTAATTGTACAAGTGTTTCCTTCCCCAGTATCTAAAAAAGGACAAACTGACGTATATTCATAGCGTACATATTGTTTCCTTGTTTTTTTTATATTGAGATTCTTAGTTTGTGTTCTACCCTTGATTTGATTTTAAAACACGGCTTCAGTCTCAAAAAAAGCGTATTTCAAAACGAAAATCATGTTTGTTCACGCTAGTTTTACATCTGTTCACGCTAGTTTTACATCTGTTTACGCTAGTTGTACATATACATCTTCCTCACTAAGACTTATTCACCATTTGTACATATGAACCTGTTAAATTTAGTTTCAAATAAAAAGTTTCTTTCAGTTTCGAAATGTTTATTGCAAAATCGTTTGCTATTATTCCATCTTCGCAATCTTAAACGACAACAATGGAATCCGTTATTGCCATTTTTCATAGTCTTTTGTATGACCTGACTTGGTATTGAAACTGATCTCCCGCTCACCGAGTGGACGCTCTAACCACTGCGCCAAGGAGACCTTTCACACTAGTCAATGACACTTATGTATTATTCACAGGTCACTTTGCTAAGAAATGTAAAGGGTTCAATAAACCTATCAGTCACGTGACTGTGATTGAGGTTTGATTTACAAGGAAAGTAAATTCCAACTAGAATGGAGTGCTCCCCGGAGCACGTGTGTCACCTGCCGGGGCCTTGTCATAAATGTTTTGACAGAAAAGGGGCAATAACTATGATATACAAATATTTCGATTATCCCATTTTTGTGAACCCATCACAAAGATTGATATCAACATTTGTCAAAAGTTTCAATCCAATCCTTTGAGTAGAAAAAAGGTAATTTAAAAAATAAAATTTTTGACAGAAAAGGGGCAATACCTCTGATATAAAATATTTGGATTATTCCTCTTTTGTGAACCAATCACACACATTGATGTAAACATTTGTCAGAATTTTCAATGTAATGCTTTGAGAAGAAAAAAAAGTTATTTGAAAACGTGACGAAAAAGTGTGACAACAGACCCCGGACAAAACAAAAGTAATCCCTATGTGCCTACCATGCTACGCAGGTGACACAATAAAAACTAAAACAAACATCTTTAACATACTTAAAATTATTGTATGCACTGTCCATCAAAAAAAGTAACAAATCCTCGAAACATTGCAAAATATCTATCTAAGACGGGGTCGTATTTAAATTTACGTAAAATATAAGGTATTTGAGGTCTTTGTACATTTACCGGTACAATATAAACGCCAAAAAAAATTGTTTGTTTGTTCTGGAATTTTGTTTAGTATTTAACGTCATTTTCAACAGTTTTTCAGTGAAGCGTTTTGTAGTTTAATATCAATATTCCTGGTAAATTATCCTGGCACCAGCGAACCAATCGTTACATGTCTACTTTCTCAGCATCCCTGGACGCCGGGTAGGTAAACCACCACTACCATTTTAGAAGTCATTGGTATAACCAGAACTGAGATCGACCCCTGGTATCCCGTTCTTGATGCGGAGAAGATACAATGGTGCTAGGAGGTATGCGGATCGGACACTAATTGAACTTGACATACACATTAGTTTCAACCAAAGTATTGTGAACAACTATTTGACCGTGAACGCGAGCATTCATCATTTGGACCATTTCACTCGAAAATAGGTTAATATGTATGGTACCTTCGTGAGTATTCGTATAATCCATTGTCGCTGTGTGAACAAGTCCACAAACATTCGCGGGAGGAAGCGCACCTCACTAGTGCAGTGGTCCGTGTGATGCAGTCCGAGGTCAATATGTATTGAATGAACGTCCCTGTTAGGGTATAGATGGATCTAATTTACATTTCGTGAAAAGGGTTTCGTCTCAATTTGACAACTGATATGAAAAGGGTTTCGTCTCCATTTGACAACTGATATGAAAAGATACTATTCATCTCATACACTAAGTTTTTATCCAGACGTTGCTTGTTATTGTATGGCAAACGGGTATGCAATCATTGTGATGTGTATGCATAGTAAACTTTGTTAGATAAGTTAATATTTGATAGACAGTCTTCCAGAAATGCCAGTTTTAGGTGTAAAATCAAAGCATGATTATTTAGCAAGATCAAATTGTCTATGGTGCTTCACAACGCTTTCAACACTTTTTGCCAGTTATATCACGGCGTTTCCTGGGTAAGTTACCAGTATTACTGGTCAATTTATCCTGACAAGAGCGAGATATATGTAATGCTAAAACCACAATTCTTCGGATATGATCTCACAAGAGACGACAGTATGTGTTAATGAGAACATATAGCAAATATGTAGCAGACGACATTAAAAACACCTGATTAAAAATTAGGAAATGGTCTTTAAATAAACGTTTATTTATCGAATAGAGTTGAAACCATTGTGCCAAAAGTTACATCAGAGAAAGAGGGTTGACATGGTGGGGATCTTTTTACACATTACGCGGTGAACATGTTCTGGTTCAGAGAGTCACAGGTATTTCCATATTGCGATATATTTTACAGACCATCCTTGTATTTTAGCCCATATTACGTCGCCTGAATTGACAGGGCTACACATCGGATTCACTTTTCTGTCGTCTTTACGTCTGTCTGTCAGTATGATTTTGTGGGTGACCTTTACACCTTACGCATTGCATATAATCTGGTTCAGAGTGTTACAGGTATTTCAATATTGCGATACATTATACAGACTATCGTTGTGTTGAAGCCCTTATTACGTCGCCTGTTTTGACAGGGATACAAACAGGAATCTAATCTATGTCGTTTATCCGTCTGTTTGTCCCTTAGTATGTCTGTCTGGAAGACATTTAAAACTTACGCAGTTCACATGATCTGGTACAGAGAAAAACAGGTATTTCAATATTGTTAGTCGCCGGGCAGAAGCCCGCGACTTCTATTTTTAATAGGTTTTCGGAAATCACATGGGAGGAGGAGTTATTATTAGAAAAAAACAAATTTAAATGTCTTGAACATATTACAATTGCGTTTGTTTAAAAACACTAAGTTATGACACATCTAAAATGAAATAAATATTCCGATGTTTTAAGTATTAGTAGTTTCTTTATTTTGACTCGCATCTCTTTTTTTGGGGTTTTATTTACGAAGACAAAACCGTCCCCATGAGACTTGCAGCAAGCAGACTGTTTTGTGTCGATATCAAGTAAAATTCACGTCGAATTCTCCTTAAAGATAGCAATCTTAATTTACTGAATGTTATTTTCATGTTCAAAGAGATGTCTTGATTTGTGAGGAATTCATTTTATAATGTTTATCCATGTATATCTAAAATATGAACTGTTTCTAAGCTAAAACTGTTGATCGCGTGACTCGCGAATACCAACTGCGTAGATCAATCTCCTTTGCAGAGAGCAGCTCTTTACACTCACTTACAAATAGTAAATTATAGCTGATTTAAAATGTTTATTTGGTTCAAAACAAATGAAGAAAAGAACAAACCGAGATAAAACTGGTTTTAATAGAAAAATGACTTTGAACGAACACTCTCTGCCTATAAAGAGAGTTTCAAGAACGACACCTCTGCGAAGAAGAATGTAGGTCACGAATCGGGTCTTTCGTACAAAATTATTTCGTCCTTGACAATTTTAAATGTGTCTTATTTGTAAATATTGGATTAAATTTCATCCTTTGTTAAGGTATGATATAATTAGGATGCCAAGCTAATATCATTTTGAGAAAAAGAGAAAACTCATGTCTTCAGCGATTTAACCCTTATCTCATTGTTTTAAAAGTAAATTGCTGTAAAGGTGTCCAATGTTGACTTTAATAGGGGAAACATAAAATGACGTGCTATTGCATGCAAATCTTAAATTGTCTGTTTTGTGGTTTTATTGATAAATGATAGAATTCAAATATTCTGACAAACATCTTGAAAAGTGTATGTGGAATTCACAAATCTTACAATTATTCCTTAATGAAAGCACTGTATAGGGTTAGACTAAGACTAATGATTGTCAAGATTACTCATTTCCATTTCTGTGTATGATCAAGAATTAGTTGGCTGTGTGTATGGTCAACCTACTTTGGAATGGAGATTGATCATAAACAATGAAAGGCTTCAATTATCATTCCCTTCGTTGACAAAACAATGCAAGTTATGAGACATTTTCACTTGACCCCGCCCCTGATGTTCCAATATGCCCCTCAGTTGATAACTGTTTATTCAACTACTATAATGTTAGTGTTATGCATAACTGCAGTATGCATTTCCGGCGACATTAATGCGTTGCATCAACTTTCTCTTGAGATATATTAATACAAGTTTTAAAATAGTTCACCATATAAGCATTGGAAAATTCTGAGGACGTGTATTGCAGTAACGTGGTGTGTGTTTACGCACATGTGTTCTCAATATGATATATCGCGGCGACAGTTTACTTATTCATGATCCCTGGGTAAACAATGTGAAGATTTGCCTTGACAAAGGGGACTCCAACTTGATAGCTGTAACGTATCACCTATGTAGACCAATCATGTAAATAATACTGCTTTAAAGTTTCAAAGTTTTTATAGGGAACAATATCCCCTTTATTTACATACGATCAACGTTATCCGATGTCAATACACCATGAACTCCGGTTTGACAATCACTACAATATTATGTCGAATATCCTTTTCAGTTATATCACAGCAGTTAGCTGACCTATTCATGAGTTTCATTAATTTTTGTCAACCACTACTCCAGTATGACAAATATCTTGGTCAATTTTATTAGGCATTCTAGCTGAGCTACGCAAGTGTTTTATTGCATTATGTTAACCCATTCTCAAGTATAACGAGTATCATGGTCAGTTATATCAAGGCGGCTAGTTTACATACCCTTGTGTTTTATAACTTTCAATCAACCACTACTCGAGTATGAACAGTATCCCTGTCAGTTATATCACGGCGGCTAGGAAACATAACCATGTGTTTTATAACTTTCAGTCAACTACTACTCGAGTATGACGAGTATCCCTGTCATTTATAGCACTGCGGCTAGCTATCAATCCCATGTGTTTGTTTACTTCCTGTCGACTACTACTCGAGTATGCCGAGTGTTCCGGTCAGTTATATCACGCCGGCCAGCTGATCTACCCATGTGTTTTACGGCTTTCTGTCAACCACTACTCGAGTATGACGAGTATCTTAGGCGTTTATATCATGGCGCCTAGCTGACCTTTCCATGTATTTTACGGCTTTCTGTCAACCAATACTAGTGTATGACGAACATCCTAGTCATTTATATCATTTATATCATGGCGGCGATCTGACGTACCCATGTGTTTGATGGCTTTCTGTTAACATCTTTTCGCGTTTGACGATTCGTTACGCAGTTTTATTGTATCATGTTTTTGATACAGATGACATATTGACTCCTTCTACCGGAAAAGATTGTGAGAAAGGTACCAATTGATAACAACAGACGATTGCCTAATACGCTTAATAGGAGTTTGGTAAATCTGATTGTTAGTTTAATCATGTCGGTATATTCATTTAACACTGTGTAATATACCTTATTAGTCCATTTGCACAACTGACATCGAAGTCGTATACCTGTAAAACGTATAGAAAGCATGGCAATTAATTGTTGAAACGTATTGATTTACATGGAAAATAATTTAATTGGTGTCATAGTTAAATATCATGAAATATCAATTTTTGCCATCTGCAAAGATGGAATATGTTAAACCCCGGTAATGTGATTGTGCTTTACAGTATACTCGTTTTAACTCGACATGGGATAATGCTAATAAATTGTTTAGCTTGAAAAGTATCCTGCAATGAATCTTGTTTTGATTAAACAGTAGCAGAAGCTCTGAAACTGACAATCAGAACTACTCCTGCGCATTTGTATTTATGCGATTGTATCACTGGTATGCATTACATTATAAATATCTAAGTATAATTGAATTACAAATCTTAATATCAAGGGATCCCTCGAACACGTCAATAACTCGACGTGACGTACTGGTCCCGTTCGAGTTCGAGTTATAGCGAGTCTACTATACTTAGTTAACATTTGTTTTTTTACTCAATTACGATCAACTCGAAATTTCATTTTTCTAATAGGGTATCACCGTAGATTTCTATCCTAGCGTCGTTGGTTTAATAGTAGCGTATCAACCTCGGATGCGGGAAGTCGAGGGTTCGTTCCCGGTCGGGTCGTACAAAATACGTTAACATGGTAGTAATGGCTTTCCCTCTTTAAGGAATCTGGATTGTGGGGTGAGCATTTCGACGACGGATACGATGGTGTCGCCTCATTGAAAATATGTCTTATAAATAAATGATACAGGGACGTGTATCAGGTTTAAACTCGGCAGGAGAAATCCAAAGGGAGAGTAATTTATTCTTGTTGTCTACATTGACTCCAGAGTCATGTCCCTTTCGGTATTATTTTCTCCTGGACGTATCGATAATGAACGTTTATAGTTTGTTAATGTTAAGGGAATGAATGAATGGTGATTTAAGGCCCGTCGACAACTAAGGTCATTTTGGGCGCTTAATAAATTACTTAATGTAAATGATGAAATAATTAAAATTGAAACATAAATAACCAGTTTATCAGACGAAACAATCAAACATGATGTATGCCATACTTAACATTTAATATAAAACAACATGTAATCCAATGTAAAAAAGGATTCAGGCAAACAAGCCAAACATTACTATGTAATAGTAAACATAGAGATAAACAATATCTGAGAAAATGTGGAACAGGATCAGTAAAAGTAATGGATGTGCAAAAGCACGATTTAAGAAATAATCATATCTTATTAAAAATATTAATTTCCCTTAGGAAATCAAATAAAAGTTCCTTTGAGCCTTGAACAATCTATCACGTATTGGGGCGAAATCAGCACATTCCAGAAGAATGTGCTGTACTGAAAGTTGTGTAAAACATGGAATACATTGACGTGCTTCCTCACCTTTCAGTAAGTATGCATGAGTTAACCTTGTGAAAGAGAAGACTTTGTTGCCAAGTCTGCTTGTTCATTACCGCGAATGCCCATACGACTGGGGATCCAGAAAAATACTACATTCGATGTAGCACATATATATGGTAGTTTAGACAGGAGATTAACAATAAGAGGATTTGTAATTTATTTTCTCATTCTGAAGTGCCTGCATAGCACCAATAATATACCGCCAATAACCTTCTGATTTAATAAAGTCCAAAGCTAAATGTATTGCCTTTAACTCGGCGGAAAAAATAGAAGAATTATCTGGTAGTCGAAATGTTACTACATCGTCATCAGGAACTGCGGCAGCAGCTGCCCTTTTGCCATCCTTAGAACCATCCGTATAAATACGCTCAAAGTTATAATATGTATTTTTAATTTCCATATACTTGGATTTAAAAACAATAGGTTCTGTGCAGGACTTTGTATTGGTCGCAAGATCATAAATGAATGATAGACTACTTCGAGTCCAAGGTGGAACATCTGAAATATCTTGCTTCGCGATGTCGTCAAGATCAATATCAAGCTTTGCGACTTCTGGGCCGTAACGGATACCAAAAGGGGGAATTTCCCGTTCCTTCTTTAGAAATAATTCCTTGTAAAAATGGTTGAAAAGTGGGATTTGAAGGATTAGACTTAAGTTTTAAGAAATACTGCATAGCTACTTTTTTTCGGTGTAAATTTAACGATGGTTTATTGGCTTCTACGTAGAGACTTTTGACGGGCGAGGTTAAAAATGCGCCCAAGGCTAACCGTAAACCCTGATGGTGAATAGTATCAAGTGTTGCAATGTACGACTTTCGTGCTGAGCCATAAACAATACATGCGTAGTCTAATTTAGATCGTATTAATGACCTGTAAAGTCTCAAGAGGACTTGATGGTCAGCATCCCAATCCATGTGGGATACAACGCGTATACGATTTAATGATTTCTGGCATTTATTTCTAAGATATTTAATATGAAGAACAAAAGTCAGTTTTTGGTCAAACAATAGACCAAGGAATTAAAATTCAGGCACAACTTCCATACGAGTACCATCTAGTGTTAAATTTGGATTTAGGTGGTGTTTACGAAGTTGAGAAAAGTGCATACATTTGGTCTTGCTTTCAGAGAATTTAAAGCCATTTTCGTTTGACCATTTTTGCAAATTATTCAAAACCTTTTGCAATTGTCTTTCAATCGTATGCATATGTTTTGATCTGTAGCAAATACAGAAATCATCAACATATAGAAAACATTCAACTCCAGGGTTAACATATTTGATAATGTTATTAATCTTCACACTAAAAAGTGTAACAGAAAGAATGCATCCCTGCGGAACACCCATTTCCTGTTCATGTAGATCAGACAAAGTATCATCAACACGAACTTTGAACTGACGTTCATTTAAAAAAGCAGACATGAAATAAGCAAGGCGACCTCTTATGCCAAAACCATAGAGATCATTCATAATACCATATTTCCAGGTAGTGTCATATGCACTTTCTAAGTCAAAGAAGACGGAAACAACGGGCTCCTTTTTAATGAATGCTTCTCTGATAAAAGTTTCAAACCGGATCAAATGATCCACTGTACTTCTATGTTTACGAAAACCAGACTGGAAAGTAGTAATAAGTTTGTTCTTTTCAAGAAACCAAACAAGTCTGTTGTTCACCATTCTTTCCATGGTTTTACATATACAGCTAGTTAAGGCTATAGGACGATAACTGCCAGGATTAGTTGTATCTTTACCAGGCTTGGGAATTGGAATAACGATGGCTTCTTTTCAAGATCTCGGGAGATTCCCCGTTCGCCAAACCTGATTATAGACGTCAAGTAAACAAGAAAAGGATCGGAAAGGTAAATGTTTAATCAGTTGATAGTGTATATCATCTGATCCCGCAGCGGTATCATGCATGGCCTCTTCATTTTTTTATTTAAAGTTAATTTTCCTTTTGTCCTTCTGCTTTTTAAATTTTTGAAACTTTGGAGAATAGTTTGACGAGAACATTTACCACACACTGTAATGCCGTTACATTTATCTTCATGATGTCCAAACCTTTGGCAACTATAACAGCGCCAGGGATTGGGTACGTAGCAATCAATCTTGGCTATTTGGTAACCAATTTTAATATCTTTTTGGCACAATTGGCTAGTTAAAAGTTAAAATGTAAGTGTTGGAATGTTTCCCAACACCTTCTCTGAAGAAAAATTGCATTCGTTTGACATCGGCTACACCTTGACCTTTTAAATTCTCAATAATTTCATTAGTTTGGCAATTTTCAAGTTCCCAGCACCTTATGACACCCTTTGATGAATTCAAAAAAGGATGAGCAGATATTTTGACAGGGATCTTAAAAAATACGTCTTTTTTCAAAATATTTACTGATTGTTGTTTAGTTGAAATTTCTACAAGTAAAGAACCGCTTTTTAAACTTGTTACTAAATTGGGTGTCCCAATAAAACTTGATTTGTGTTTCAATTACAAATGGAGAGAGCTTTGAAATAAATTGATTTTCATCCGTCGATTCAATTATTATGAATCGAGGAAAAGTAGAACTTAACCGGTGATTTTCATCACCGGAATCTGAATCATCAGTTCGGTTACGCTTGGCGTTTCTTTGGTTGGCCATGTTAAGTTGTGATAGATTCATTGATGGTGTCCTTCACCCGCCACGGAGCCCAACATGGAGATGTATTTCGGGGATATCCATCTCGGTCTACGCAAAAGGTACACCACCGGCATACTCGTCTAGAACAGACTAAATTGAGCAACTGATATTTAATGTGGTATCCGACCAAGCATGGACTACCAAAAGAAAGTGAACGATCGTCAATCAAACATCTATTTTAACCGATTGACCCTGAAGCCATTGCCTTCTGATACATCTTGATTCAAATGTAAACGGTTACTAATATTTATGAAATAACATATTTCGTAAAAGTCAATATAACGAAAAAGAAAATGTAACTAAATAAAGGGTATCAGGGCTAATCAGGCGACACGGGCTGTAGCTCATGGCTAACGTGCAGGCAGAGTGATGGAGTTATACCACTATGTAGTGCGACAGCTGGGCAAATTTCTAACCCCCCAGCTGGGGAGATTAATGTTAATTGATAATTAGAATAACTCATAACAATCGAAACATTTATAGAAGAAAGATATACAAAGTAAGAACAATTAACCCTTTCCCCAGATACAATAATAAGCTCTCAACCTGAATGATATGTGTTTCTTCATTTTGATATGTGGTATAAAAAGGGACAATGGATGGGCATGGTTACCGGGTTCCTAGGCCCGTTGGACGGCCATTGGTCATAATTGAAATTAAGGTCTAGAGAATGGTCGGAAACAATCCTGAGCAAGTACACATCTTCGGCAGAACTCGTAAACCCCGTTTATTGTTTATGAATATAACCTTGATATGACGGGAGATCTTGTTGCGATCCCGGTCGAGTCACACAAAATACTTTTATTGGTAGCAATAGCTTTACACATTGTAGTTCTGGGTTATAGGGATAGCAAACCAAATGATGTGTATTACGGTTATGTGATTCAATAAAAGATAGTCCCCATAATTGCATTGAAACCTGGAAAAGAAACGTATGCTAACATGTTCAAAGGTCGTTCTTAATTAACGCTTTCCCACATACAGACGCATATTTTCCTATCTATTGCAGAACCGTTTGAAAACATTACCAGAAATTACTCATATTGAGCTATTTATCTTTTCGTAATATTTATTTTCAATTATATTCAATACTTATACTTTCACTTATAAAATTTTACATTCCTTGTTTTTGATCGTTATTCTGCGAATAGTCAGCTGTAAATTTGCTATAATTGGAAAACTTTACGGTGTTTTAACTTCGGATGGATCCTTGTCTGGTAATGCACTGTTCAGGTTTAGAAAAATTGACCGCATCGGTGGTGTTATGTTGAAGCGTCCTAGGGAGCCGGAAGTCGCAAATTTAAAATTGGTAGTACATACTCACTGAATCCATATGGTTAGTTTTATGACTGAATAGCTTTTGTCAGTATAAATGGTCATGCCGTACAGGTAACCTACCCAGGAAACGCCGTAATATATCTGAACAATTGTTAAAAACGTCATAAAACACCAATCAAACAACCGAAAATCAATGTCATCCTGTCCTTAGCGACACCTAGCTTCGGTGTGTTGTTTCCATTTATTCAGTCAATCGTCAAGTCATTTGGGTATTGGTATAGAGGGACTATACCTTAAGAAGGTTGTCAAATTTGAGTTCTCTTTTCATAAATCCCACAACTATTCAAATTACCTCCAATGTCGGTCATTTTAATAAGTAAACATGATAAACAAAAATAAAGTAGATGTATATGTAATCAAATATGTGACAATTCTGAAACGCAAGATAATTAAGTGTGACAATCGTAATTATGCTATTGAAAATCATAAATTAAATTGAAAATACACACTAATGGTTTATTTAAGAACAATCACGTTCAATCTGAAATGTTTATATGGAACGCCACAGCTGTCTTATGTTGTGATCTTTCATGTTGTTATGTCTAACTTACATCTTAATTTGTCTAACGTATGAGGTATTATGTGCACATGCCATGTTAGTATGTCTAACTTACATGTTAGTATGTCTAACTTACATGTTATTATGTCTAACTTACATGTTATTTTGTCTAACTTACATGTTATTATGTCAAAATGGCATGTTGTTATGTCTATCCGATATGCTCTTTTGTCTAACTGGCATGTTATTATGTCAAACTGACATGTTATTATGTCAAACTGACATGCTCTTATGTCAAACGGACATGTTGTTATTATGTCAAATTGACATGTTATTATGTTTCTTACGCATGCCATTATGTATGCCACACACATTATGATGTCTGTCTTATGTCGTATTATGTCAAACAAACATGTTACTGTTATGTCTAACTGTCATGCTATTATGTCTAATCAATATGTTTTTATGTCAAGTTTACACGTTATTATGTCCAGTAAACGTGTTATTATGTCAAGTTGACCTGGCATTATGTCCATTAGACTTCTTGTCCATAAAACATGTTATCTTGTCTAACTGGCATGTTGTTATGTCAAAGTATCGTGGTGGTGTTGAAAAAAGGGCGCAAAACTCCAACATGCCTGCATAAATGCCAATGGAGATCTCTTTCAATATATGTAATAAGTATGTTTAGGTTGCGCTTCGCAGAGCACTGGTCAAATATTTATAAAGATAATTTGTATATGATTCTGTATCTAACACGTTCTGCAACAGACAGCCTTTTTGGTGGAGATGAATATGCATATAGGAGCAGTGACATAATCAAAATAATATGCATTCTATTTTAACCCTTTGCCTTATACAGACGTATTTTGATCTCCCCGCAGAAATTGACTTATGAAAACATTGGAGGCAAGTGGAGAAAGTGCTTATAATGTTGCCACAATCTTTTAAACTCTATTCAATTATCAAACTTTAATCTATAGACATTTTCCATATATATTTGCTTTGACTTATGTGGGAAAGGTTTAAAGTGTCAATGTAAGATCAATACCTAGTCCTTTCTAACATGCTGGTGTATTTTGACGCATCTGCAGCAGACGATGTTTAAACATATTTGGCAAAAGTAGCTCTAATAAATGTTCATTACGTTGGGTATACTCTTACTCATAGATTTTTATTTTTAACACTTCTTAACAATCTGATGTATTTCGACCAATCTACAGCAGAAGTCTTTTAAAAACATTGTTGCAAACAGAGAAATAAATTTATCATTTTTGTTTCAAACTTTGCAAGATATCTTGCATATTTGTGGCTGTATGTTTTAAAGTCGTCTGTAACACTGCATCTATATACTTCCGCCACTTCTATCACATTGGCCAGTGCGCGCGGAGTGTCGCGCCTTTTTTTAACAACACCGCGATAATTGGACATCACAACATGAAACACTAACAAGATAACACACTTAATGGACAAGACGTCTAAAAGACATAATGCAATATGAACTGATATAATAACATGTTTACTGGACATAATAACGTGTAAATTGTACATCAAAACACATTGATTAGATATAATAGCATGACAGTAAGACATAACAGTAACTTGTTCGTTTGACATAGGATAGACATAATAAAGCGTGTGATAGACATAATATCATGCGATGAGACATAATAACATGCCATTTAGACAAAATAGCATATCGGATAGACATAACAATATGCCGTTTGGAAATAATAACACGGCAGTTACACATACTTACATGTAAGTTAGACATAATAACATGTAAGTTAGAAATACTTACATGTAAAGTAGACATACTAGCATGGCATATGCACATACTAACACATACGTTGGACAAATTAATATGTAAGTTAGACATAATAACATGACATATCACAACATGAGACAGCTGTGGCGTTCCATATCTTTAGCTATATGGTCACTGCATTAATGCTGCGACATACATGTGTTTCGGTCGCATCCTTTCTCGTTTGGCACATGAGTAATTATATCCACGTAAAACGAAGACATAAAGGGATCGTATTGTCGTTAGTTGTATTATCACGATATTAGATTATCATGCACAATATATTTCATATATATCAATGTGTGTATACCACGTGACTTTTGACGTCATATTTGCACCAAAAGACAGCAATAATTGCTCTTTATCAGAAGTAAAAACAATGTTAACTTTTTGATTTCTTCACCTTTTTTAATGAAACATGGCACAGTCTACGCCGCTTACACTGTCCTATCTCTGGTATTGTACAAGAGTTTGACTGATGGTCTAGTTTGTTCAAGCACTTCGACCAACCTGTGTTTCGCAATTGTGTTTCACTAATGAACGGATTTACATTTGATATGCATAAAAACAGACGTTACAATATGTAGTTACCCAAAAGTAATAATGTTATCAAGGCTTATGGCTTGTTATAAACAATTTAAAAAACATATACAGATACATATAATTTAAGCAAATATCACATTAATTGAAAACATATATGGCTTTGCTATTATTGACTATTTTTCGTATAATTTAGCTTCCTGATTTTAAATGATATTACCAAGTACCAAATATTTCGCGAGAGCTTTAATGCAAACAGTTCTAGGCTCAACTATTATTTCATTGAATAGTTCTTATTGTTGGATATGATGAGTTTTATTTTCCGTGGAAGTACAAGTCTTGAGCTCACCATTAGAAGAACATACCACCAATAAATGCAATTCATCTTCCACCACATGTTTATTTCATTTAAGGCACCAATCCCAAAAACAACGTACGTTATGGTCCATATATGAATTAACATTTAAGCAATGGCTTTAGCGTCTGAAAATTGATAATATATGATAATTATAAAACGACAGACCAATTGGTAAATATATTTCTGTATTTAGAAGTGATTTGTTATATATGTAATAATTTTTTTTCGACGAATCACCTATATGTATCGCAAAAGTTGCGGGAGAGAACACTCTATTAAAGGTTTCTTAAAAATCTGCAGACATTTGAGTGGATGTCCAACTCCATCAGATATCCACACAAACGCAAAACCATTTTCATCGAGTCGTCTGAACATATAATTGCACTGTTTTTGGACATTTCTGTAGCTTAAGTCAGAATTGAATACATTCTGACATATATGATACAGCATGGGGATATCTACAACATTAACGTTACATAAATAAAACAGCAGTATTTTGATTTATAAAACTTATACATTTACAGTAGTCAATATTAGCATGTTCTATCGTATGGCCATATTCATAGCCGCATATATCTGACGCGCGAAATAGACAATTTGTTTAACCATCGAATCATACAATTTGAAAGCATATTGTGATTTAAAATGACCGAATTTTCTTTGTGATCTTAAAACGCTAAAACACGCTTTCTTTTGCTTATGCAGATTGATTATTTTTTACTTTTTCTTTTGTAAGGAAACAATTTTTTAATTGTTTTTATAATACAACCATTTTGAAATAAACACATATTGTTGTAAAGTCTATATTAAGTTCCATGATTACTGTTTCATTATATTTATGAAAAGCATGTTACTGCTGCTGAAAGCGAATTACAGTGTCGGATACACACGAAAACATCATATGCAGATTCCTGTATTAGATATTCAATTAGATTATATAAGATCCATTTAAATGTCTTAAACACTGAAAGACGTGGACCTTTCAACACAACACATTATCAGCAGAGACATAACTTAGCAAATATATATCAGTTTTACTGAAAGTATAATTATTCAGTTAAGTTTTAAACACTATGGTGAACATTTTCTGATGCAAATGCTTACACATATAGCTGCAAGTGGTAAAGGGTTATCACAACGCCAATTTTGATAACAGAAAATCAGCTTAAAGATTGTGTTACATCAAATTATCAGTACGATGTTATTGAGATCTGGTAACAATGTGGGTAAAGGAGAAATCGCTCAAATTGAGTAGTTCTTTTCTTTGTCCTAGAATGCTGTAGGAGGGTAAATAGTCGCCTGTATCAGGAACCGAATTACACGAGCAATTAAAATACAGTACATTAATTAACTTTTATTTGAAAGTAATGGTTTCCATTTCTTTTTACATCCAAGGAGCCAAATGACGTCTGAACCTTTTTATTAGTAATGTATGACTACGATGTTTAATTTCATTAAAAGAACACACTCACAAATATATAATATATATCTTTACATTTATAATATATAAGGGAAATAGTTACGCGAGCAACTAAAATGCATCGCAATAGTGAAATAACAGCTTTACTGTTTCATGTTTTCATTTCCTGACTGGCAGCGATTTTATTCAACACATAATATTGATATTTCTTCACATTTTTAATATTTGACATCATTTACTAAATATCTTCATGCCAATCAAGATTTATCATCGTCTGGCATTCAGATAAATAGTTTCAATATTTGTGATAGTCTTAAGCTTAAGTATTTCACCATTCGTTTATATCAAATGTTTAAGTGTATAGATACGTTTGGCTCCTTTTCGAAAAATGACAAACCAACACTGTAGATCAAGATCAGAATGCGTTCTCGTGGAAACCATCGTCGTATACTCCCGGTTCTTTAATTACTATAGGATTAACATATCTGTATTTATACTTGCTGCATAGTAATTACGGTTCGATTTCCCGAAGTGCAGCTTTGTTGTCATCATTTAGCTGATAAGCAGAAACTATATTTTTAGGTTTTCTTAATGCTTTAAAATGACTGATGTAAAGTCTGTTTTTCATTTCACAATATATAATTGCAAATGGACTGTTTACTCCCCAAATTTCTCCGTGTAATATTGCTATGGTTGTACAGTTTGTTGATATGATATGCATATTGTATGGCCCTCGTCCAGCTATATAAATATTACCTTCTCTGTCTACTGCCAGACTGCGTGGAGACATCAGATCGTCATGTTTATATACATGCTATACAGTACCGTTTAGATCCACACTTGTCACACTGTATTTGACTTCATCTGACACATATAGTGTGCTCTGGTCCGGACTTAGTGCAATGTAACATGGCTCTTCAAACAATGTTTGTCCGTCGTCATCTTTTGAAATATTGTTTAATATTTGTCCATCTAAATCAATAACTTTGACAGAGCCAGGATTCAGAAAAGACACAATCAATGTGTTATTAGTATAAACAATACCACAACAGTCACCACTAATGTTCACTTCCTTCACTACAGACAATGTTTTACCAACCTTTATGAATACAAGTTTATTGTCACATAAAACGACAATCTGCTCTGGTTCTACACGTGTTATATCCCATGGCCGTTTAGCCAGTTGTATACATGATATAACTGTTTTACTGTAAACATCAATCATCTTAACACTATAAGTAAGACAATCAACCACAGATAGCCTGTCTTTGTCTAACATTACTCCACCTATAATCCAGCCGTAATAACTTATATATATAGACTGGCGGAAATTGCCTTCACCAATAGATTTCAATGGTACCCGATGTGAAGATTTTATTCTATGTAGACAGCTGAATGATACAGATTCTAGTGGAATATGACGAAAAGGGCGTGAAGGTGGTAAAGGATGTAAAGGAGGTAAAGGAGGTAAAGGAGGTGGAAGAGGTGGACAACCTGTACCACATGAACTGATCATTGATTTAAGTTGTTGCTTGTCCATATTACTAGACATCTCTTCAAGGTCAGCAGACACCACACCATGCGTCATAGACACTGCTTCATTTCGATTTTGTATTATTGTCCCATACGGTCTTGACCTCTACAAATGTACTTTGTTCATGGAAATCTAAAATCTGATTAGTCTCGGACCTACACTTCTTAAACAAACAACATCTGGATATGCACCACGTCATGCCTTTCTTCTTCAAGGCAACTTTCTTCGTAAGTAGTTGAGTTGAGATTGGCGATTACGCTTAACGGGAATCTATGCCCTCCACTTTTGTCGATTTTTGTCGCAATATCGTTAATAAGTTCTACACTACTTTACACTGTTCGTATTTGATGGTAGCGCAAACAGAACAGCAGCATTCCTCATGGATTTTACTTTAGTATTTAAATAATGTCCCGTTTTGTTTAGTAGACAAATTTTCTTCTCACGAAATAAACGTCTGTTTTGGCATGTTGTCTCCCTATTATTAATGGTAATGTCAGTAATTTTGTGTGCCTTAGTTCAAGTGTCACATAGGTATTTATTGCAAACTATACACAAAACCAGCGTTTTCCTCTTTGTCTTCACCTTTACATGGGCTACAGAGAATACCAGTATTGAAGGCATGGGTGTATACCTTACTCCTCCCAGATACCTTCTTGGTGCACAGGTCTTACTAAAAGAAACAAAGAAAGACATTTACAATGACACAAATGTCAAATTTCATCTTATCATTATTGTATACATCTTTTTTAAGGATAAGTAATCCTTTTTAAAGCAAATATCCCATTTATACAAAATACTTATATGTGTTATTCATTCATAGGTAACACACATGAAACAAATAATATGTTATGACAAGGACCTAGGTAAGACTTATCTACATCCCTACCTATGCAACTTTCTGAAATGGCCACAACTTGATAAGATATTTTTTCTTTCCCGTATGAGATTCAGGAAGTTATCTGCTACTCTGCAATATCCAATAATTACAAGTTATGAATATTTTGATTTAACCTTTTACCTAAGTGCAAATCGCATTCATGAAATGTCTGTAGTTGCTAGCTATTTCCGAAAATAGTCAAAATGATTGTAAACAACATTTAGAAGAGCATACTTTGGCCATACAAATTGATATAAAGTAATCGACAAGTCGATGATAATGTTCATGTCATGTTAATTGCATGATCACAAAATGTTTTGAATTTGTATTGCTGAATGAAAATGAACTTACAATTATTTATCCTCTCGATATATTTTCCAAAATTCAATCCGTATAACCTTACCTGTTAAAGCTATTACCCTTTTCACTTTATAGACTGAACTAAACACAGTATCCGCTCTTATATTCACATGTTAACGAACGACGTCATGTGAGCTATCATATCTCAATACGCGTAAACATTTGATTTTTAAGTTGATTTTTTATGGCTCTATCTTTTCCTTCCTCCATCGTTTTACTGTTTGTTAACATGAGACATTGGGCACATTCGGTTATGACATATGGATACTGACGTAGACTTTGCTTATAAAGTGAGGACATGTTATGTAGTGCCTATCTTCAGGGATGTTTGTCAGCATATGAAGCCAAAATAACAGATTTACGACCCATTGACTTGGAAATAATTATATATAGAGAATTTAGTTTTCGGCACAGCAATACCCATACATTTTACACAGAAAACATATTAATGTTTTGATATTTTTTAATTCGCCTGCTTTGAAAGCGTCTTAATGTTCGGAAACACTTTAACAACTTGAAAACTTGTAGGACATTGTTAGAAAAGATCAGTTCATTATCAAACTATTTCCCATATGCTCTCATTGTTTTCTGACTTCTTCTGTAAAAGAGGCGTCATAAGTCGTCTGTATTAGGGAAGCTATTGACTCAAAGCAGGTTTTATAGACCCCTTGTTATAACTTTATTGTATCAGGTTTTGGTAAAAAGCTTTCCAGTAAATAAAAAAGGCTTAAATGTTTATTACCTTAAATTGAAGAATGAAATGCCCGTTTACAATACACTTCGGTGTTTCTGTAATAATTTATCCTATACAAAGTTAAATGTGGTTATTAGAGATATGATACATAATGGATTTGTGTAAATCTGCATTATTTACATGATATGGTGATTTTAGTGTCGTCTGTTTTGAAACTATTTAAGGCAGGACGTTATAGAGCTAAGTTACTCCATTGAAATGAACATACTTTGTCAAGTCAAAATGCAATTTAATATAACGTACATAAAGGCTTCGTTTAAATATATCACTAAGATTTATGTTGTATGGATATTATCTTCCTGGTCCCTTTCCCTAAAACAGATGACTTGTGATACCTTTGCAGCTGACAACATTTGAATACATTGTGAGAGAGGACGAATTGCTTATAATAAGCCATTTCTGTTTTCTCAAAATGTTGCTACTTTATCTTAAGTCTATGTTAATATTTGTTAAGGCTTACCATAGTTTCTGTCAGAAGTGTTTAAAGCAGACAACAGTAAGAGAGAATATCTAGTACACTGTTAAAAAGGTAATATAGAGAGATGTTACACCTTTCGCAATGCCAATGTCCTACATGTCTTACCAAACGCAATACCATATGGAAGAAAATGTCATGTATGTCTTAATATAGTAGGGAATATGCAAAAAGTAAAGTATATGTAGTTTCGGCTTTACATTTGCTGTCCATAAATACAAAGAAATCATGAATACGGATTCAAAAAAGTAAAACTGTTGTTATGCAACTGCCATAATACACAGTGAAACTCAAATATTTGTAATGGTTTTTTATATACTCTATTGTGTGGTTGTAAGAAAACCAACATGCGTTAATTTACATGACAATACAATTTACCCATTTTATCTGTTGGACAGTATTTGTTTAAATCTGCCAATCAAACAAATCTGTTAACAAAAGAACATTATACTAAAAGACTTATGCATGATTTGATATAAACAAGGACAAGTTATTGTGCAAAGAAGATATTGATAAACATGAGACATTTTTGCTTTTTTACCAACCTGTTTTAAAAAAGATTGATATTGAAGAAAGTTCAAAGATTGCCTATGTAAATAAAAGTTTCACTTTAGGGTTATGAACACAGACTAAGCAAGCATTAACCAAATTCTGCAATAAGTATGTTATATTGTATGTTGTTTTCAGATTTAAACCATATTACAAATAAAATATGGGGGCTTGTATGCAAAAGCGTTAAGTCAATAAGCAAATGTTGTACATAAACCCTTCCTTTACATATTTAATTATCACAGTTGAAACCATTGTGCCAAACGTTTCCCGCTACAGATAAGTCTGCATAAGAGACAGAGGTGACATGGTTGAGGTTTGGTGCAACAAGACACTTTCGTACCTTACGCGGTGCACATGGACTGGTCCAGAGAGTTACCGGTATTTCAATAGTGCGATACATTTTACAGACCATCCTTGTGTATTAACCCTTAATACGTCGCCTGTATTGACAGGGATACACATATGAATCACATCTCAGACGTTTATCCGTCTGTCTGCTTCTGGCGGTCAAACCGCCATGTTTGCTCTTCCTAAAACAAGTTGACAGGCAACATCCGCGTTCTTCGAACACTTTTCTTTGTTTGTTTTATGGTTTATCCCACTTTCAACAGTATTTCAGTTACATGCATATCACGTTTTTTTTAATAATTTACCAGTTCTATCGGTCCATTTATCTTGACACAAACGAGTTAATCGAAATGCCAAACCTGCAACCACGATCGTTAAAGAGGGGTGTGCATTAATACAAGTTCTAAAAGTAGTTCACCATCTAAGCATTATAAAACTTTGACAACGCGTCTTGTAGTTACGTTATGTGTGTTTACGCCGTTTTCCACATTTGTTCTCAACATGATATATCGCGGCGACAGTTCACTTATTCATGATCCCTTGGTAAACAATGTGAAAATATGCCCAAAAGGGACTCAAACTTGACTTATTCAACGTATCACCTGTGTAGACCAATCATAACACGAATACTATTTTTAGGGAACAATACGCGGTATTCTATCCTAGTTACATACGATTCACGTCATGTGAGCTATCCGATTTCAATACACTTTGATATTCAGTCTGACAACCACTTCTCTATTATAAGATTACCCTTATCTCATTTAACCTACTCATGCGTTTCATTAAATTATATCAACCACTACACCAGTATGACAAGAATCTTGGTCAGTTTTATAACGCATGCTAGCTGACATAACCACGTGTTTTATTGCTTTCTGTAAACCCATACTCGAGTATGATGAGTATCATGGTCTGTTATATCAAGGCGGCTAGTTGACCTACGCTTGTGTTTGATGACTTTCAGTCAACCACTGCCCGAGTATGACGAGTATCATGGTCAGTTATATCCCGGCTGCTAACAGACATAACATGTGTTTTATGACTGTCTGTTAACAACTAATCGAGTATAACGAGATTCATGGTCAGTAATATCAGGGTAGCTAGCTGACATACCCATTTGTGTTACAGCTTAAGGTTAAATTACGCCGACTAGCTGACTTACCACTTTATGTTATGGCTTTCTGTCAACCCATACTCGAGAACGACGAGTATCACAGTCATTTATATCACGACGGCTAGCAGACGTACCCAAGTGTTTCATGAATGTCTGTCAACCACTTTCAAAATGGCGACTTGTAGAAACACACATTTTTTGCTCCGTTGTATGTATCTCTGTCAACGAAAACTATTGCGAGTATAACGAGTATAACGGTCAGTTATGTTATGGAGGCTAACTGACCTACCCATGTGTTTTGTGACCTTTGATTAATCACTACTCGAGTGCGACGAGAATCTTGGTAAGTTATATCACACCGACTAGCTGAGCTACCCATGTGTTTTATGACCTTTTGTCAACCACTAATAGAGTACGATCTGAATCATCGTCAGTTATATCGCGGCGGCTAGCTGATATACACATGTGTGTTATCGTGTTCTGTCAACAACTATTCGAGTATGCGTTTCGGGTTAGATATCCGGCAGGGTCATACGAAAGACTTTAAAAATGGTACTAATGGCTGCGCCCCTTGTTGATGAGGGCTGCAGGGCTAAAATTACGACTGACTGGCTGGTGTCATAACAGAGAGACCAATATTACGTGTAACTAACATAAGAAATGCCTTGATTTTGCTGAACAGTTGTTAAAAGCGGAGTTACATACCGAACAATCAATCCTTGAGTATCCCGGTGGCTAGCTGACCTACCTATGTGTGTTATGGCTTTCTGTCAACCAATACTCGAGTATGACGAGAATACCGGTCATTTTTATCAAGGCGGCTAGCTGACGTACCCATGTATTTTAAGAGTTTATGTCAACCACAACTCGAGTATGATGTGTATCCCGGTTAGTCAAAGCACGCCGGCTTGCTGATCTACCCATGTGTTTTATGACATTCTATGAACCACAACTCGAGTATGACTAGAATCCTTGTCAGTTATATCACGCCAGTAAGCTGGCCTACTCATGTATTATATGACTTTCTGCCAACCATTACAAGAGTTTGACTAGTATCCTTGTCAGCTATATAACGCCAGAAAGCTGACCAACTGATCTATCCGTGTATGTTATGAATTTCTGTTAACCACTATTCGAGTATTTCAATTTGGTAATGCAACTTTTCTGTATCGTCTTTCCTGATACAGACGATATGATGACGCCTTGTACATGAGAAGATTGTGAGAAGGAGAACTTGATGAAAACATGTGATTGAATAATACACTTAAATGAAGTTTAACGCCATTTTAAAAAGTGTATTCAGATCAAAAAACATACTGTGTAATGATCATACACTTACTTTCGACGGATATATGGATGACGAGTTATCACTTTCACCAAACCGACCCTCTGAGCTAATGGCATTAATTTAATTTACGATCAAGTAACATTTTGTATAAAAAGTATTTCGCCAATGCAGTTATTAGGTCGCTTTAATGGATGAGTGTATGATTTAATTTTGAAAAAAGAAGATCTTGATCTGTCCGCAAGGGGATGCAAGCTGTTTGTATATATTGGTCGCTAATCCTCGAAGGTCGGTTTTCGTGTGGCGTGGACAATACTATAGTTGTTAATATTATCAGCTGTCAGCGAGTGAAAGATAGGTATACAGTGTAACCATAACGAACTTGAGTGCATAATTCATGTTAGATCACGCATAAATGTTCATGCTCGATTTTCTTTCAAATGGATTTCAAAGTCGAGTTCACCGAATTCAGTGATATTTCAGATCACAAAAAGATAAAGGTACGAGTGCAGGTTCATAGTCTGATCGATTCGTTAAATACATGGTTTATAGACTGTTCAGCTAACAATTGACATAAATAGTGAATTCGTTATTAAATCCAAAATATAAAAAAACGAACTCACAATTATTTAGCCTGTCTATAAATGTTCCACTTTATAATCCGTATAACTCAACGTTTTAACAGTGTTACGGTATCAACTCTGAAGAAGAGTTTATAATAATTTTAAGTTTCAAGATTAACATAACAGAATAAAACAGACACTGGAAAGGATCGACGTCATGTGACCTATCCAATTTCAATGCACGTTGAAATTTGATCTTTAACTATTTTAGCACTGATGGCAATGTTACGTGTTTTTTTTTAACAATACATTTTTTAGGCGAGTCAGCTCGTCACGAGCTGTCTCATCTAAAGTCAGCATTGTTTGCATTATAGTTATCAAAATAGTCCGAAACCCGTATTACATGAGAAATGGAGACGCCCTACTTTGAACATGGAAGATTTAACTTTAAACAAGTCGGCGCTGAAAGAGTTAAGTTTATTCATAATGTCTCTCCCGGTTATGCAAATGTTTGTTAGCATGCGTGTATGAGTCTGCATAAGAACATTACATGTACCGTCTTTCAACGCATATCGATACATCATATTTTTACATATCTTTAAATGCATGTCGAAAAGGCCCGAAACGTTTACAAAGCTGGAACTATGAGAAAATAGTGAAATTTACATTTGCAATAATGCTTGATAATCTGCGTCTGTATGAGGAAAACATGTAGAACACGATTCATGAAAGCAATTCGAGCATTACCAGCCAATTAACACTTCTACGCAGCAAACGACAAATGACAGCATTGTCGCAAAATGATAAATTTATCCCAGGATTCCTAATATAGTGTCTGCAGGTGGTAAATGTATAAAACTACTTTAAAGGAAACTATGCGAATAAACAATCATGAGGGAAACATCATATTTGAAATATATTTAACCAAGTATGTATCTGGCTATCTTGCACTTTTACTCTGCCCAGACAATCGTTGTCCCTGACATCTTTACGAGTGGATCTTAAGGGCCCATTTGTGATATACAAATGAGAACTAACCAACGAAAAGAATGAATGACCGAGCTGTCTTTCGAACTAACAGTGCCCGGCTCGACAGGCGTCATCGATACCAACAGCAATCAGAGTGGCGCCATATACTCAAATACAATATCCCCGAATCTACTTCACGCGAAATCAACATTCGGAGGTAATGACTTAAATATTTTGCTGATCAAATGATAAACTTGTATAGCCAGGTATTTCATCATAACCATTAATGTACGACTAGATAATTAAGAGGGGACATCCTGATATGATTGCAAGCGTATGCAAGCTTTCGTTTGATCGTTCTTGGTCTCAAACCCCGAATGTCAGTGTTTGTGTGAAGTGGCTAATATTATTATGAAAGATGACCAGTTGTCAGCGAGTGAATGCTGTATATGCAGTCTTTGAATTACAAAGTTGACTTTATAAGTCATGTTAGGTCACGCAATAATGTCCATATTCGGTTTTTTAAATTTATTTCAAAATGTTTATATCAGATAGCAATTAGTTTCAGGTAAATATATGGGTTTATTTTCTGAAATATTCACGAAGTAGGTGTTTCATGGACTAATAAGGTTACCAAAAGGTATGTGGGCTTATAGTTTGAGATACTCATGTGGTACATGGTCTATCAACTTTCTTGGTTACTAAAAGACATAGAGTTTATTGTCTGAAATATTCAAGAAGTACATGGTTTATCGCCTTTCTTAGTAACAAAAAGGTATGGGTTTCTTGTTTGAAATATTCATGTAGTACATGGTCCATCTACTATTTATGTAATCAAACATGCATTGGTTTATTGTCTGAAATATCCAAGAAGTAAATGGTCTATCGATGTTCTAGGTTATCAACTTGAAAGGGTGCATTGTCTGAAATATCCATGTATTACATGGTCTATCGACTGTCGAGGTTATTATACAATGTATATATATGTATTATAGTCAGAAATGTTCATATAGTACATGGTTTATCAATATTCTAGGTCATTTTACATATAGGGTTTATGTTCAGATATATGCATGTAGTACTCGGTTTATCGACTTTCTAGGTTATCCAAAAAGTATGAGTTTTTGTCAAAATTATTCATGTAGAATATGATCTATTGACTTTCTTGGTTTTCAAAATGCTTGGATTTATTTCTGAATTTTTCCAGTAGAACATGATCTATCGAATTTCTAGGTTATCAAAAATGTAAGGGTCTTTAGTCAAACATATTCATGTAGTATCAAAAATGCATTGATTAATTTCTGAGATATTCAAGTAGTACATGAACTTTCAATTTTCTAGGTTACAAAAATGTTTGAGTTTATAGTATGAAATGTTCATGTAGTATATATGTTAGTCTATCGACTTTCTAGGTTTCAAAAGGGTATTGGTTTACAACGTTTAACTATTCATGTAATACATGGTCTATCAACTTTCTACGTTAACACACATGTTTTCGTTTATATATTAAATTAATCATGTAGTAGTTGGTCTATCGATTCTTTAAATTACAAAACGGTATGTGTTTAAAGTCTGATATATACATGTAATACATGGTCTATTAACTTCCTACGTTAACACAAGGTTTTCGTTTATATATTAAATTAATCATGTAGTAGTTGGTCTACCGATTCTTTAAGTTACACAACGGTATATGAGTAGTAGAGGGCGTGACCCTAGACGAAAGTGTTTACTATATACTCAATGGGAATCCGCCATTTTGTTTCGAGGAGTCAATTTTTTCTCCTATATATTCCTATATAATTAGAAACCAGTCATATTGTTTGTGAGGAGTTAATTTTTTGTTTTGGAAGATTTGTATCCTTTATATTTAATAGGAATACGCCATTTTTTGTTTAGCGGAGTCAAATATTCCTGCTATATATTCCTATGTATTTTATAAGAACTTTTTGTCTTTGATGAGTCTATTGCTATATGTTCCTTTGTTTTCATCAAGAACCAGCCGTCTTGTTTGTGGAGTCTATTTGGTGCTATATGTTCCTATGTATATGATAGAAATCTACCCTTTTCTTTTTTCTTTGAGGAGTCATTTTTTTAAATGTATACGTGCATGAGGACGCTGAGACCCCCTTCTAGTAGGGTATTTCCTATAGGTTATCATATTTCGAGAACTCGTTTGTATGTTTGTGGAGACTCCGAGACACGCCCCTAGATGATTTTGTGGGTCCTTTTCACTAGACAGAGATACTTTCTAGGACATGCTTTTATCATGTAAAGATGTGTAGGTACGGTTAACACTATTAAATAGGCCCATCACTCTAGACCTAACAACATTTCCATACGTCCAGATGTCACCTTTAATAGGATGTTGATATTGGGGGTATTCCTAGGAGCGGAACTCAATTCTCAACCATACTGTTTTTCTATTAGATTACTAACACTCGCTGATTAAGAAATACAAAACATAATAACAACAGAAGTATGATTAAAATGTTTTTATTCATAGATTAACATATATACAATCATAAACATAGAATTATATAAAATAGTGTATAATACATTTTAGAGCAAAGTAACATTAAGCCGATTCAATAACCATAGGGGTATGACATGTAGCCGTCTTTGATAACTCTTTTATCGAACACAAGTCTGTAATCTTTCTTTTGAGATGTAGTCAATAGTCGGACGTTATCTCGATCACGAACAATTTTGAACTGGTCAGTTACTGTAACTACATCGTCTTTGTCCTCCGTCACCATTCTCTTTAATGTATTACAATTAATGTCCAGACAGTTCTTGTAGTTGAGTGTAATACCGCGCACTTTACAATGTGTTGTCTTTCCATCCCGGTCAGGATGAGCCAGCTGATAGGCATAATTTTTAGGACCCCCCGTTACAAACACCTTTATTGTGTTCCCGGGTGTTTCGTCGGTCAAATCACCTAAATAGTCGCCAAGGGTAGGTACTCATTCTCCCAGTTTTGTCGAAAATACGACGGAATCCGTGTCTGCATATAAGGCACGGGGACAAAGCTGTTCTAAATAGGAATAGAGATTTAAACGTGCCTGAGCCGTAGTATAGGCAGCTATGACAACGTTGGTTTTTTCTGAGGTTTCAATGAATTCTACTCTATATTTCCACCTTACTTCTACCATGTCATCCGAAACAAAGTTAACGCCTGTCACATTCTCTCGGTCTGAAGTTAGTTTATCAAAGTATATGGAGGGGTCGTCAATGTATTCGACCTGAGACATGTTAGGTCTTTGACCAAATTTACCCCAGAACGAATTCAACATGAGTTTGGCCAGAGAACGCATACCAGGATTCTCTTTGATGTTGTTATAAACCAACAATATACCTTCTTTCTCATGATATAACTGAATGTACTTCTGTTTATCAATTTCTATTCTACACCAGACAGGCCAACCGCTGGCTTCCTGTTTGATTTTAAGAAATGTATTGACGTATTGGGTAAATAGGCCCCCGCTTTTTGTTTCATTGTCATATTGGGATATGTGATCGAAATGCCATACTTCGTATACAGTGAATACACGGTACCCCTTCTCAATAGCCTTTTTTACTTCATATGTGACCCATGTACCAATAAATGAGCGTTCACTGTCCATGTGTGTACAAGACTCTTGTTGTTTTGTATCGGCACATGTCCTACATAAAGCAAACAGTAATTTACCATTCATTTTACAAGGCAATATAGGTACAAAGAGGCCTTTTGGTGGTAGTACCTTACATTTAATAAGGCCTTCGTAGGTGTCGATACTGTCGAAATCTTCAGTGATGATGGTAGGATGGCCTTATGGTATTTTCCCCGTTTTATTGATAAAAGGGTATAGTGACGTGACGTCATAGTAATTGAGTGTTTCATCCGTGGTAGTTTTTTTAAACAGAGTGAAGGCCTCTGTTCTACCCCCAAAGAAAGCATCCCTGGGTTGTAACGGAGTCACATGTTCAAGACTATGTACAAATTTGGCCATTTTGTCATTGAATTTCAATTGATGTTCAAATTCAGATTCCCAGATGGATTGGTTAATGTAGCCTCTGTCCTCCAGGTATTTCTGTTTGTCTAATGTCTTTTGATAAAGGTCGCCCATGGTTAATTTACTGACCGGGTGGAGTGTAGAGCTGGCATACAGTTTTGGATGTCCATGCCAAAAGTCCCCGTGAAATTCCAGAACCACTTTCTGGCCATTTGTTTCATAATACCCATCGATTTTGTAGGGACCTATGACTTTCTCACCCCCGTTTCTAGCGTGTTGAATACGCACACCCAATTTGTGTGACAGGTATTTAATCCACTGGAGCGCTTTCACAGATTGAGCTTGTTCGTGGTGATAACCATGGGCAGGAATTAAACCTATAGTGTCACGGTCCAGAAAGTTAGTACAGAAAACGCGCTGACAAGCTGAGGCAATTGTGATACTTTTTTTCAAATGGGTCAACACCAGTAAAGTGTATGAAATCTAGCCTAAATCTCAAAGCACAGCGTCTTAAGATGTCCACGTCTGACGTACAGTATTTAAGAAGTTCATGTTGAAAGTCGAAGGTTTTGTTTTTGTTTTCGTCATACCATTGTAAGAATTTGGTTCTATCTTCAGCTTTCATAGCGGATGGATTGTAATAAGTCAAGTCAGGTAAATGTTCCAAAGCAATAGTCTGATGTTCTTTCTTATTAAACAGATGTGGAAAATACCCTTTGGCTAATTCAGAAAATCCAAACATCATAGGGAGTTTGGATAAGGCCATTGGCATAAAGTTTAAATAATCGATCATTTTAACTTTACTGTTAGGCTCAAACAATGACATAATTTTAGCCCCATTGGGAATGACATTTGGCAAAATTCCATTCTTGTACAAGTATTTTAATATGGGGTAGGAATCATAACCCTGACAATTATGACACAGTACAATAGCACCATAGTTGTCTTCTGAAAACATCCAGTCACAAAAAGTATGTACTGTATCAGTACCAGAAAACACAAATTCATTCTGTCCACACAAATTACATTCACTCATACTGGTCACATCTTCATACATACATTCCGAACATACTGTGAGCTACACAGAGATTTGGCATATGTTCGTACGAACCACAAATTGTTTTTTTACAATAAACGCATTTTCCGTTCTCCCCTGGTTTGAAACCACTTTCACATTCCATAATGTCGTCTTGGGTACACTCAAAATCGAAAAATATATACGTTTGTTTATTATCTGTATCTACTTCTTTATCACACTCTTCGGGTTTCATGTAGCACTGATGTCCCTCTTCCACAAAGTCTTTACACGTGTCATAGTATGTTCCCCCACAAATATGTTTTCCATTACACATGTTTTTGTTTATAGTTTTGGAACACTCTTCACAGCGATAGTAGGTTTTACAGGTCGAATTTCCTTTGGTAGTTTGTGTTTTGTGTAAGTCGTAGCAAGTGTGTCCCTTGAAATATCTGTTACATTTAGAACAATGTATCCAGTCTTCTCCACTTGACTCGTGCATTTTGTAACAGGCATGGCACGCGTTGTTACACTTGTGTTTCTCCATATGGTCGTATCCTTTCTGGCATGTTGTACAGAAATAGCTCCTTCCTAAAAACGCAGGCATACTCGTAATAATGTCGTAATGTTGGTCATGGCAATATAAGAAAATCTTATTGTCAGAGTCCGGTCCTTTGTATATTATACCATTGAAATGGTCCTTTGATATTACGTACAGTTGATAGTTGTTTAACACGGCCTGGAACTTCTTTATTTCATTAACACCGCAGGACTTTCGTGAGACGTCTGATTCACGGTGTAATTCTTCAGCCAATTGTCTTTGTATATCACATCCTTGACGTATACTATTCCATTGATCATGTGTGTCCAGTCTCGCTTTACCTGTGACAATGGATCTAGCACAACACAACTCATCGACGTTTTGTATTCGTATAAAACACTTTTTCTCTTTCAAAAATATATCAGCATTAGCAAATGTACGTTTCTTAAGACCGCTACCGCTTGGCATATCCACGTGTGTGATGTCAATCTCTAATCCTTCATCAATCATAAAGTCCTCGTTGGATTGAAGTACTCGTTCCACTTCAGATATAAATCTGTCAACCGTCACTTCTTGAAGACGTAGAAACGGTACCACTATAGGAAAGTCTAATGTAGAACTCTGTTCCGTCATACGTATTAAATCTCCTGTCTTGGCGTGTGACGTCATGTCCTCCAATACGGCAGCAAACATACGTTGCAATGTGTTTAATATATCTGTGACGTCACCAACGTCGATGTTTCTAAATTTTACTTGGTATTTTGTAGTAGAGGGCGTGACCCTAGACGAAAATGTTTACTATATACTCAATGGGAATCCGCCATTTTGTTTCGAGGAGTCAATTTTTTCTCCTATATATTCCTATATAATTAGGAACCAGTCATATTGTTTGTGAGGAGTTAATTTTTTGTTTTGGAAGATTTGTATCCTTTATATTTAATAGGAATACGCCATTTTTTGTTTAGCGGAGTCAAATATTCCTGCTATATATTCCTATGTATTTTATAAGAACTTTTTGTCTTTGATGAGTCTATTGCTATATGTTCCTTTGTTTTCATCAAGAACCAGCCGTCTTGTTTGTGGAGTCTATTTGGTGCTATATGTTCCTATGTATATGATAGAAATCTACCCTTTTCTTTTTTCTTTGAGGAGTCATTTTTTTAAATGTATACGTGCATGAGGACGCCGAGACCCCCTTCTAGTAGGGTATTTCCTATAGGTTATCATATTTCGAGAACTCGTTTGTATGTTTGTGGAGACTCCGAGACACGCCCCTAGATGATTTTGTGGGTCCTTTTCACTAGACAGAGATACTTTCTAGGACATGCTTTTATCATGTAAAGATGTGTAGGTACGGTTAACACTATTAAATAGGCCCATCACTCTAGACCTAACAACATTTCCATACGTCCAGATGTCACCTTTAATAGGATGTTGATATTGGGGGTATTCCTAGGAGCGGAACTCAATTCTCAACCATACTGTTTTTCTATTAGATTACTAACACTCGCTGATTAAGAAATACAAAACATAATAACAACAGAAGTATGATTAAAATGTTTTTATTCATAGATTAACATATATACAATCATAAACATAGAATTATATAAAATAGTGTATAATACATTTTAGAGCAAAGTAACATTAAGCCGATTCAATAACCATAGGGGTATGACATGTAGCCGTCTTTGATAACTCTTTTATCGAACACAAGTCTATAATCTTTCTTTTGAGATGTAGTCAATAGTCGGACGTTATCTCGATCACGAACAATTTTGAACTGGTCAGTTACTGTAACTACATCGTCTTTGTCCTCCGTCACCATTCTCTTTAATGTATTACAATTAATGTCCAGACAGTTCTTGTAGTTGAGTGTAATACCGCGCACTTTACAATGTGTTGTCTTTCCATCCCGGTCAGGATGAGCCAGCTGATAGGCATAATTTTTAGGACCCCCCGTTACAAACACCTTTATTGTGTTCCCGGGTGTTTCGTCGGTTAAATCACCTAAATAGTCGCCAAGGGTAGGTACTCATTCTCCCAGTTTTGTCGAAAATACGACGGAATCCGTGTCTGCATATAAGGCACGGGGACAAAGCTGTTCTAAATAGGAATAGAGATTTAAACGTGCCTGAGCCGTAGTATAGGCAGCTATGACAACGTTGGTTTTTTCTGAGGTTTCAATGAATTCTACTCTATATTTCCACCTTACTTCTACCATGTCATCCGAAACAAAGTTAACGCCTGTCACATTCTCTCGGTCTGAAGTTAGTTTATCAAAGTATATGGAGGGGTCGTCAATGTATTCGACCTGAGACATGTTAGGTCTTTGACCAAATTTACCCCAGAACGAATTCAACATGAGTTTGGCCAGAGAACGCATACCAGGATTCTCTTTGATGTTGTTATAAACCAACAATATACCTTCTTTCTCATGATATAACTGAATGTACTTCTGTTTATCAATTTCTATTCTACACCAGACAGGCCAACCGCTGGCTTCCTGTTTGATTTTAAGAAATGTATTGACGTATTGGGTAAATAGGCCCCCGCTTTTTGTTTCATTGTCATATTGGGATATGTGATCGAAATGCCATACTTCGTATACAGTGAATACACGGTACCCCTTCTCAATAGCCTTTTTTACTTCATATGTGACCCATGTACCAATAAATGAGCGTTCACTGTCCATGTGTGTACAAGACTCTTGTTGTTTTGTATCGGCACATGTCCTACATAAAGCAAACAGTAATTTACCATTCATTTTACAAGGCAATATAGGTACAAAGAGGCCTTTTGGTGGTAGTACCTTACATTTAATAAGGCCTTCGTAGGTGTCGATACTGTCGAAATCTTCAGTGATGATGGTAGGATGGCCTTATGGTATTTTCCCCGTTTTATTGATAAAAGGGTATAGTGACGTGACGTCATAGTAATTGAGTGTTTCATCCGTGGTAGTTTCTTTAAACAGAGTGAAGGCCTCTGTTCTACCCCCAAAGAAAGCATCCCTGGGTTGTAACGGAGTCACATGTTCAAGACTATGTACAAATTTGGCCATTTTGTCATTGAATTTCAATTGATGTTCAAATTCAGATTCCCAGATGGATTGGTTAATGTAGCCTCTGTCCTCCAGGTATTTCTGTTTGTCTAATGTCTTTTGATAAAGGTCGCCCATGGTTAATTTACTGACCGGGTGGAGTGTAGAGCTGGCATACATTTTTGGATGTCCATGCCAAAAGTCCCCGTGAAATTCCAGAACCACTTTCTGGCCATTTGTTTCATAATACCCATCGATTTTGTAGGGACCTATGACTTTCTCACCCCCGTTTCTAGCGTGTTGAATACGCACACCCAATTTGTGTGACAGGTATTTAATCCACTGGAGCGCTTTCACAGATTGAGCTTGTTCGTGGTGATAACCATGGGCAGGAATTAAACCTATAGTGTCACGGTCCAGAAAGTTAGTACAGAAAACGCGCTGACAAGCTGAGGCAATTGTGATACTTTTTTTCAAATGGGTCAACACCAGTAAAGTGTATGAAATCTAGCCTAAATCTCAAAGCACAGCGTCTTAAGATGTCCACGTCTGACGTACAGTATTTAAGAAGTTCATGTTGAAAGTCGAAGGTTTTGTTTTTGTTTTCGTCATACCATTGTAAGAATTTGGTTCTATCTTCAGCTTTCATAGCGGATGGATTGTAATAAGTCAAGTCAGGTAAATGTTCCAAAGCAATAGTCTGATGTTCTTTCTTATTAAACAGATGTGGAAAATACCCTTTGGCTAATTCAGAAAATCCAAACATCATAGGGAGTTTGGATAAGGCCATTGGCATAAAGTTTAAATAATCGATCATTTTAACTTTACTGTTAGGCTCAAACAATGACATAATTTTAGCCCCATTGGGAATGACATTTGGCAAAATTCCATTCTTGTACAAGTATTTTAATATGGGGTAGGAATCATAACCCTGACAATTATGACACAGTACAATAGCACCATAGTTGTCTTCTGAAAACATCCAGTCACAAAAAGTATGTACTGTATCAGTACCAGAAAACACAAATTCATTCTGTCCACACAAATTACATTCACTCATACTGGTCACATCTTCATACATACATTCCGAACATACTGTGAGCTACACAGAGATTTGGCATATGTTCGTACGAACCACAAATTGTTTTTTTACAATAAACGCATTTTCCGTTCTCCCCTGGTTTGAAACCACTTTCACATTCCATAATGTCGTCTTGGGTACACTCAAAATCGAAAAATATATACGTTTGTTTATTATCTGTATCTACTTCTTTATCACACTCTTCGGGTTTCATGTAGCACTGATGTCCCTCTTCCACAAAGTCTTTACACGTGTCATAGTATGTTCCCCCACAAATATGTTTTCCATTACACATGTTTTTGTTTATAGTTTTGGAACACTCTTCACAGCGATAGTAGGTTTTACAGGTCGAATTTCCTTTGGTAGTTTGTGTTTTGTGTAAGTCGTAGCAAGTGTGTCCCTTGAAATATCTGTTACATTTAGAACAATGTATCCAGTCTTCTCCACTTGACTCGTGCATTTTGTAACAGGCATGGCACGCGTTGTTACACTTGTGTTTCTCCATATGGTCGTATCCTTTCTGGCATGTTGTACAGAAATAGCTCCTTCCTAAAAACGCAGGCATACTCGTAATAATGTCGTAATGTTGGTCATGGCAATATAAGAAAATCTTATTGTCAGAGTCCGGTCCTTTGTATATTATACCATTGAAATGGTCCTTTGATATTACGTACAGTTGATAGTTGTTTAACACGGCCTGGAACTTCTTTATTTCATTAACACCGCAGGACTTTCGTGAGACGTCTGATTCACGGTGTAATTCTTCAGCCAATTGTCTTTGTATATCACATCCTTGACGTATACTATTCCATTGATCATGTGTGTCCAGTCTCGCTTTACCTGTGACAATGGATCTAGCACAACACAACTCATCGACGTTTTGTATTCGTATAAAACACTTTTTCTCTTTCAAAAATATATCAGCATTAGCAAATGTACGTTTCTTAAGACCGCTACCGCTTGGCATATCCACGTGTGTGATGTCAATCTCTAATCCTTCATCAATCATAAAGTCCTCGTTGGATTGAAGTACTCGTTCCACTTCAGATATAAATCTGTCAACCGTCACTTCTTGAAGACGTAGAAACGGTACCACTATAGGAAAGTCTAATGTAGAACTCTGTTCCGTCATACGTATTAAATCTCCTGTCTTGGCGTGTGACGTCATGTCCTCCAATACGGCAGCAAACATACGTTTCAATGTGTTTAATATATCTGTGACGTCACCAACGTCGATGTTTCTAAATTTTACTTGGTATTTTGTAGTAGTTGGTGTTTCTTAAAGGCAACAAAATCGCACTCAGGACAGTTGAAAGTCATGTCTGTTTACTTCGGTGTCTGGAGCGATAATGAAATGTGAGGTAGACACCTACCCTTATTAACTTTCAAGAGCACACTTGAATGATCCTGCATTCTGATTGATCGATTGTTTTTGTATTTGTTATCACGTGACTGAATAATAATAAATGTTTATTTATTTGAAGGGCTTAGTATTTAAACATACGTTGATGAAAGTAATTAATCGGCAAAGTGCCCTTTTTTTTTATATGTTTTTTCTTTTTCTTTTGTTGTTGTTATAATTAATTGTCTTTATGATTTGCGTAAATGATTCGAAAAAATAAAATAACAAATAACCATACTATACACATGTACAATAGAAAGCGATGGATTTCATATCAGATCTAGTAATATATAAATGACAAATAATAAGCATTGTTTTGTTTCCTCTATCGCTAGCGGTGGGATATGTAGCGTCAGAAGCTAGTTTTAAGATGGTGCACATATGGCATACAGAGCTGACTTGTATACCCGATCTAGTGATGATAGCGGCCATTGGAGGTCAGGACCTCTCACTAGACGGTGCCACTCCACCTTTACTTCTCCTTTAACGCGTTATGGTGTCCATGAGTGGTTCCCAGTAATGGTTATGTACACCACCTTACACCAATACTAAGTTGGTCTAATGACACCTTCAAAGTTAGCATACATCGTGATTTACAAGATCAATATAAAATCATCAACTCTCAACAAATGCAGAATAATTATATTCATTATGTTGCATTACCTATATCATTTAAGTAATAACATTATGATAACCATACTAATAAAGAAATTTAAAACAAGAAATTGTCGGAATTTCGAATAAATACCTTTTCGCATTCTACGCTATAAATTTATAACGCTCAGTACTTTGATTTGGTATTAGAGGCAGTGTCAGAAACGAGTTTTAAAATGGCGCACATATGGCATACAGAGCTGACTTGCATACCCGATCTAGTGATAATAGCGGCCATTGTAGGTCAGGACCTTTCACTAGACGGTGCCACTCCATCTTTACCTTGCCTTTAACGCTTTATGGTGACCCTGGGCGGTTCCCAGTATTGGTTTAGTACACCACCTTACACCAATACTGAGTTGGTCTAACGACGCCTCCGTACTCAGGGCAGCCAAGATCATGTTTAATTAGATAAACGATATGATGTTTCATCATGAACAAAGTCAGTTTGATAATCAATAAGTTGTTTAGATAGTAAAGCACCACATAAAGCACATATTGATAACTTGTATACCTAGGGGGGTATGTAATAATCGCGTTCTAGACTAAGAAATTCCTATTTATCATAATTTGTTGGTGTATTTGATGTGTTACCGGGGGTAGCGCCAGAAACGAGTTTTTAAGATGGCGCACGTAGGACATACATAGCTGACTTGTACAACCGGTCTATATATAATAGCGGTCAGGACTTCTTACTAGACGGTGCCACTGCATCTCTACATTGCCTGCATGGCGATCATGGGCAATTCCTAGTATTTGGGTTGTACACCACCTTACACCAATACTAAGTTGACCCCTTACTCATTGTGTTTATAAAGATCTATATATGAAATCATATACCCCCAAATTAATGTAAAATAATTATGTACCCTCGATGTTTTACATATTAACGTTCTAGATAGACACAAAATGGTAACCGTACCTCTTAATACATACAGGTCTAACAGCAGTGTTGTTTAAAAGAGAAGAAAATGCATAGGGCTAATAATTTGAAAAGTTAAAACAATGTGTATAACATGACAAAACCCATTTGAATAACTAAGAGGGTATACTAAATATGTATCAATAACTCTAATCGAGCTATTATATAAACAAATTGTTAACATATTTAACATTTCAATGGACCACTATAGCTACCATACCTTACACGTTTCGCAGACTGTAGAATAATATCATACTAATAGTATTTGATGACATTCTGTTATAAACATCACTTTTTTTGAAAAAGAGCGTAACGTTTACAACGTCAAGTTAAATAATACTACATCGCCTTGCATATCAATTTTATGGATATGATTAATAATCAATATAGGGTTTTCACTTTAAATAGAGAAGACCATATAAGTTTACCTTTTAAGTCTAGTCGCGATGCATGGAATAGTACATGATAGGCTAACATACCCTTTTAAACTATGACTGTCACAGGTTGTTGTTACTATCTTTAGAGTATGACGCTATAGTTAGACAGGACATGCATAAACTTGTCTATTGCTGTTTACAGTATTCGTGAACGTCGCGCTTCAGTTGTACGCTTTTAACAGAAGGCATTTGATCGGTTATGTTTGACACAATGATTCGCTATACATGTATAGCCTCGCAAATTGATATAATATTCGGGAAATAACGGAGATGTTTTATAAAATATATTTTGTTTGAACAGTCAATAATAGCGTATAGTTTATAAGGTGTAGTTTAAAAAAACTTCTGAAAATCAATACACTGTACATAAAAATGGAGCAGACGATTTAAGTTTACCTTGCGGCAGATATCGCTCCACTACGGATGTAATTAACATTCAATATCGGGTTTACAGAGAAAGAAGAGCAATCGATTTAGATACTACCCTGCAGCAGGTTTAAATTCACGTTAGCGGTAGATCGTTTACGTCTGGTATCTTTGCTTTAAATGAAACATACTGTGCGAACGACCCGTATAACATTATAATATCACGTGTTTAAACCTGACAAGAGGTGTTACTATTTTTAGCGCATGACGCGATATCCTATATTTAGACAGGACGTGTGTAAGCTTGTCTATTGCAATTATAATCGTGAACTCAGATGACCCGTAATAGTCGAGTTATGAATCATCGTAAACTGATACATTGATTTTGTTGTTTTTGTTGTTATTGTTCTTTGTTTGTTTTTGTTTGTATTTTGTATATTTTTTATTTATTTTTTGCTTTTGTTTTGTTTACATAACTATTCATAGTTTACATAATACTAATAGGAATTTGTAAATAAAACTATGTGAACGTGTTTTTTTAAATGAACATTAATATAAATATATACTTTTTTTTGTTTTTCTTTTGTTGTGGTTGCTTGTTTAAACTTATGTGTATTTAACTAATCAAATTATTAACATAACTACTATTTCAATTCAGCGCCCCGATTCAATTGTATTCGTATAACAGTGTGGTCGGTAGCAAAATTGAGCCCATCCTAAGAGTGGTACGTATATGGGGATAATTTATACACTAGTGTATCTCTACTTGTGTATTTGTAATAAAATACAAGTGTTTAAAAACATTTTAATGATTGCACTAAAATGTATAGCTTCGTAACATAATGCCCCACAGCTAATGCAATTTATTCAACTAATAAGAACGCTTGAGGCACGTGGTACCTATGTTTACAAACGTGTAGTTTAAAACAGGTAAATTAAATGTCGCAATGTGTTAGTGTATATTGTAGATATGTTTTAAACTCTGACATAAATGATGAGAGTAGCCCTGTGTTCCATAAAAAACACAACGTAAACACGTTTTGTCTATGAAGCGGAACGAAACATACCTGTAGTATGCATGTAATCCCGTCAAACAGGTTTGGTTTACCGACTAATGCACGGATTATCGACGAAACCTATATAGGTTTCGCAAAACAGGTTTTGGGTTTGGTGACTATGGAACACAGGGCTGGTCTACGGTTTAATTAAAGTTCACAAATGTACATAATTACATAACTTAAGCTATCAAAATATATACCATTTATGGTTCGAATACTGTTTTAAGCAACGGGTGGTGGAAATGGCTTTATGGTTGTTGTTGTTTTTGTCTATATTATTGTTGTTATGTTGTTGTTTTTAAGCGTGATTGTGGTGATGTTGTTGTTGTGTCAACACCAACAACGCTACCGCTTAAAATAAAAAATAAAAAAAATGTTGTTTCGTTTATATTCTTGTTGTTGTTTTGTTGTTGTTTTTTAAGCGGCGGCGGCGGTGGTTATGGTGGTGGTGGTGGTGGTTTTGCCACCGGCGGCGGCGTGGTGATGGTGGTGTTGTGAAACACTCAATTACTATGACGTCACGTCACTATACCCTTTTATCAATAAAACGGGGAAAATACCATTAGGCCATCCTACCATCATCACTGAAGATTTCGACAGTATCGGCACCTACGAAGGCCTTATTAAATGTAAGGTACTACCACCAAAAGGCCTCCTTGTACCTATATTGCGTTGTAAAATGAATGGTAAATTACTGTTTGCTTTATGTAGGACATGTGCCGATACAAAACAATAAGAGTATTGTACACACATGGATAGTGAACGCTCATTTATTGGTACATGGGTCACAGATGAAGTAAAAAAGGCTATTGAGAAGGGGTACCGTGTACTCACTGTATACGAAGTATGGCATTTCGATCACATATCCCAATATGACAATGAAACAAAAAGCGGGGGCCTATTTACCCAATACGTCAATACATTTCTTAAAATCAAACAGGAAGCCAGCGGTTAGCCTGTCTGGTGTAGAACAGAAATTGATAAACAGAAGTACATTCAGTTATATCATGAGAAAGAAGGTATATTGTTGGTTTATAACAACATAAAAAAGAATCCTGGTATGCGTTCTCTGGCCAAACTCATGTTGAATTCGTTCTGGGGTAAATTTGGTCACAGACCTAACATGTCTCAGTTCGAATACATTGACGACCCCTCCATATACTTTGATAAACTAACTTCAGACCGAGAGGATGTGACAGGCGTTAACTTTGTTTCGGATGATATGGTAGAAGTAAGGTGGAAATATAGAGAAGAATTCATTGAAACCTCAGAAAAAACCAACGTTGTCATAGCTGCCTATACTACGGCTCAGGCACGTTTAAATCTCTATTCCTATTTAGAACAGCTTTGTCCCCGTGACTTATATGCAGACACGGATTCCGTCGTATTTTTGACAAAACCGGGAGAATGAGTACCTACCCTTGGCGACTATTTAAGTGATTTGACCGACGAAACACCCGGGAACACAATAAAGGTATTGTAACGGGGGGTCCTAAAAATTATGCCTATCAGCTGGCTCATCCTGACCGGGATGGAAAGACAACACATTGTAAAGTGCGCGGTATTACACTCAACTCCAAGAACTGTCTGGACATTAATTTTAATACATTAAAGAGAATGGTGACGGAGGACAAAGACGATGTAGTTACAGTAACTGACCAGTTCAATATTGTTCGTGATCGAGATAACGTCCGACTATTGACTACATCTCAAAAGAAAGATTATAGACTTGTGTTCGATAAAAGAGTTATCAAAGACGGCTACATGTCATACCCCTATGGTTATTGAATCGGCTTAATGTTACTGTGCTCTAAAATGTATTATACACTATTTTATATAATTCTATGTTTATGATTGTATATATGTTAATATATGAATAAAAACATTTTAATCATACTTCTTTTGTTATTATGTTTTGTATTTCTTAATCAGCGAGTGTTAGTAATCTAATAGAAAAGCAGTATGGTTGAGAATTGAGTTCCGCTCCTAGGAATACCCCCAATATCAACATCCTATTAAAGGTGACATCTGGACGTATGGAAATGTTGTTAGGTCTAGAGTGATGGGCCTATTTAATAGTGTGAACCGTACCTACACATCTTTACATGATAAAGG
The DNA here is from genome assembly GCA_031761405.1 of Serripes groenlandicus. Classification (NCBI taxonomy): domain Eukaryota; kingdom Metazoa; phylum Mollusca; class Bivalvia; order Cardiida; family Cardiidae; genus Serripes; species Serripes groenlandicus. The sequence goes on from JASEVX010000021.1 coordinate 2,507,848, forward strand.
CATGTCCTAGAAAGTATCTCTGTCTAGTGAAAAGGACCCACAAAATCATCTAGGGGCGTGTCTCGGAGTCTCCACAAACATACAAACGAGTTCTCGAAATATGATAACCTATAGGAAATACCCTACTAGAAGGGGGTCTCAGCGTCCTCCTGTACGTATACATTAAAAAAAAAGACTCCTCAAAGAAAAAAGAAAAGGGAAGATTTCTATTATATACATAGGAACATATAGCACCAAAATAGACTCCACAAACTAGACGGCTGGTTCTTGATGAAAACAAAGGAACATATAGCAATAGACTCATCAAAGACAAAAAGTTCTTATAAAAAACATAGGAATATATAGCAGGAATATTTGACTCCGCTAAACAAAATATGGCGTTTTCCTATTAAATATAAAGGATAAAAATCATTCAAAACAAAAAATTGACTCCTCACAAACAGAATGACGGGTTCCTAATTATATAGGAATATATAGGAGAAAAAATTGACTCCTCAAAACAAAATGGCGGATTCCCATTGAGTATATAGTAAACACTTTCGTATAGGGTCACGCCCTCTACTACTTATATGTTTAAAGTATGATATATACATGTAGTACATGGTCGTTCGACTTTCTAAGTTACCAAACAAGTAGTATTGTTTTATAGTCTGAAATATTCATGTTGCACAAGGTTATCAAAAGTTATTTGCTTATATTCTACATAGTTCATGTAGTACCAGTTAACACACATGTATTGGTTTATAGTCTAACATAGTCATGACTTATATATCGACTTTCAAGCTGAGAGCGAAAAGGTCAAAATAAATCAAAATTGAACTTACAAGTAATTATCCTCTCGATATATTCTCAAAAATCCAATAACCGTAGCACGTGTGTAGATCAATCATAAAACGTATACTATTTTAAAGTTTGTTAAGGGAACGATACGCAGTATATTTTCTTATTTACATACGATCAACGTCATATGAGCTATCAGATTTCAAAATAATATTTCGGTTATTTCCTATGTTTCTTTCCCTTCCACCGTTACGATATTGATCAATTCGTATGTTTTGAATGTGTCTGAATGTACGTAAACTATGTAACAACATTGGTAAGATATTATGGAATAAGATTTGCTCATTATCAAATTATTTCCACTTTTCTCGCAATGTTTTCAGATTTCTTCTGTTAAAGAGGCGTCATAAGTCGTCAGTATTAGGAAACCTATTTGCTCAAAGCAGGTGTTAAATACCCAATGTTATCTGGGTTTTTATCATGTCCCTTTCCCTTAAACAGATGACTTGTGATACACTTGCAACTGACATCATTTGCAAACATTGTGAGACAAGACGAATTGCTTTGTATAAGCCATTTCTGTTTTTTCACAATGTTGCTACTTTATCTTAAACCTAAACCTATAAAAGCTTGATTTCAAATGTATAGTATTCGTTCTTTCAAATTCACCTGTTTAATATAAAAAAGCAAACCTATTGTGTATCTCTGACACTTAAAACTGTTCAACCTTTTCCGCATACATGTGCGACAAATCTACAGCAGACGACTTTAAACGCATCCTGACAGTTTTCAAATACAACACTTTAAAGGGACTGAACCCCATATGAGAAAAAAGCGAAAAAAGAAGAAAATTGTTAAAAATTGCTATTACCTTGATGTTTTTGCATGTAAGGCATTGAGATTTGCTGACTGATGTACTACAATATATGCACACTATTAATATTGCGGAGATTTTTCGTTATTTTGCATTGTAAAATCTACTGGGTTAGTAACCCAGTTAATCTAAAAATATCGCTGTATATTTATCACGTGATCACTAAAACCGAATTGACAATCTCCTTTGCAGAGTTGTCGTTCCTTACACTCACGCATACATGAATGTAATAAGTCGATAGTGTTAGAGAATGCCGAATTGAATCCACAAATTCAAATGAGCAAGTGGAAATTCCACGGTATTTTTAAACGGGAAAACACGGAGCGGACGTTTTTTTAACTGCTTATTTCCTATGAAATAATGAAAAAATAGACTTGTATGACCTTCTACAACATTCCGTTACATATATATCGACGGATTTTGGATTAATTAGAATAAGTATAAAATATAACGATTTTGGACCATCATGGTGTTCAGTCCCTTTAAACAATTTTAAAGTAGAACTAGATTATTCACATAGGATATGGATTCACGTCTCAAAATAGGCCACAGTAGGTGTAGATAAGAAACTAGAATTGCAGTCCGAATTATAGCAAGCCCTCCGAATGTGATGATTAACCCTTTTACCAGATACAGTCAATCTGCAATTGTTTCTACATATATCATATCTGTAGCAGACGACATTGAATACAGCTTGGCACAATTTAGGGAATATAAATAAAAGGTTTAATTATTTAAAGTTGTATTAACGATTAAAGTTGAAAACACTGTGCTACAGGTACGTCTCCATAAGACGAGAAAGGGTGACATATAGGGGTGCAACATGACCGTTTCAACCCGTATTGCGTTGTCTGTATTGCCGGGGATGCAAGTCGAATTCACTGCTCGATCTGTCCTTCAGTTTGTCTATCTGTGTGACCTTTCCACCTTAAGCGATTGACACGCTCTGGTACAGAGTTTTACTGGTATTTCAATATTGCAATACATTTTACAGACTGTCTGGTAGTTTAACCCTCATCACGTCGCCTATATTAACAGGGATAGACATAGGAATCACATCTATCTTCGACGTGTCTGTCTGCTCATCTATGCTTCTGTCTGTCTACCCACCATGTTCTCTTTTACTGATATAAGTTGACATACGACACCCGTGTTTCTTGCAACATTTTAGTTTGTTTGTTTTTGTGTTTTACGTCATTTTTCACAGTATTTCATTTACATGCATATCACGGTGATTTCTTCTTGGTAAGTTATCAGTAATGTTGGTCCATTTAGTTTCGCTTCAGCGAGGTATTGGAAATGCCGTACCCGTAATCCTGAGCGTTAAAGAGGGATGTACATTAATACAAGTTGAAATGTATTTCACCATATAACCATTAGAACAATTTGTCAACGCGTCTTGTAGTTATTTGAGTTTACGCTTTAGACAGTTCACTTATTAATGATCCCTGTCTAAACAATAAGAACATATGCCTTGTCGAAGCGCCTTCACACTTGAACGTCGCGACTGGGGATCAAACCGGAGACGCCTGCTGACATATCCCTGACGCTTATCACTCGGGATCTGGTGATTTCTACGCGTCTTGGAAACAGAATATTGGAATACATTTACACTGTGGGATAAAAGAAAAATACCTCATCTTTGCAGTATCTCATTGTCCTACAATGGTTTCAAGAATAGTATGCTGCAAGCACTTAATAATGCATGTTGGAAAGCATAAGCCATCTCACTTAATGAACCGATTTATTAAAGTCGTCTGACCATATTGTTGGCTACTCAACTCAACATGTTTATCCTGATATTCCTAAAGATAAACATCGACTCTCCCAAATTCAAAGCTGTACAAGCTCAACAATGGAAGGTGTACTATATAGACTATGTCTGGTTCAGGGACCATATTGTTGACTGCTCAACTCTTTGTATTATCTTGATATTCATATGAATTAATATTGACTCTCCCAAATGCAAAGATGTACAAGCTCTGTTTCAGAGATTCAACATACTTGGACGATGCCCAACCTGCCCAACCTGCTTCGGCGGATACACTTTATAAAACGAATACGTAGCCGGGCACCATATATTATATTACCTACAATGTAAACTGTGTATGGTTAAGGAAGCCGAGGTTTAAATATTCATCATGTAAATGTTCATCATTTAATCTTAATATAATTATAATTATAGTTCTGCATTATCAAAGTTACATTAGTCATGCTTGGCTATACAATACGCTCAGTTGTTGTTTGAAAAACATCTAAAAGTTCTGATAAGAAATATTAATTATCTAGAAAATCGGATAAAATGTTCACATATATAACTACAACATAGTTGTTACAGTGTTTCGAGTAACTTATTTGTTTTATAATATAAAGCTTAGTCCAATCATGATATTATCTATTCGATATCTCGTGATACAAGACTTGTTTGTTTATTAGAGAGGTCTTTTTTTCGCAACTTCCGAAAGTATTTCAATTATATCACGGCGTTTTATGGGTAATTAGCAGTATTATCGGTATTATTTATTCTGACATCACTAAATCGCTCGTAATGCTATCTCCCCTGAAGCCCTGAATGCGAAGGAGGAAAGCTATAAATATCATTTTTATAGATGTTGGTGTAAACCGACTGGGGATCAAACCCTGATATTCTGCCATAAGGCGGACGCTCTTACCACACCACCACGGGCAGTCTACATTATTAGATGGAGGATGATTGTGATCATAACGAAACGGTCTGTTTATGCACCCTGGTTGTTAGTAAGTTATAAACGTACATAGTCCTGTCTCCAACGTTAATCAAGTTGAAACATGATTTAATCCTTTCTCACATTCAGACGCTTTCTGACGATTCAAATGGTCAACAGGGTTAGGTGGAGGATGATTGTGATCAAAACAAAGGCGGTTTATTTATTCACTCTGGCAGGAATCTCCATCAATTGAGAATTTCGATCTAATTCATCATATTGTTAGTAGGGTGTAAGGTGTTAACGAGAATACAGTTTACACGTGAGTTAATTATTTTCCCACATACAGACGCTTTTTGAAGGCTTTGTAGTTCCTTTCTCCTTTTGAAACAATGTTTTTAACTTTATTCAATAATTGTCCTTCATTTTTAAAGATTTTGTATGTTCTCCATGAAAACCAACATTAGAGCGTTGTTGTCGAGAGTACAAAAATGCATAGAGAGTGTTTTACGAGAGTACAAAACGATAAGCGTGCACTTCCATACAAACAATGTGAATATCTAGATGTAATAAGCCTTAGAGAGTTTTTGACGAGAGTACAAAACGATAGGGTTAGACCTCCATACAAACCATGTGATCATCTAGATGTACTAAGACTTAGAGTGTGTTTGACGTTTTTTTCGAACGGTGATGTGTTTAGGAAGTTGTTGGGAGAGTTATTAAAGACATTTCAAAATATTGGATTCGTTAAAAATGTAAATTCGATACCCTTGATGATACATAATACGATTCATACTAATGTGTACAAGATAACCATTATATGTATCAATACAACAACAAGGCGAAGCACCAACGGAAATTACCTCTTTCCCCACATACAACATATTCTTACCAGACGACTTTGAACAAACATCTAGGTAAAAAGTATTGTGTATTTATGTGTGAACTGTGGTTGACGATACTGGTAAGTTTCAAAACCGTTGACTGATCTGAAGATATCCTTATACTTTTATTTGCATTCCTTTTTATTAATTTAAGATATTAGTTTTTGTTAATTAAACGCGTTAATGAAATATTCCTCTTTAGAAACTTGATGAATGGTAAAACCGGCTCAAGTCATTATTCCTGGAATGTGATGTAAATTATTTCATTACTTTGGTCAAAAAATCCCTCCACTCCCAACCTGTTTCGGTTATCATGACATTGACATTGACGTTATAAATTACTGTTTTCTTTCCACAAGTAATCTTTTTCATTCTGAAATACCATGTTAAGTAAGCAGATATTAGATATGCAGTGCGGGTCTCTGTCATCCGAGCTCATCTGTGGTTTATATTTTCTAAAGTCTTAGGGAAGCTGTGGTACGATTCCGCAAACAACTAAGACGAAATATGTAAAATTGAATTTACATTATCAAATATGTGTAATAAATGAGTTTAATTTCCAGATGCTCTGTTGTTGTCTTCTGTAATTAGTTAAGAAAACGATACTATGTGGAACCTATACTGAACCTTTCATTAGCATTTCATGTTGTAGATTTAAAATATTCCTTTTGTTAATTAACGCGTTAATGCAATCTTCCTTTTCAGTTCCTTGACGAATAGGGAGCCAGGCTCAAATCAATTATCCTAGAATCTTATTGAAATCAATTCATCACTTTGTAAGATAAATGATCCTCCAATCCAAACCTCTGACACCAGGGCTCACCTGATGTTTTATATTGTATAAACATTTTGGGAAGCTGTGGCCCTAGTCGGCGAATAGAATCTGAATACATATATTGATTTGAATTTACATTATCAAATATTTGAACCTTTACAAGGTACATTACTGAGCATAGCCCGTGGAAGAGTGAGTCAATCCCTTTCATAAAGATAAATTACAGCTGATCAATCCAAAATGATCGAAAACTTCTTTGATTTAAGGTCCAAAACTGATGACAGATATAAACAAATGATATAAACGAACATCGCGAACTCAAACTTTTTTCAGTGTAAATTTCTGATGATAGACACAAATGCGTGGATGATTTCCTTTACAAATGGGACCATTATAGGTTATACACTTTTATCAAATCATATTTCTATAAATATACCAACACAACTTACACAGCAAATATGTTTATGTTATGAAAATGCTCATTACAAATTTGTATCCCTTTTTCACACATTGTTTTTCAAATTTGTACTGTTGCACAGGCGTCAGATGTCGTCTGTATCGGGGTTCTGGTTTGGCTCGTTGCAGGTGAACTATATACCAATAATAAGATTATTTGAACATGTTTCGGAATAATCTTTCCATATGAAATATGCTTTATTATATAAATCAAACCGCCATTATTTACCTAATATATGTTTCAGGGTCGTCTGTTTTGAAACTATTTAAGGCAGGATGTTTAAAATCTAACATACTGCATTGAAAGGAGCAGACTGTTTGAAATCATAATGACATATAATATAAGAATACAAAGTGTAAACTTCCCTTCAAAAACCCATTGCTCATTTATAACACTAAGAGTCAAGCTGTTAAATGGATATTAAATTCCTGGTCTCTTTCCCTTATACAGATTACCGTTGATGTCTTTTCAACTGACACCATTTGAAAACATTCATAGAGAAGAAGAATTGCTTTTAATAAGGCATTTCTCTTCTTCTCACAATGTTTTCTGCTTTATCTTAAGTATATGTTTATATATGTTTAGTGTTACCATGATTTCTGCCATATGTGTGTGAAGCAGAAAACATAAGATATCATATGTAGTACAAAGTTGAACATATTATAAAGGCAGATTTACATGCTTGTATTACCAAACACAAAACCCTGTGGTGAAAGTAATTGCCAATTATTTCTTACTGTAGAAGATAACATTCAAACTAAAATAGTTTCAGTTTTACAATAGCTGCGTGCCGCGATAGGACTGAAATCAAATGGCGTAAACTCACAATGAAACAAACAATAGCTGTATAAAAAGGAGCAGATGTTGTCAAGTCATAATGAGTTATTGTATGGGTATTATCTTCCGTGTCACTTTACCTCATATAGATTACATCTGATGCTTTTGCAGCTGATAACCTTTAAGAAAGATAACGAGAAAAGAGGAATTTCTAATGATAAGCAATTTCACTTCTCCTCACAATGTTTTCTACTTTGCCTACAGTATACACTTATAATTGTTAAAACTTACCATGTGTTTTGTCAGATGTGGTTAAAGAAAACAACGCAATATCATAGCTAGTACACTGTTGAAAAGGTTATATAGAAATAAGTTTTCCCTTGTCTGATGCAAATGTTCTTCTGTATTAAAAAACGTAATACCTCCATCAATTATTCCATCTAATGTCAATTCTGTTAAATAATTCCACTTTCATTATAAAGGGTTTCGGTAAATTTGCACAGACGTTTTCAAAGTCATCTGCTCCTTTCTTGTGAATGTTGGAGTTGAAAAAATGCCCTTTTATAATACTGTATTAATCTTTTGTCACAGACTGCCTGGGATTGAAAATAGTTGTGTAGCGTGTGTATTTAATACGATCGCTAGGCCCAGGGACGTAGGTAAGCAGGGACGTAGATAACAGGGATAGGTAACTAAACTGTATACTAAAATATTACCCATGCCAACATTTGTAGCAAATAAAACTAAAAAACTATTCAAGACATGAAAATAAAAAAATAAAAATTCTGGAAGTTTAAACATTCTTCTATTGCAGTAGATACAAATATTTTAATATACTACAGGTTTTGATAATATGTTATCCTTGTGGAAAATGTCAGTCTATTGTTTTTTGAAAAAAAAAATATAATTCAGAAATTCCAATATCTGTGTCTTTTAAACCAGTCAGTTTTGAACATACAAAAAAATTCCAGTTGTTCATTGTATCTCTAACTTTAGTTGAAATGTTAAGCTTTTAGAATATGTATGTTTTGTTTATGTGCCAAATGTGACTTCAAAGCTTTATTAGCTACAAAATGTCAGAATTTGGACAATTTTATTTCTATGTGTGATATTTTAACCAGATAACAGGTGTACAGGTGGAGTTGCCTATCCCTTTTATCTATGTCCCTGCTAGGCCATATCACACTGTAAACACTTCTGTAGTTTCTGTGGATACAGGCGAGACAAATCGTATTTATTATATCGTATAACTTGACTATAGTTGCAAGTTCGTGACCTTAAACTGTGTGACCTTCATGATGCATCTTATTATAACACTCCGGTTTAATCAATCGCGTTTAAACTGTGTGATATGCATACATCTATATATCTAATAAAAGCACATTGGGTTTTTAATCGCCTTTAAACTGTGAGTTATGTGTGCACAGATACGTTTTATTATAACATATCGGGTTTTCAATCGAGTTTAAACTGTGTGTTATGCGTACACAGATACGTCTTATAATAACACATCGGGTTTTGAATCGAGTTTAAACTGTATGTTATGCGTACTACGGTCTTATTGTAACACAACGGGTTTAAATTCCCTTTAAACTGTTTGTTATACGTATAGATACGTTTTACTATAGCACATCGGGTTTTAAATCGAGTTTAAACTATGCGTTAGGCGTACAATGGTACATTTTATTGTAACACATCGCGCTTTGAATCTCATTTAAACTGTGTGTTATGCGTACACATATACGTCTTATAATTACACATCGGGTTTTGAATCGCGTTTTAACTGTGTGTTCTGTGTACAAAGTTACTTCTTATTATGACACATCGGGTTTTGACTCGCCTTAAAATTGTGTGTTATGCGTTCATAGATACCTCTTATTATAACAGACCGGGTTCTGAATCGCCTTGAAACTGTGTTATGCGTTCAAACATTCCTCTTATTATAACACACCGGGTTTTGAATCGCCTTAAAATTGTGTTTTATGCGTTCATAGATACCTCTTATTATAACACATCGGGTTTTGAATCGCCTTAAAACTGTGTGTTATGCGTTAATAGATATCCCTTATTATAACACATCGGGTTTTGAATCGCCTTAAAAATGTGTATTATGCGTTCATAGATACCTCTTATTATAACACACCGGGTTCTGAATCGTCTTAAAACTGTGTGTTATGCGTTCATAGGTACCTGTTATTATAACACACCGGGTTTTGCATCGCCTTAAAACTGTGTGTTATGCGTTCATAGGTAGCTCTTATTATAACACATCGGGTTTTGAATCGCATTAAAAGCGTGTGTTATGCGTTCATAGGTACCTCTTATTATAACACACCGGGTTTTGAATCGCATTAAAAGTGTGTTTTATGCATACAAAACTTCGTCTTATTATAGCACATCAGGTTTTTAAACGCCTTTAAAATGTGTGTTATGTGAAGTAAGAGACATCCAATCATAACACATCGGGTTTTGACTAGAGTTTTAACTGTGTGTCATTATTCCGATCATGTATATTTTCATAAAAGATGATCAAAACCTTGATGTACATACATGTACGATTTACTGTAGGGGTTCGGTTCAGATTAATATTGTTCTGTTATACTATAATATCTAATAATGATCTGTGTCGGGCGAATTTGTGTTGTGTCTGATATGTAGTACATTTTGTAAAAATAAATAAAAAGACAGCACACCTTTTATTCGGAAACATCGCAAAGTATTTGCAAAACACATTTGAATTTGCAGCACTCCTTTAAGAACACGAAACACTTTGCAGTCGCAACCCACCTATGGAACCACCAATCAGTTTTTATTAACAGTACTGTTTAAAGAATAACAGATACTTTTATTTGAAACACTTTTTCAAGATCACAAATAACTTCATATTTGCAACTCTCTTTCAGGATCACAAATAAATTCATATTTGCAACACTCTTTTGGGAACACAAAATGGGTACACTTGTATTATGCTATTATATTTTGACCAACGAAATCGAAATGCGTACACATATATTTCATTTAGGCAACTAACAGCGTTCATTCAATTTTTTGTTTCGCTGAAGAATTTTAAGATACGTGTTCATTTTAATATATACATACTCAATCGCAGCAGTCATGGTAAAATTCTGTTCAACGCCCATTAATTAGAAATGTACTGGTTGGTCTCTCAGCGAGCATTGATAAGAATGTTGTCACGGAGTTAATCATGTTACTGAAATACAATTGACAACTGCATTATTAATCAAACAAGTCTGATCAAATCATACAACCAGAACTGATGAATTATTTTGTTTCCCATATGGAAAACTAATAATAAAGCAAGTAAGTGTTGTTGTTTATAAGGGATATTATCTGACAGAGCACCGTAGTTAGATTACCATATTCATAGTTCGGATACAGTACGAGTGAATTATGATTGAAATAAATCCGACGTTATAAAGGATAAGCGCGCTGGATTAAAGATCAGGGTAGTGTGTGCCCTTGTGCATAGAAGGTTTCCTGGCCAAGTATTTGTGATTTAATCAGTGAGTATAGATAGTTGTCTCGTATCCATGACACTTGGATCAGTGTATCGTCGCCACGATACTTTGTAAAAACAGCATAACATATTAACTTAGAAGTTCGATACAGTACATGTCCAACTTGACCTATCATTACCTTTAGTTTATTTATTTAAATTTAGGTTGCATGGATACAATTGTTTGAAATCGAATGGAAGTGGAGATTCATACCAATGATTCAAGGACATTTAAAAAGAAATGATGCGCGAAAAGACCTTGTATTGCTTAAGCAGTGAAGACCTTGGTTAACCTGCGAATGTGCACCTCATTCATCAATATACACGAACGCAAGGTATGCAAGACCCAGAAACTACAGTTAAGCTATTTATTTCTGCAGCCAATATTTCCTTATCTGTCGTCTTGACATTTTTCGTTCAGATTTTTAAAGTTGTCTGCTGCAGATGTTGTGTATGTAAGAAAAGGTTAAAGATACATGGACAAAATGATAGCCGTGCTATATTGTTAAACTTTTGTCGAACGTGTTATCTACTGATACATTACATGTAATGGACAATGAAGACACCTCCAGACGCCAAAACATGGCTCATATTATGATGCAAATGAATCGGATGACACACTGGATAAACTTGTGCCTAGAATAAAAAACGATGAAGATACAGACATAGAAACTAGAATTGATTATATAGTATCGGCTAAAAATCATATAAACGACATGATGAATGCGACTAAAGAATAAGCGACGCCAATTCAAGACAATAAACCAACTTAACGTCTTAATGGAACTAGTTGGTGAAATAGATGTCATTGGGTGACTTGTTCCAGTTACGGGAACCTTGCCGTCACTTTGGTATTAATAAATTCAGTTTGAATTTGAGCATGTTTGGCATGCATAAATAATTATTTGACTAGCTTTCTTTGTATTAAGGTATTACACGTGCTTTACTTGCAGAAGTTATGATACAGTAACATTTGGTATCTCATTGCAAACACTTTATTTATGTAAATAAAAAAGGATATTATTTTATACATGCTAATTATGTTTAGAATTATTGTAATTGACATCCGTTTCACAATTTGTGTTGTGCCTGTTCTGGGGGTTTCCGTATCTTATAGGCAGGGTAAATGACATAATACCTCGTTTGTTGACACATTAATTGTCTTCCATAGTATTTGGAAAACGGCAAGCATACATGAAATACTTATTACAACACTAGACGAAACATACATTCAAGAAACAGTGGAAATATCAGGGGTCGATTAATTTTTCTTACGATTAGAAGATGTAAAAATCACTATAAATTCTTATAAAGGAGCCAAGAAACATTTAAGTCATGACAAAACGTATATTATGAAACATTAGTATTACCTCCATGCTTTCATTTAAACCCCTTGAACCCATAACATTGAGAAATCAAAGTTATCTTTTCAATCAGAAAGTTTTCTCTTCGTTTAAATGCCCGGATCGAAAATCAAGGGAAATAACTCTAAAATTTTAAATTGAAGTATTTCAAAGCGCTGAAGTCCTGCAGTTACAATTGTATTTAAATATGAAATTGTTAAAGCAATATGATTTTTTTAAAAAGATACAACATTTTATGATAGTAAATATCAATTGAAATCGATTTTGACTTAATTGATTAATAAAGATGGGTTTTGTAGTATCACACGTTTGTTGTATACATCAAAACATACGCATCTCTTTTCGAATCAAACTGTATGAATCCATACCGGTTGTCACTTGTCCAATTTTAATTGTTGTTCCGAAGTAACATTTATTGCTCTGAGGTAACACTTAATGCTCTATTATTTCTAGACGGACAGTGTAGACTCTGTACTGTTCGCAGATGCATTAACATCCATATTCAAATAACACAGCTTTTCCACTTAACCACTGCCTTCCACTTAATACAAGAGCTGCCCCTAGAGATCTGCATACAGTCAAGTGTAAAGCGAACCTTTTATCGCAGTCTTCACATTGTGCACATATATTATATGTATATAAATTAATATTTAGATTACAAAAATGGAAGTGTAACCCAACTAGTTGTACGATAATATAACTTTATATGATGCCAAAGTGGTGGAGTGGGATTCAGAACTCATAGTGCTAGGTGCAGCTCAACTATTTATAAAGCAATAACTGTTTGTAATTTGTAGCTGTATAATATGTACGGATCACAGAGCTGCCTGTTGAAAAGAAAGTGGAGTTGAATTTGAAAGAAATGAAAACAATTCTGAACAAGGAAAACTTTTCCATTAATATTACAAATATATATCTTTTTATTTTTTTCTTGAAGTCAGTTCTTCAAAAGTTTGAATTTGACGATAAAGTGTGCTGTTATAAAAACATGAACATATGAAAAAATATCACAAATGTTCACTTATTGAAAGTACACTGGCAAAAAACATGTTCATGTAAAGAATGTTCAACAAATACGTTTTTTATTGCTAAAAGTTTTTTTTCAATGTTTTAAGTTTCACGATAAGGTTCGTTGTTATAAAAGCATAAACATATTAAAAAATATCACAAATGTTCAGAAATTAAGTAAAACTTATTGGAATAAGTTTTTCAATGTTTTAGATTTGAAGTTAAATGTTCAATTATTTATCTTAAATTGATTGAAAATAAAGAACTTTGTTATTAACGAATTATATATAACAAAATTCATGGCACTGAAAAGTGTTCATGTATAGAGAGTCCACCTAATGGAATAGGTTTTCATTACTTGAATTCTTAGGGAAGTTTTATAGACGTTGATTTCGTTGTTATAAGAAATAATTCGGGGACGAGGAATGTCAATATATGTAACCCTTTCCCACATACATACACTTTATGACGCCTCTGCAGAAGACCTCTTTTAAAAATATTGTCTCAAATTGAGAAATTGCTTATCTTGGTTATTTTTACCCTTAACCACAATGTTTACAATTCTTTCAAATAGTCCAACATTCGTTTTCTGCGATTTTCCATATTTTTGTCTAGATATTTTTTCTATGTCGTCTGCTGCAGATGTGTTATATATAGGAAAGGGTAACATATGACGTACATAACACATACTGGAAGTTATTTCTTAAATGACGAAATGTTTAGAAGAATGCAATAACAAACTCAAGTCGCATATAATTTCGACAAATAAAAAATCGACATATAGAGAAATATGTTTTCACTGTCTTTTTCTGAAGATCAAAGTTTATTGAAACAGTCTTGATGGCATCATGTCTGGATACACAATATACAGATACATGATCAGTTTTCTATAATTAGCTCTAAAGGTAGGATGTGTTTAAATATTTCCATACTACCAAACAAGAATGACGGAAGACTGGAGGTACAATATAATTAACAAAAAAGAATATTGTATATGATCATTATGATGATCACTGAAAAACTCTTTGTTTGTGTAATTTCGGAATATAAATATACTTATTAAAGAAATATGTGTTCCATGAACAGATTCCTGCTGTTTGTCCAAATGAATAATGTATTGAACATTTGTTCACAGGAGATAAACTGACTATTATTTGAGGTGTTACAAACGAAGAGGCCGTTTGTGACCCCTTTCCTTAAAAACAAATGGGTATCATCGGCCAACATTGTGGCTTTGGGGCTGTCTTTGAAGGTCAAGGTTACAACGCCAGTTATAATTTTTTGTCCCGTGATGATTGTATACCTGGTAAGTTTCAGGGGCTCGTTTTATTGTTTATAGGAAAATGGTGTGACCTTTGATAACATGTCTTCAAATGTTATATAGTATAGCCATTGAGAAACTGTTTAAACGATAACGCTTATATTAAATGTGAATAAGATTATTGATATACGTTTTTCAATTTAACACATGCATACTCTCATGTATTTAAATTGGAGGGGGGGGGGGTGAGGGGTAGGGCTACAAGGCGCGATAGCTGTATCGATACCGACAAAGACTATTAATTCAGGAGACGCGAATTCGAATCCTGACCTTGTCGTTCATTCTTGCAGATGATTGACACCAACCACCATTAAGCTTTATAGTCCACACGGTAAGTTATCACGGAAAAATGTTATGTGGAGTATGAGATATCCAGGATACAATAATAAGGTGATCTGGTCAGCGTGATATACGTAAAATAGTTACGACAACGGAGATAAATTACAATCAATCAATATATTCGATACCTGTCACACAGACAATATAATTTAAGGCGTGTTAATGTATTAAGAAGGAGATTCGTTTTGATGAAATGAATTTTATCTAGATTATGAGATAATGTATTCAATCAAGATGCATAACCTTTCTTGTATATGACTTCATGATTTTTCAAAACTAGTGCTGTTAACTCCCTTTAACCATTGGTTTGCTGTTTGACAGTTTAAAGGCATTGCGTTTTAAGTATTTTTTTATTCATAGGGGGAATATTTGTTATCTGAATAAAACAAGGATCACAAACTTCAATCAATTTTGAAACTTGTATTCATTTTTCGGAACAAGTCAAAGGTCTTAATCAAAGTAGCTGAGTTTATGCTGTTTCGGTTAAAAGAATGTATGACCTGGACGAATATGTTGCAAATTAATATCAGTCAACGGCTCTCATATATGAACACATATCAATATTATAGGTTATTGCATCAATATGGGAAAATATTGTGTTGGACGAGTTCCTTCGGCTGAGTTGCCCGAGCTTGCGAGGGCAAACTCCGCCGAAGGAACGAGTCCCAACACAATAGATTCCCATAATCATGCAATAACCTTTTTATTGTATAATTTGATATTAGCTATTTAAAGTGTGTCGTTTTGTTTGTTTTAAACACGTCACACTATTAGAAAATTAACAGTTGTTTTGGATTGTTTAGATAAATAAACATTAATGATAAAACGCGCAATTATACTCTCCTTTACGCTGGTTGCTAAGGTCGCCGAAAATATCATTTACGAACCGCCATTGTTGTCGACTCGAAATTGGAATCGTCAACAAAATGATGTGTAACGCATTTTCTAACAGTGTTTTTCATTAAGAACTCGTGTATTATCTTATTCTTGTATTTACACCTGGATATATGTTTTTTTATTACGATTTAGATGCCCCTTTAAAATGACCTTTTGACCTCGCAGTATGTTCAGTAAAGCGAACACACATCTTTGATATACATAAAAAGGCTACTGCGTTGATAAACTTTACATCGGAGGATAACAAAACAAATCTGAAGACCTATCTTTAAAACAATCATTTGCTTATTCATCCTAGCAGTTATGAATCCCTCTTTATTTGTTGATACACTTATAATAGATCGTCATCGACAATCAAAACAACAGTTGAGCAATATTATTGATGTATACGTCACATTATTACGTCAGAAACTACGTACGTATTTACTAGCATATCTAACGCTATAAATAGACCAGATTGGGTTTTGTGTATGTCTATCAACTTTTTCACTACGTGTCATCTATAAAAGATGTACAAAACAATGTACTACGAACCGTATAAGCACAGCTTTTTCCTAGGACTACCAGAGAGTCGAACCTTGAGCAGATCACATCTGTAAACTGATTCAAGTCCCGTCTACATTGATAGACAGCCTAAACCATAAAGATGTTTTTTAATTTCATTTATATTTATAACTATAATTAGTTTTTAACCATTGTAATGGCTTCACTTGCCTGCGATGCACTAAGCCCTGACAGTAACACAGTAGAAGTAGAAGTTAGATGGTCTCTTAATCATGAAAGGTTGGATGAGAGCGCTTTGTAACGTTAGTGTATGGAAAGAGTTCCGTCCTTAGCGTCACGTGTAAAAGATTCCAGTGCAATATCAACCCGTGCAATATCAAATGATATTGCATCCTTTGTTCATATGGAAACAAGAAGGAACAATATCAAAGTATACAACAAATTACTGTTATAACATACCAATGTTTTTCATCATATTTATCTCACCACATGTTTTCCTCATATTTATCTCATCACGTGTTTCCTCATATTTTCTCAACGCGTGTTTCCTTATAGTTATCTCATCACGTGTTTCCTGATGTTTATCTCAACACGTGTTTTCCTCTTATTTATCTCAACACGTGTTTTCCTAATATCGATATCAACATTTGAATTCATAAAACAGTACACACATTTGATCAACATATATGCATGCCATAAAGATATATATTTATCTAGTTGTTTCTATATTTTTGCCCAGATGGTTTCAAAGTCGTCTGCAGATTTGGTGTACTACAGAAAGTGTTTATCAGCGTGTACTTGTATCCTACTAATACGTGTTTTCATTTTCGTGCAGTAATTTATATAATGTGAGCTTTTTTAAACAATATTTCATTCTTGCATATTTGCGACTAAAGCATGGTTGCCTACCTACAAATTATGCAATCAACGAGTATAACTAGTTTAAGCATGTACTTGACTAGTGGCATGGAAGATTTCCAGTACAATGTATCCCGTCAGCCCTACAACTTATTCGGATGATAATTGTGAACTGTTCATTGTGGGAATGCCCGGGAAGAATATTCAATTTACTTTTGACACGTTTTTGACGGCAGAAGATGTGTACAGATGCAATAAAAAGGTTAGTATCGTGGTAAGGTATTGATGTATTGAACTTTTTCCTGACATTGACGATAGCTGATGCCATTTGAAATCTTTGTGAAATACAGATGCTCGTTTTGTTTTCGCATACTTGTTTGAAATCAGGAATAAAGCCCTGCTATATGGCGCCCTTTGGTAGCAGACGACTTCTGAAATCATTGTGAGAAAATGAAATACAAATGATCGTTTTGTTTTCTCATAATTGTTTGAAATCAGGAATTAAGCCTTGATATCTGGCACCTTTTGGCAGCAAACGACTTTTGAAATTGTTGTGGTAAAATAAAAATGCTTGTTTTGTTTTCCAATAATTGCTAAAATTAGGGATTAGACCCTAACATCTGACGCTTATTGTTAGCAAACGACTCTTGAAAACTATGTTCGGTACATAAAGACATTACTCGTTTAGTGTTCCCATAATGGTTTCAATCAACCGCAAGGACCTTATATCCACCGATTTTCAGTGTTTACAGCTGAGTCTTACACAACTAATACCACCGTCATGGTTCGGAGTTTAATTTCGAGTTATATATATGATCCGCGCCTAGCGAATTAATTTCCTATAGGAATCTGCATTAACATAGTCTTCACTGTCCGTCAACATGAAGTTTAGACGGAATGTTTTATGTATACCACTGCTTTACTTAAGTTATACCGCAGTCATGAATATATATGTTCCGCCTCTAGGAAACTGACGTCTTATTACATATCCACACAGTCAAACCAAAGCCTTCAATATTCGTCTACATGTATTTTAACTAAAGGGCATATTTTTACCAAAACACTAGAAATGTAGCCCCAATATTTGTTTGCAAATATACCTTTGTATGAACCTGTTACGTAGAGTAAGAAAGGCCTCAAATCCGTCCTTGGTGTTTAAAGTCGTTTTGGTAGCTTGGAGACTGATACATACTCCTTTGATTTTTATCTTTGTCAAATGATATTTCAGAAGCAAGTAGATTCTTGTATTGTGAACTAATTTTGTGAATTATGCATACATGTCATGTTCGTAAATAGTATGTATACATGTGAACGAAATATTGTTTTGATCTGTCAAAAAGACATTACTTATAATAATTGACGATTTATCTACAGTAAGCTAACGCCACATGAACGCACTAATGTGTTTGAATATGTTCACAGGTTGTTGACATGGTGAGTGGCGAAGAAGATATGTTGGTGGGAAGTTGTGTTCCTTTATTTGGGAGTCACGTGGTTAAAGAGTAGTTAGTCTAGTATAGAGTGCTGGCTATATTTTTACCGGAACGTACTCTTTTGTGGATATTTAAATCTATCATTCTCAGCAAATATATGGAAACAAAATATCGTGTCCGTCCATTTAAAAGTGTAACAATCATGGACATTTGTTATTATGATGGAACTTTATTAAACTTTGTTCCTAAATCAGATGTCATTTTTAACCTGCAATTTACATTGGTTAAATAGAAATGGAATACTTATTTATACAGGCTATAAAATGTTTACTTTAAAACTCGTATACAATCTATGGCTATGTATGGCTATATACTATACTATGGTAATATGATAAAATAATAAATGTATACAGACGCTACAAAACCAAAGATGCGATGTCAAGAATATGATTCGTGTGACAAAAAAAATATATAAAATGTTTGAACATATATTACTGAATTGGTTCGCCCTAAAAAATTAAACTAAGATGACTGCAGCTATCGAACTGTATTCCTTTTCCCGAAGACAATATTTACTCTGTTTCAGAAGAAATAAACCAGCCTTTCCGCGAGAAAACCGACATCATGTAATCTGCGTAATGTATCGACCAAGATCAGGCTAATCGTCTCAGGGGAAAAGAGGTAAATAATAATGATTCCTGAAACAGATAATCCACAGGAGGCGATGAAAAGTGTATGTCCGGCATGCTTAAGTCCACAATGTTTGTTTCAAAGTTGTTCGCATTTGTGATTCACTTAGGCAAGAATAAGCATATGTTAATTAAAGTTGCTGAACTCTAGATGGAGATCAAAATATTGAAATGTTGAAACTTCTGCAAATATGTTTAATAGTGACAACAAAGTAAGTAGTACAAATTTAAAAACTATTTTCTCATCAAATGTTGAACAACAGTCAATTAAAAGTCAATGAAAATGTACACAATTCGGCTTACTGGGTATGTCTACCCGGTAAAAACGAAGCATACACGATCAATTTTAGATGTTTATTGAACTGGAAAGTGAAACTATTAATCTAATTTTATCTCAGAGTTATGATTCAAGACAACTTTTGAACAGTTTTTAAACTTTCATTATAATAAATATAATCTTGACTTCAGCACTTTAAGCTTAAACACAGACGTAAATACATGCAGTTACCCAATACTTATTAATTTTCTCAAGGCTGGTGGCTTATTATTAACAAATTTAAAAAAACATGTACACTTACATATGATTGAAATTTAATCAAATATCACATTAATTGAAAATACATATGGCTCAGATGTACTATTTTCCGTATAATTTAACTTCCTGATTTTAAATGACCTAACCAAATATTTCGCGAGAATTTTTATGCACACATGTCTAGGCTCAACCATTCTTTCGTTAAATAGTTCTGTTGTTGGATATAAAATGGTTTCCATTTCTCATGGAAGTATCAAGTCCTGAGCTCACAATAAGCAAACTATACCACCAAGAAATGCAATTCATCTTCCACCACATGTATATTGCGTTTAAGACACAACTCACAAAAACGTAAGTTATGGTCAGTATATAGATTAAAATGTAAGCAATGGCTTAAGCGTCTGATAATTGATTATAAATTATGATTGTAGAACGACACAATAATTGATAAATATCTTTATGTATTTAGAAGTGATTTGTTATATATGTAATACCTTTTTTTCGAAGAATCACCTATATTAGTCGCAAGACATGGGGGAGAGAACAATCTATTAAAGGTTTTCTAAAGCTCTGCAGACATTTGAATGAATTTCCTACTCCATCAGATATCCACAAAAACGCAAAACCATTTTAATCGAGTCGTCTGAGCATATAATTGCACTGTTTGCACAAATAAATGAGACACGAACACTGTATATCAAGATCAGACTATACACATTTCGTTTTCATGGAAACCATCGTCGGATACCACCGGTTATTTAATTACGTTATTCCAAAACAATGTATATAATGCGTTTATGACGGAATGCAATATTATGGAGCCGACAACGTAGGGAAACCATCGTCGATTTCCCCGTTTCTTTGATAACGTTAGTTTATTATTCATCAATGTATATACTGCAGCTATGACGGAAAGCAGTCCGACAAAGCAGAGAACCACTGTCGAATACCCCCCCCCACCCCCTTCTTTGATTACAATAATCTTCATCAATGTATATATTGCAGTTATGACGGAATTTAATCTTGTGGAGTCGACAACGGAAGAAAACCAACTGTTATGACTAGTGTAAATCAGTGACGGTCAGCGAAATCCATCCTTAAGGCTTTTTGTGTAGAATTATATCAATATTTGCATCCGCATAGTCTAATCTGGTTATGTACTGTTCGCCAATAAGTCGTCAATAAGACCTAAAATGCTTCAAGAACATTCTAAAAAAAGGGTAGACTTGGACCACATTTAAGGATTGACTCAATAAGACCTAAAATGCTTCAAGAACATTCTAAAAAAAGGGTAGACTTGGACCACATTTAAGGATTGACTCTTATTTTTCGTGCGTTCATGCAGTATGAACGCTCGGCCGACATTTTGCAAATCCATGAAGCGCGCTAGCGCTTCTTGGGAAATTTGCAAAATCGCGGCCGAGCGTTCATACTGCATGAACGCACGAAAAATAAGAGTCAATCCTTATATTTACATTTTTCACTGTTTATTACTTTATTTTTTTTTCGAGCTGAAAGTGTTCGGGAACAAGTCTATAATAACAATAAAGGGAACTTAACGTGTAGAGTAAAAAGAAAATGTTTCAGCATTTGTCGCCCTTGGTATGAAGTTAGGCATTCTTTTTTCATCCGCATAATAAGTAGTTCCTAACTAATATGCAGAGAAATATGTATAATCAAAGATTTTTTTTAATCTTTCGATAGTAAATGTAACCTAAGAGTGTTCGAATAAGTCTTTCATACAATAAATGGAACAAAACGTGTAGGGCAAATATAAATGGTAAGAGCGTTTTTCACCCTTAGTATGGAGTTCGGCATTCTTTTAGTTTTACTTATACATGACCGGATACATGACTGTGAGTTGTAATAAACAATGTAGTCACGATAATTTTATGGAATACTTTCAGTTCAAGATAAATATAGCGTCATAATGGTATTTTTCAGTTTTCTGTTAACATTTTCGAACAAATTGTAATGTCATCATGTGCTTCCCAGAGGTGACCACTGAATTGCCAAGTTTTAAACGATTGTTCTAACTCGCGAAATTACATGACAGTCTGACAGTCTTCAATCATTTAAATGTTGTGTGTTTTAATACGTCATGCAATATTGAAATATAAATGGCTTTTTAAAGGCCCAAAGCATGAGACATCCAATGGCTGAGTAACATGAGATGTTGGGGTGGCAGAATAAAGAATACAATATACCATGATCTCTGCCCCAGTTTGTCAAAGTTAGAGAAACATATTGGATTTATGGCCCTCAAAGTACAGTATGACAAGATGGGCCTTGCCCTTGGCAATATTCACACAATTTAGAAAGTGGTTTGCTAAATAGTTTAGAAAGGATGCAGGGACGTAGCTGGACCGCAAACGATGTAAAAGTGACTTTACAGAAATTTTTTATTAATTAATTATTAATATGAAGAAAAGTAAAATCAGGAAAATAATGTGCAAGCCCAGGCTTTTTGGCATAAAGGTAGCTCCGCGCCTGGGAGGATACATGTAGAATAAAGTCAACACAACAAATGACTAATATTCTGAAATTTAATGAAATAAATGGCAAATATTCTTGCAGAAGCCAGAATATTGCCAAACATAAATAAAAACATACTTTGGAAACAGTGCATTATTAATAGTATTCAAGTACAGTTTATTCTTAGTATAAATTTATGACAGAAATATATCTATAAAAACAGTTTCTGTTAATTTTTCCAACTAATGAAGACTTGAAGCAGAAAACTGATTTGGAACAAATATGAACAAGTGTTAATTTTAGATCACACTTTGTAGAAAAGTTACTGTGGTTTAGAAATATTGATGGTGCAGTTGCTGAAAGAAGCAGCTCTGAAAAAATCTGCATGACTGATATTTTGTTCATTACTCATTTTACTGCTTTGAAACATCTGTGCGCAAGGAGGCACCTGATCATTATCCAGACTAATATGTGTTTTCTTGTAAGGTTGAAGAGCTGTGGATGGTCCGGGAAGCTTGGTATGGGATGCTCCCTCGGTCAGGGCCGATAGGGTGTTGCTGATAGACTTCTTCTGCGATGTGCTACATCCACGGTTGTATAATCTTATTGAGGCTTCATTTCTGTGGCCGCTCATGAACATGATGTGCCTTGCTTCATATCCTGCATCATTCATGGTTTGTATGGCGGTTGCACGTAAACATTGGGCCGTATACCGTTGATGGAGACCTGCAGTGGCACTTATGTTCTTCATGAATATTTCAAATGTCCTTTTAG
This sequence comes from Serripes groenlandicus, assembly GCA_031761405.1. Taxonomy (NCBI): domain Eukaryota; kingdom Metazoa; phylum Mollusca; class Bivalvia; order Cardiida; family Cardiidae; genus Serripes; species Serripes groenlandicus. Next base: position 2,530,793 of record JASEVX010000021.1, read on the forward strand.
CCAGGGGCTTCTCAGTATACCAAATGTTAAATTTACATGGGTTTGCAAGTGTATTATTGTCTATTTGGTTAAAGAGCATCTTGGCACTGGTATTTTGTTTCCTGATAAACAATTTCAGGACTATCACAGGACAAAGAGCCCCTCATGTTGCATATATTCTCTTTTCAGAGAGCAGACTTTTTTTGTTGGCGCCACCTTGGTGATTTTTTCTTTGGTTTCCTGGTTAAGAATAAGGAATTCGCCATCAGAATCCTCACGAAACTCGATGCTTTGTTTCCTCAGTTGATAATGGAATTCCATGCCTCTTGTGATAAAATGGATGGCTATCAGGTACTAAGCTGCCTCTCTAAGAATAATTGGAGAGTTTTCGTAGCCTTGCAGGTAATCTGATATTTTCTTAAGATCATCACATGAGACGATTTCTTTGTGCTGGGTTGGACGAGAGGTCCCGGATTCTGTCCTACTTTTTAAGTGTCCGTCAAAGGTTCGATTACTTTTTGTAAACTCTGTGTCGCGTACAATATCCATATTCCTGTCAATATCCTTCAGAAATCTATTGATCGCACTTCTTATGTTGGTCAACGTGTTTCGATGGTACTCATTGGCTTGATGGGCGGGGAGAACTTTTTTCACGGTGACTGTTTTGCTTTGGAACAGCTTCGCAGTAGAACTTCCTTAATTTTTCCGCCAGATTATCCTTGGTGACTGTGTAGAAATCTAACTCCCCATGGTAAACTTCCTTGTGCCAGACTGAAAAGAAATGATATCTTTAAGGGTAGATAATGTTTCATTTTAGTTTTCATCCTGACCTGGCCCCTTCCAAAACCAGTCGACAAAACATTTTTGATTACATCATATTGTCAGATCAATTATTACACAGCATTTTTTCTGTAAATAATTTAAGAAAACAACACACTGCACTGTCTTTTCAGGTTACTTTTAGGTCGAAAAAGTAAAGTAATGAAAAAAGGGAAATGTTAATAAAAGGATTGATTCTTATTTTTCGTGCGTTCATGCAGTATGAACTCTCGCTGCCAAGCGTTTATACTGCATGAACTCACGAAAAACAAGATTCAATTACTGCAACATCATTAAGTTTAACCTATGATTCTACAAATATCATCAATTCATTTAAACTAACATTATGTTGTCAGTTACATTTCTTTATTGATAATTGTTATTAACTTATTATAGATTTGTTCCCAAACTGTTTTAGGTCGAAAAAAAAAAAAATGGTGAAAAATGTAAATTTAAGGATTGACTCTTATTTTTGTGCGTTCATACTGCATGAACACACGAAAAATAAAAGTAAATCCTTAAAATAACGTGTATTTTAAGGATTTAGTCATTTTTCTTGTGTGTTCATGCAATGTAGAGCCTGGTGGTGGTTTTGCAATTTGTTTAATCAGCATTCAGGGATGTAGATAAGAGATAACTTATGTAGATAACTCCACCCGTTATCTGGTTAAAATATCACCCATAGTAATAAAATTGTTGAAACTTCACATTTTGTAGCAAATAAAACTTTAAATCCACAGTTTGCACATAAACAAAACATACATATGCTGGAAGCTTAAAATTACAACTAAAAGTAGAGATACAATGAACAACTGGAATTTCTTTTTATTTTTAAGGATTGATTCTTTTTCTTTGCGCATTCATGCTGTATGAACGCTCGGCCGAGATTTTGCAAATCTATGAAGTTTGCTAAATAGAAGAATGTTTAAACTTCCAGAAAATATTATTTTTCATTCCTTGAATAGTTTTTGAATTTTACTGGCTTCAAATGTTGGCACAGTGAAAAATGTAAATACATACATGTATAAGGAATGACTTATTTTTCGTGCGTTCATGCAGTATGAACGCTCGGCCGTGATTTTGCAAATTTCCCAAGAAGCGCTAGCATGAACGCACGAACAAATAAGAGTCAATCCTTAAATCACGAATAAGTGAACTGTTGCTGTGATATAACTGAAATAATGTTGAAAGCAGCATTTAACCCTAATAAATAAAATAATATACGTCCCTGGTTTAATGCATAATAAGAGTCATTAAATATTAGATCTACTTGCATTTCATAAATTATGTAACTTCTAACTTGATTATCTTAAAAAATTAATTTTATAATATATTTCGTACCCTGAAACAAATTTATGCCCCACTGGGTGTTCTTTTTTGTGGAGGTTGACTGATGTTTTTCCTCATTTTGTTTATTTCATCATCGGCCAGTGCCTTAACTCGTTTTGGTTTTGGTTCATCTGGTGTCGTTTCCTCTGGAAGTGCCACTGGCGTTGTCTTTAATATTGGAAGTATTTCATCACTAACAGTTTTTAGAGACTGGACGAATACATCACCCAAGTCCAACGTTGACAGGTATTCATCGTCCAAATCACATAATAAATCAACCATTGTAGATCCAAGAAAGAAATTGCCGAACTCGGAATCGGGATTTCTGACAGCCATGTATGTTTTGACAGTTGTTTTGTCGTAAAAAGGAAAAACAGCGTAATGCTCATGTGCGATTATTTGTTGTTTAATGCGTGTTCTTTTGTCATTAAATACATACAAACATAATAGTGTTTTCAATATTAATTAGTCGGAAACAAAATGTAAACAAACCGGCATTTAATAGTACATGAGCGTTCCTATATTTAGAAATAAAGTAGATCGTAGTAAGATCACTACGCGCGGTGGTTCACCAGCGTGCTTTCTTTCCAAACTCCGCCTACAAAGGTCACGAAAGGTCGAGCGGTTCATGCAAAATGACCACAATTTTTTTGTACAGAAAATCAAGTGCTAATGTAAATATTTCAGTATGTGGAGGCATTCATTTGTATTCATATCTGACAATTACACATAGGTTTGTTTTCCTGGATCATAGCTCAAAAACACATATGCCTACTTATACTCGCTACCAGGTCAATCCATGCATTATCGGAGTCTTCTCCAGTCGGTAAGGCGGACGTGTGATTGTATTTCCCTGAAATGGATCCCTGAACTCAATCAGATATTTGTTATGATCACGGTTATATGAATCCCACTATTTGTTAAGGAGAAACATAATTGTTTGTAGGAATCACACGTTCATCTCGACCTACACTAGTTGCATATTCCTTGTGATAGTTTTTCTCATTGAATGAAGCGCAGCGTCTTTTTATATATGCTATTCTCTCTGATGTGTAAACAGCTTTATCAGATAAAGGGTCACGTATTTGTTTGAAGGATGAACAGGTGGATTTGAATATTAATTAAGGTTTGTTTACCTGACGCACATCATTTGTAGACAGTTATATGAAAGAGTATTATTATATGTTGTATAAATCACTCTATCTGATGAAATGACACTGATATGTTTGCAAAATGAAAAGGCAGATCTGGATCTAGACTTGCGGAATATTAATCACGGTTCGTTTACCTGACGCTTAGCTCATTCATTGTCAGTTCTGAGATAAAGTATAATATATGTTGTATAAATCACTCTATCTGATGAAAAGACAGTTAAATGTTTGCCGGGTTAACAAGTTAATCTGAATCTACACCTGCCGAATATTAATTATGGTTCTTTTTCCTGACGTGCATCTCATTTGTAGTCAGTTCTGAGATATAGCATTATCTTTTTCTTTTTTTTTTCAATTCAATTTCTTTAATACTCTCAGTTTGTACATGGACAAAAACATGCATTACATTCGGCGAAACAAAATTACATATATACATGACAGAATATATATAGAACAACCCTCTTTGTAATATTGTTTACAAACAAAATAATAAATATATATATCTCTGAATAGACAAATATTGATCAACATAATATTCCACGATTTTTATTTTTATTTTAATTTTTGAGATTTAGCGTAGGATGGTTAACCCTTTCCCTCATACGGCAATTCTGCAGCAGACGACTTTGAACATATTTTGTCAAAAAATAAAAAATCCCATAATTGAATGGATAATCTATGACAAAAAGTGGAGAAACTGTGGCAAAAGGAGAAATTGCACGTTTTGTGCAATTTCTTCTTTTGTCACTATGTTTTCAAATAGCTGTCTGCTGCAGAGGCGTCATAAAGCGTCTATATTAGGGAAAGGGTTAAAATAGCCAAAAATATAAATAACCAGATTCTATTAGGGTTTCATGATTCGTGTTACGGTTTAAATTTATTCTCGGTTAGCATGTCCCCCTTTTACCTCCCTTTGTATACTCTAACTGAATTTTGGATTGGAAGAGTTACTACCCTTTGTAGACTTCTAACGGAATTGTAAACAAGAAAGTCTAGTAAAGCGTGATTCAACGACCTTATAACGTTATTTATATCTATTCTTCGTACAAGTGGATATAGTTTACGTTGAAGTGGTGTTATAATAATGGATAACATCGTGCATATTTAGTTTCTTGTTATAGTTTTTCTGTTATATTTGGAAATTCAATGGTGTATACAAAAGTGAACGGTTATAAGGATATTTGATTTCGGACAGCAATTCATTTGAGCAAAGAACAACTTTAAAGGAATTGTCAGTTAAGTGTACTTTGTATACACATAATCTTTATAGTGTAACTAATAAGTAGCTTTAATTCATTTAAAATTTGTTGGTTTTGATCTGTTTGTTTTGGGTTTTTTTGTTCTGGTTTTTTTTTAAACAATAATTTTCTGACCAGTCCTAATTTTTAAGTGAATCATTGTATTACACTTGTTTAATATACCTATGTTATAACAGTTGTTGTCCAATGCAAATATAATTATTTTTTATTTTTATATTCATAATTGATGACCTGATCCTTTGTGAGATTTTCATTTATTTCAGGAGAAGACTGGATGAAAAAAATATATTTTCACGAAGAAAACGTAGCAGTTAACTTCCACAACATGATACATATGGTAAGTAAGCATTTTAGCATTTATCGCTATAAGACAGTTAAAGACAAAATGTTTATTTTCTGCAAATTACAGTAATCATACACATAACACTGATAATAGTGTATAGCATTGAATACATAACTACAAAGTGCCTACGCGTAATATTACATTTTCTTAAGTACATGTTCCTTCCCGGAATAACAAAGATTATATAAGTGTTGCTAATTAATGTAATACATTCAAACATTAAAACACATTTTCACTACAATACAATTTCATAATAAACATCATGACACATTGTAAGGTAAACATAATTTCTGCCAATTATGAGTTACATGTGCATACAGTGGAGCAACAGATCTGTCCGAGAGTATGCGCAGACTGACCTGTATCTCCCCTGTCTGTCTTTGTTTAAAACAGATTCATTTTTGTAAAAATAATAAGTACATATAACGTACCTTTTTTTTACCGTTTATCATTTACCCGATACACAGGGTAATGTTTATCAGGTCTAAATTATCATACATTTCATACATCAATTTTATATAATATTTTCAAATATAAATTGCAATACTTTTCACATCACCATCAATTTCTATGATCAACATTTACTGATATTGGACTGGCGTATTAATTATAGGTTGCTTTCACACTTTTCCTAATGACATTTAGGAAGTTAATAAGATTTAACATATCAGTTTTATTGTTAGTATCAAATATTTGATAAAACTTAATGGTATTCGGGTGATTATAGTAATACTTTTTTATAAATTGTTTTCTTTGATTTTCAAAATGTTTGCATTCAAGGGTATAGTGGAATTCATCCCCTATGTTTAGATTGCATAATTGATATGTTCTTTGTCGAACCGGGATGCTATGCTATCTGCCTACTTCTATAGGCAATCAATGGTTGCCAGTTCTGAAAGCTGTCAGAATTTTGCAGTAATGGTTTGGTTTGATAGATTATGTGTCCATTGTTGCATGTATTGGTCCGTCATTTTCTGCTTGAAAGATAATGAGATCCATTTTGGATTAACGTTAAATAGATTATTCCATGCATTACCATAGCCATTGTTCATTAATAATGTGTTTACATTGTCTAGCCTTTCAGACTTGACTCTACTTTAGTTGCTGTATAAGCTAAGATATAAACAGTTGGATAATTTATTAGTAATAGTATTATGTAATCTACTCCAAAAGCTAATAACTCTACTTTTAATATCTTTTTCAAGTGGCGTAATTCCAAGTTCACTGTAAAGTTTATTTGAAGGTGTAGATTTTTTCAAATGTAAAATTTGTATAAACAAATTAAGTTGTACTCTTTTCTAGTATATCTACATTGTTGAATCCCCACAGCTCTATTATATAGATCACTCTATATGATCATAGGTCAATTAGATGTTTGCAGGATTAACAGACTAATCTCGAATACTTGCCGAATATTTATAATGGTTCGTTTTCCTGACGCGCATTTCAGATGTAGTCAGTTATGAGATATAGTATAAATCACTTTATCTGATAAGTAGAAACTTTATTTACATAACTACTGAATCCTTCAAAATGACTGATGTAAAACATGTTATCCCTTTTACAATATATCATTGCAGATGGACTGTTTACTCCCCATATTCCTTCGTGTAATATCTTTATGGTTGTACAGTATGGCGAGATGATATGCATATTATTTGGCCCCCGCCCAGCTATATAAATATCACCTTCTCTATCTACAGCAAGAGCGTGTGGAGACTCCAATGTGTCACGCTTATAAACACGCTGTACGGTACCGTTAAGATCCATACTTGTCACATTGTGCTTGTCTTCATCTGATACGTATAGTGTTTTCTGGTCTGGACTCATTGCAATGTTACATGGCTCTTCAAACATGCTTTGACCTTTATCATCTGTTGAGATTGTTTTTGTTATATGTCCATCTAAATCAAGGATTTTAACGCATCCAGGATTCAGAAAAGAGACAACCAATGTGTTGTTAGTATAAACAATACCACAACAGTTACCACTCATGTTGACTTCCTTCAATACAGACAATGTCTCACCAACCTGGATGAATACGAGTTTGTTGTTACAGACAACGACAATCTGATCTCGTTCTACTCGCGTTATATCCCATGGCCGTGTAGGTAGTATCATACAGGATATCACTCTGTTTATGTTAAGGTCAATTATCTTAACACTGTAAGTCAGACTATCAACCACAGATAGCATGTTATTGTCTAGCATTACTCCTCCTGTAATCCAGCCGTCATCACTTGGATCTTTTGAATGACGGGTATTGACATCACTTATATAGTTTATGCGAGATATAGTAGTTTTTACTGATGCCATTTTTGAATACCCTTCTTCTTCATCGCGAGGTTCTTTCCGAAGATGTCTAGAAGAAAGTAAATAGTTCCTGTATTCTTGAGGTGTACATTGATTTTGTTGCAGCTTTTCCATATTAGGAGACATCTCTTCAAGGTCAGCAATCACAACATTATCTGTGATAGACACTGCTTCAGTCGATTTCGAATTATTGTCCCTTACGAATCTAATTTGTTCATGGGAATCTAACATCTGATTAGTCTCGGACCTACACTTCTTAAACATAGAGCATCTGGACACGCACCACGCTATCATTTTTCATCAATGAACTTTCTTCATAAGTAGCTCAGTTGATATCGTCGAGTACTCTTATCATGGATCTATGCTCTCCCCTTTGTCGATTTCTGTCGCAATATCGTTTATAAACTCTACTCTACTTTACACTTATTGTATTTAATGGTAGCACAAACAGAACAGCAGCATTCATCATAGATTTTACAAAAATATTCAAATAATTTTCCATTCTCAGACTTTCTTCTTACGAAGTAGATTTCCGTTTTGGCATGTTGTCTACCTGTAATTAATGATGATGTCTCGATAATTTAGCCCTTTTCTGTGCTTTAGTTCAATCGTCACATAGGTATTTATTGCAAACTATACAAGAAAAACTGTTTTTCTTTTCTTTGGCTTCCTCTTAAGATGGGCCTCAGTTTCAAGACATGAATGTCTACCTGATTCCTCCAAGCCACCTGCATGGCGGCCAGGACATACTGAAAGAAACAAAGAAGGACATATCCAATGACACCAATATCAAATGTCATCTTAACACTAGTTTATACGTACTTGTTAAGGATAAGGAATCCTTTTAAAAGCAAACATCCCATTTATACGAGACCAAACATACGTATATTGGTTTTTGCGTTCAAAGATTACACGCTGGAAATATTTAATAACCTATTTCACTTTCCGAAACTTTCCGAAAGGGTTCCAAATTGACGAGAGTTTTTTTTCTTCTCCGTATGCTATTCAGGAAGTTATCTGTTACTCTGCAATAGCTAATAATTACAAGTTATGAATGTTTTTATTTAACCTGTTACCTAAGTGTAAATCGTAAATATTTTAGTTATTTTTAGATTTATTCAAATATAAAGCATTTAATTACAAGTTATTTTTGAGCACTGACAGAATAAATAAATTGCTCAATAAAAGCAGTTTTAGACGCGTCAATATTTATCTGTATCAGATATTGAATCGAAAAGCATTCTGAAAAGACAATAAGCAAAATAAATATTGTTAATCCTAAATTAAAGATGCATGTATATATACGATTCAAATAATTTATTTAAATATTAAGGCCATCGGTCCATACAATAAACAATTCGTATATAGATTGCCCCCACAAAATACAATTAGTTGTACTTGTTGTTCCCTGTAGTTGTTAATTGTATAGGAACTTTAGCTGTGTTAACCGTTTTTCATATGCAATAAATCTGCAGAAGACAACTTTTAAAACATCAAGACAAAAGTGTGGACAATTTCTGTATAAATTATACGAAAGTGTAATTATTGAAAAGAGTTGTACAAAAGAGAAATTGCACATTATGATGAATATCTCGTTTTGCCACAATGATTTAAAAATTGCAGAGGCATCAAAAAGCGTAAACATTAAGGGAATGGTTAACATTTACCCACTATTAAACGACTTCTGTTTTTTCGGAAGCAGGCGATATCTAAACACAATGTGAGAAAAAGAGAACTTTCTCATGATGAGATTTTTCCACTTTCCAAGAAAGATTTTAACTTAATTCCTTTCATACATCAATAATCATCCTTCTTTCATCCAGAATAAGATATAATCTGTATTTCCCTAATATAACGAAGATCAACTGCTGTATGTAGCTATATGAATTCAATTGTCCTGTCAAGCTATCAAATTGACATTCCATGTGCGGACTGTGATCCTCATAACACACAGACCCATATAGTCTGTGTATCCTGTTACAGCTGAAGCGGCATGGTGAAATATAATCTGCCAATACTACGATACCTCCAATAGAAAACTTCACCGTTACTAAATGAGACGTGTTCAAGTAAGGACATAGACATATATTTAGAAATTATAAATTAACAATTATAGGATATGATGCGATATTGCTAAAAACCATCACTGTGATCAAATTATCATTTACTCCAAGTGTTATTTAAAAAATGTCTGAAATTAATGCGTCCATGGCAGTATGTTACCGTTGAAACTGTTAATTTTATCATTACTCAACATAAAATCAGTCATTTATATAATCTAGCATTGATATGTTTATTGCATATATGTAACACTTTCAGGCAATTGCCTGACATTTTGAAATTATTTTCGTCTTAATCAGCTTGTCGCTACTCATAATTCTCAGTTAGAATTATTTTGTTCAGTGACCCTTTCAATAAATTGTTCAAGCCATATGCTTTGGTTTCGCAATATAGCTGGCAGTTGAAATCAGAAAAGGGGTAAACTGAACTTAAATGCTCAAACGACATCTCTTCCTGAGCCACTGGACACATATCAAACAAACAGGAATATTCCTTTGGTGATCATCATGGAAGATACATTATTCCAAAACTTTCTTTACTGTTAAGATATTCTATTTAAAGTGTCCACTTCTTGCGGTTTCATTCCTTCCTTAATTAAAATGTCCTCGATTAACAATTACATAGTTGCTACATTAGCATCACTCAGGTTATCGATTTAGGACCATGTTGGCCCCCTTGCTTTTTAACCTTCATCGGTCATAGTGGAATACCTTTAGGCAATGCGTATATAAAGGAAAATGTCAGACTTAAGCCTACGGGTAAATATATGCAATAAAGCACATGATTAAGACATATCTTCAAACATATATGTACATGGTGACACATGATTTAGACATATCTTGACAATATATAGATATATCTACATGATGAAACATGATTAAGTTATAACTTCACAAAATATGGTAATATTTACATGTTAATTATTTTCGTCTGCAATACATTTGTAAATTAATTTAAAAAATAATTCTATTATTACTGAAAGATAATATTTCTCTCAAACAGTTTGGACATCGAAACAAACGCCTAATGGGATAGAATAGCTGATCTGGAATCAAATTGTTAGATACTGCCATCAGCTTATTGCGAAATTGGCCTCTAGTTTGCAAACAAAATAAAAAAGGGATGTATATGGTTAATGTATAAAATGGCAACACTTCAAGTTAAATTGATTGTTAACGAAATTATTAATGTGTGGCGGTTTCGTTCATATAATTACTTTATTTACTTAAATTACAGTTATTTCTTTATCATATCAATTTCCGGGTGTTTCACATTTGAAATGAAACTATAGATGACGAACAGTGAAAATCCTGGTCAGTTATATCACGGCGGTAAACTAACCATATCATGCGTATTATGACTTTCTGTCAGCCATTACTCGAGTATGACGAATATCCTGGTCTGGAATATCCTGGCGGGTAGCATATGTGTGTTTCATGGCTGTCTATCAACCAATACTCAAGTTTGACGAATGAATGAATGGTGTTTTAAGGCACGTTGACAACTAAGGTCATTTTGGGCGCTTGATAATTTTCTTACTGTAAATGGTGAAATAATTAAAATTGAAACATAAACCACAATCTATTAGACAAAACAATCAAACATGATGTATACGATACTTAACATAAATATAAAATAAAATTTAAGCCAATGTAAAATAAGATATAGGCAAACAAGCCCAACATTACTATGTAATACTTAACATAAAGATAAATGATATCTGAGAAAATTTGGAACAGTATCAGTAAGAGTAATGAATGTGCAAAAGCACGATTTAAGAAATAATCATATCTTATTAAAAATATTAATTTGCCTATTTGAAATGAAATAAAAGTTTAGGTTTTACAGACTGAAAGAGCTGACGCATACTTTGAGCCTTGTAAAACCTGTCACGTATAGGGGCGAAATCAGCACACTCAAGAAGAATGTGCTGTACTGAAAGTTGAGTAAAATATGGAATACATTGAGAAGCTTCCTCTCCTTTCAGTAAGTATGTATGCGTTAACCATGTGTGTCCAATGCGTAAACGGGCAAGAACAATTTCTTTACGACGAAAGGATCTCGAAGCTGGCAGCCACTTACCAAGCACAGGCTTTATTGAGTGGAGTTTATTATAAATTTGGTCATTCCGGTCACTTTGCCAATACTCGCAAATCAAAACATTGATTAAAGGTTTAAAATCAAAATAAGATATTTTAAAAGGTAATATATCTTGCGAAAGAGCAGATGTTGTAGCCCTATCTGCTCTTTCATTACCTATAATACCCATGTGACTGGGGATCCAACAAAATTCAACATTCGATGTGGCATAAATGTATGATAGTTTAGACAGGAGATTAACAACAAGAGGATTTTTAATTGTCTCATTCTAAAGTACATGCATAGCAGACAATGAGTCGGTAAAAATAATATACCGCCAATAACCTTCGGATTTAATGAAGTCCAAAGCTAAATGTATTGCCTTTAACTCGGCGGAGAAAACAGAATAATTATCTGGTAGCCGAAACGTTATCACGTCGCCATCATGAACTGCGCCAGCAGCTGCCCTTTTGCCATCCTTAGACCCATCTGTATAAATACGCTCAAAGTTAAAATATGTATTTTTAATTTCCATATACTTGGATTTAAAAACAATAGGATCTGTACAGGCCCTTTTATCGGTCGCAAGATCATAAATAAATGATGGTTTATTTAGAGTCCAAGGTGGAGTATCTAAAATTCGCGATTTTGTTGTGATCAACATCAAGCTTAGCGACTTCTGGACCATAACGCATACCAACAGTTTGTAGTGCCCGTTCCTTCTTTAAAATAATTCCTTGTATAAAGGGTTAAAAACAACTCTATGAGAGGGATTTGAAGGATTAGACTTAAGTTTAACAAAATACTACATAGTTAGTTTTTGTCGGAGTAAATATAACGATGGTTCATTGGCTTCTGCATAGAGACTTTTGACGGGCAATTTTCGAAAAGCGCCCTGGGCTAGCCGTAAACCCTGGTGGTGAATGGTATCAACGGATGCAATGTATGTTCGTGCTGAGCCATAAACAATACATGCGTAGTCTGATTTAGATCGTATTAATGACATGTAAAGTCTCAAGAGGACTTTACGGTCTGCACCCCAATCCATATGGGATACAACGCGTAAAAGATTAAATGCTTTCTGGCATTTATTTCTAAGATATTTAATATGAGGAATAAAAGTAAGTTTTGGGTCAAACAATAGACCAAGGAATTTAAATTCAGGCACAACTTCAATACGAGTGTCATCTAGTGTTAACTCTGGATTAAGTGGTGTTTACGAAGTTGACAAAAGTGCATACATTTGGTCTTGCTTTTAGAGAATTTAAAGCCATTTTCGCTTGACAATCTTGGCAAATTATTCAAAACTTGTTGCAATTGTCTTTCAATTGTATGCATATGTTTTGATATGTAGCAAATACAGAAAGCATCGACATGTAGAAAACATTCAACTCCAGTGTTAACATATTTGATAATGTTATTAATCTTCACACTAAAAAGTGTAACAGAAAGAAACCATCCCTGGGGAACACCCACTTCCTGTTCATGTGGTTCAGACAAAGTATCACTAACACGAACTTTGAACTGACGTTCATTTAAAAAAGCAGAAATGAAATAAGCAAGGCGACCTCTTATGCCAAAATCATAGAGGTCATTAATAATACCATATTTACAGGTAGTGTCATATGCACTTTCTAAGCCAAAGAAGACGGAGACAACGTGCTCCTTTTTAATGAATGCTTCTCTGATAAAAGTTTCAAAACGGATCAAATGATCCACTGTACTTCTATGTTTACGAAAACCAGACTGGAAAGTAGTAATAAGTTTGTTCTTTTCGAAAAACCAAACAAGTCTGTCGTTCACCATTCTTTCCATGGTTTTACATATACAGATAGTTAAGGCTATAGGACGATAATTCCCAGGATTAGTTGTATCTTTACCAGGCTTAGGAATTGGAATAACGATGGCCTCCTTTCAAGATCTCGTGAGATTTCCCGTTCGCCAAACCTGATATAGACGTCAAGTAAACAAGAAAGGGACCGGAAAGGTAAATGTTTAATCAGTTGACAGTGTATATCATCTGAACCCGCAGTGGTATTTTGGCACTTCTTGATAGCCGAATTTAATTCTTTTAACGTAAAACCTTCATTGTAGGCCTCTTCATTTTTCGATTTAAAGTTAATGTTCCGTTTCTCCTTCTGCTATTGACATTTTTGAAACTTAAGAGAATAATGTGAAGAGAACGACTTTTGTGCAAAGGAATCTGCCAACGTGTTGGCAATATCCTTCTTTGAGGTAATGATACCGTCTGAGGTGTTCAGATGATTCACACTAAGCGAACTGATCTGTCCTTTTATTTTCCTTATCATGTCCAGATGATCTATAATTAAATCTAGATACATACTGTCTCCAAAACGCACGTTTACCGTGCTTAACCAGTTTGACGAATATACCGGTAATTTATATCACGGTGATTAGTTTACCTATCGATGTGTTGTGTGGCCTCTGTTAACCATTACTCGAGTATGACGAGTATCTTGAAGAGTTATATCATGGCGGCTAGCTGACCTATCCTTGTGTTGTGTGGCTTTCTGTCAACCACTACACGATATCGACGAGTATCCCAGTCAATCTAATCACGGGGGCTAGCTGACCTAGCTATGTGTCCTATGGATTTCTGTCGACCACTACTAAATTATGATGAGCATCCCAGTCAGTTATATCACGGCGGCTAGCTGATATACCCCTGGGTTTTGTAGCTTTCTGTAAACTACTACACGCTATCGACGAGGATTCGTATCATGGCGGCTAGTTGACCTACCCATGTGTCGTATGAGTTTCTGTCGACCACTACTAAAGAATGATGAGTATCTCAGTCAGTTACATTACAGCAATTAGCTTACCTACACATGGGTTGTGTGGCTTTCTGTCAAACACTACTCGGGAAAGACGAGAAACTTTTCGAGGTATATCACGGCGGCTAGCTGATCTACCTATGGGATTTGTGGCTTTCTTTCAACCACTATACGAATACGACGAGAATCTGTGCAAGTTATATCACAGCTAGCTGATCTACCCATGGGTTGGGTGGCTTTCTGATAACCACAGCTGGAATACGACGATAATTTTGTCCAGTTATATCACGGCGGCTATCTCTTCTACCAATAGGTTGTGTGGCTTTCTGATAACCACTGATCGAGTACGACGAGAATTTTGGCGAGTTATTTCACGGCGGCTAGCTGATCTTCCTAGGGGTTGTGTGGCTTTCTGTCAACTACCACTCGAGTAAGACGAGAATCTTGGCGAGTTATATCACGGCGGCTAGCTGATATACCCATGTATGTTATGGCTTTCTGTGTACAACTACTCGAGTATGGCTAGCAGGTTCGATTTCCGGCCGGGTCATACAAAATATTTTTAAAAATGGTAGTAATGTTTTAATGGCTTTCTGTCAACCCCTACCCGAGAACGACGAGTATCACAGTCAGATATATCATGGCGGCTAGCAGACCTACCCACGTGTTTCATGAATTTCTGTCAGCCACTAGCAAAATGGCGACTTGTAAAGACACACATTTTCTGCTCCGTTTAATGTCTTTCTGTTAACCAAAACTCTTGCGAGTATAACGAGTATAACAGTCAGTTATATCATGCTATCTAGCTGACCTACCTATGTGTTTTGTGACCTTCTGTCAATCACTACTCGAGTACGAAGAGAATCTTGGTCAGTTATATCACACCGACTAGCTGACCTACCCATACGTTTTGTGACCTTCTGTCAATCACTACTCGAGTACGTCCTGAATCTTCGTCAGTTATATCACGGCGGCTAGCTGATATACACGTGTGTTATCGTGTTCTGTCCACAACTATTGGAGTATAGGTTGTGGGTATCTCCGTACGGTTCATACCAAAAACTTTAAAAATTGTAGTAATGGCTGCGCTCCTTGGCGATAAGGGCTGCAAAGCTAAACTTACGACTGACTGGCTGGTGCCATGACAGATGGACCACTATCACGAGTAACTAACATAAGAAATGCCGTGCTTTAACTGAAAAGTTGTTGAAAGCCGAGTAAATTACCGAACTTCAATCCTTGAGTATTCGAGTATCCCGGTGGCTAGCTGACCTACCCATGTGTTTTATGGCTTTCTGTAAACCAATACTCGAGTATAACGACAATACCGGTCAGTTATATCACGGCGTTTAACTGACCTACCCATGTGTTTCATGGCTTTTTGTCAACCACTACTCGAATATGACGAGTATCCAAATCAGTTATATCACGGCGTTTAACTGACCTACCCATGTGTTTCATGGCTTTTTATTAACCACTACTCGAGTATGAAGAGTATCAAAGTCAGTTATATCACGGCGGCTAGCTGACCTACACCTGTATTGTATGGCTTTCTGTTAACCACTATTCGAGTACGACGAGTATCTCGGTCAGTTTTATCAAGGCGCCTAGCTGACCTACCCATGTTTTTTATGAGTTTCTGTCAACCACAACTCGGGTGTGATGAGTATCTCGGTTTGTCAGCTGATAGCTGATTTACCTATGTATGTTATGACATTCTGTCAACTAATACTCGAGTATGACCAGAATCATTGTCAGTCATATCAAGCCGGCAAGCTGACATACCCATGTTTTATATAACTTTCTGCAAACCATAAAAATAATTTGACTAGTATCCTTTCCAGCTATATAACGCTGGAAAAGTGACCAAGTGATTATATTTATGTTATGTCTTTCTGCCAACCATAAAAATAGTATCCTTGTCAGCTGGATAACGTCGGGAAACTAACCAACTGATCTATCTATGTATTTTATGACTATCTGTCAACCATAACATGAGTTTGACTGGTGTCCTTGTCAGCTATAGAACGCCAGAAAACTGATCAACTAATATATCCATGTATTTATGGCTTTCTGTCAATCATAACAATAGTTTGACTAGTATCCCTGTCAGCTATATAACGCCGGCAAATTGACCAACTGATATATCTATGTATTTCATGACTTTCTGCCAACCATTACAATAGTTTGACTAGTATCATTGTAAGCTATATAATGTCGGAAAACTAACTGATCTATCGATGTATTCTATGACTTTCTGCAAACCATTACAAGAGTTTAACTAGTATCCTTGTCGGCTATATAACGCCAGCAAGCTAACCAACCGATCTACCCATGCATTTTATGACCTTCTGGCAACCAAAACAAGAGTTTGACTTATATCCTTGTCAGCTATATAACGACAGCAGGCTGACCAACTGATAACCCAGTTTCAGAAGATTCATTGCTCCTGACTTAGTTACAGTTGTCTAATAGAAATAGGAAAACGTGTGTCGCACATACTGTTCAAAAGTATTCGGTTAACAGCTATGCAACTTTACAAGACTGTTTGTCAGCATTTACAGTTGTGCACCTGTCCTTAAAATTATCGCATTATATAATATTTTAGAAAGGTGTAGAAAATGTGAAATTATTTCTGTCTGATTTTTAAATTAAGACTTTATGATAATTATTATCGAAGATGAAACTTCTTGTAAGAATGTCCAATGTTTTCAAATGTTATATATAAAAAAAATATTATTGGAAACATCCAAGTAGGATAACATTTATTGAATTACTTAAATCTGAAAATGGAAATATAGTTAAAAATTTGGCCATATTTTTTTACAAGGGTTTTAAAATAAGAAATGAAAATAATTATGTAGATTAATTCTGTTTCAGTTGCATCATTAAAATGCGAGCAACTTCGCCACCTTCTTCAATGATTTTTTATTGGCTTTCTAAGTTTTTTCTTCTCTCAAATGACGGATATACATATGATATTGATCTATATTCATGTATTTTATGACTTTCTGTTAACATCTGCTCTAATAGGGCAAATGGTTAGGCAACTTTTCTGCAAACCATTACAAGAGTTTGACTAGTATCCTTGTCAGCTATATAACGCCAGCAAGCTAACCAACCGATCTACCCATGCATTTTATGACCTTCTGGCAACCAAAACAAGAGTTTGACTTATATCCTTGTCAGCTATATAACGACAGCAGGCTGACCAACTGATAACCCAGTTTCAGAAGATTCATTGCTCCTGACTTAGTTACAGTTGTCTAATAGAAATAGGAAAACGTGTGTCGCACATACTGTTCAAAAGTATTCGGTTAACAGCTATGCAACTTTACAAGACTGTTTGTCAGCATTTACAGTTGTGCACCTGTCCTTAAAATTATCGCATTATATAATATTTTAGAAAGGTGTAGAAAATGTGAAATTATTTCTGTCTGATTTTTAAATAAAGACTTTATGATAATTATTATCGAAGATGAAACTTCTTGTAAGAATGTCCAATGTTTTCAAATGTTATATATAAAAAAAATATTATTGGAAACATCCAAGTAGGATAACATTTATTGAATTACTTAAATCTGAAAATGGAAATATAGTTAAAAATTTGGCCATATTTTTTTACAAGGGTTTTAAAATAAGAAATGAAAATAATTTTGTAGATTAATTCTGTTTCAGTTGCATCATTAAAATGCGAGCAACTTCGCCACCTTCTTCAATGATTTTTTATTGGCTTTCTAAGTTTTTTTTTCTCTCAAATGACGGATATACATATGATATTGATCTATATTCATGTATTTTATGACTTTCTGTTAACATCTGCTCTAATAGGGCAAATGGTTAGGCAACTTATCTGAAACCTTTTTCCTGATACAGACTATATAATGACGCATTGTACCAGAGACGATTATGAGAAAAGGAGAACTTGATGAAAACACGTGATTGATTAATACACTTAATTAAAGTTTAACGCCATTTTAAATAATGTATTCAGATAAAAAGAAACATACTGTGTAATTATCATACAATTACTTTCGACGGATATATCGATGACAGAGACGAGATTCAAACTAAACATCTCTGGATCGACATAACTCGACAATACCAATACCACATAATCAAATGCAATATCTTCCAAGTATTTTTCACTCACGCCAAACAGACCCTATGAGCTAATGGAATTAATTTCATTTACGATCAAATAACATTTTGTATAAGAAAGTATTTCGCCATTGGTGTTAATAGGTCACTTCAAGCATGCTTGTATGACTAAATGCTGAAAGAGGAAGATCCTTATCTGACCGCAAGGGGATGCAAGCTGATTTGTATGTGTGACGACGTCTGGAGAAATGGGACCAAATGAGGCGAACGTCATTTTCGAAAAAACGTGTATTTGTCTTGACGTTCAAATTATGCAAATATGCAAACCGTCATATTTCCTTTTTTGATCTCCCGTGAACCAAAAATTCATGTCAGTTACTAAAAAATAACCATTATCAAGGGTTAGCTCTCAATTGTTTTTCGGAACAATAGTTTGGTAAGATGGTCCGATTTATTTACAATTTGTTGACGAAACCCAAAACACCCAAATACGCTGAAATACAAATTATAAACACAAATTTAACACTACGATAGCTCGTTTTATGATGATATCGAAGGTGTCTTTTCCATGTTAACCTTTTTAATAAATATAATTCGTTTCAGAGTTTATTTGATGTCAATTTGGGTGTATATCGGTATTTTTTGTTGTAGTTGGGTGTTTAGTAGATACCCTAACCGCATTTTGATGGAAGTTATTTCCCTTGCGTAGAAATCTTTTTCCGGCATTAGCACATTCAAAATATTCGCCTATTTTCGACAATGATATGAAGAATTAAGGTTTTGACAATTGGAGACACATTCTACGATGTTAAGGTTAGTATCCGTTTTCATTTTGTATCATGAATTTACCGAGAGAATAAACAAAAACTACTTATTCGATCTGTTAATCCGTTGTTACGAAAACCCGGAAGTGAATTTGTTTTTATTGTGGCAACGAAAATGAAAGTGGCTGGCGGTTAAATTTAAGTGTTCCCAATATGAGTCAGTTAAGTCAGTTAAGCAATGCAAGCACTATTCCTTACGAACTTATTCATAATCAAGATGATGAATTTATTCATGAATTGGACAATGTTGATCGTTTATATTTTAATAACATTAATGCACAGTTGGAAGTTGAATCTACGTTTTCGGCAGATCGAAGTGATAGCTAATCAGACACTAGTGTAAATTATGAAGCTGATAGTGATAATGATGAGAGTGTTGTTTCCTTAACAGACCTATCAGTAGTAGATGAAAAAGAAAATCAATATATTGAGAAATTCAAAAATGACACTTGTAAAACATTGTGAAAAGTCATCGGAGAAGTTTTTTTTAATGGCCAACAGGTGTGTAGGGATTTTTTTTGTTTTGCACATGGCATAGAGAGGAACAATTTACAGAGGATTGCTATATCTCTAGACACTGATGGTATTTCCGCCCGAGTGCATGGCCTACTAAGTCTATTCCTAAACATGCTCTGACTGAACAAGATGTTTTAAGAATTAAAACATTTATATGCAGGTATGCAAAAGATAATGCACTCCCATTAACCGGCAGACTTCCAAATTTCAGGCGGTCACATGTACTATTGCTACCATCTGATATATATATATTGCTGATATACATCAAATTTATGAGCAAACAGCAAATGCTATGCAGTTTAGGAGTATCAGTTTAAGAACATTTCAAAGGACATGGCATAACGTTTGCCCACACATAACTGTCAGTAAGCCATGCACAGATTTGTGTCAGAAATGCCAGGAGTATTGTGTGAAAGTTTCTAATAGTGGGCAATCAAATGAAGAAGAAAAAGCTGCCATGTTGGCTGACTACACTTGTCATGTTGTTGAATCCAAAACGCAACGTGACTATTACAGGGCGCAGTGTGAAATGAGCCAAACTTCATTTGATGAACTACCACCTGAACAAAAAAATGGTAATCATATCAGGAAATTAATTTCCCTTTTCTTAGCTGACAAAAAAACTTTTTCATAATCATCATGCTGTATCATAAACATCATGTTGTAGCATTTTTACATGATCTTCTGATAGAGAGTGTAGTCAGACTCAATTAAAATTGTACCTGTATCCTTTATTTACAAGATTACAAAGTAGTAAATGGGTATAAATGATTTGACTTGTTATTGCAATTACAAAGCGTTTTATCCCTTTTCAGGTAATCCTCCGTATACAGTAAAAAAAAAAGTTACACTACTCCTGGGACTATGCTCAGCAGGTGTACTTCCCACGCCACAGTCGTCAAATTGGGCCTATATTGTTCAAAACTCCCAGGAAATGTGATGTGTTTGGTGTTTGCTCTGAAGGATCAGGTAATTATTGGAAATCTGATGCAATTTACTACTGTGCCTTTTCTATACATGTATGAAAATGTGTGTGTCTTAATCAGTTTTACCCAATTGATATTTATTTTTATAAATATCTTTTTTCCTCTTTTAGTAAATAATTACTTAATTCCTACTTGCATCCATTTCATATTTGAGAGATAGCAACCTCTATAACTTTATGCAGCGGAAAACCTGTGTTCAACTTGTTGATTTTCTTCATTTCTCTACTGTTGCAGGGAAACAGACATTTTACCTTGTTGATGAGGCTGAGTCGAAAGGGAAAGGGGCCAATAGTGAGGTCAGCATGGTGCATCACTACTTCAGTATAATGGTCTTGGGGAGTCAGATGCATGCATCCACTTTGATAACTGCTGTGGTCAAAATAAGAACAACGTAGTGATCCAGTATGCAATGTGGAGAGTCATGACTGGTTAGGTTGAGCTGTTTCACAAGGAGACTGTTGAATGACATAGTTCAAAAATCAATAAATAGAACAGTCTGGAATGTATTAATGTAATAATTGTTTGCGATAATATTTTATGAAACTCAAAATTCAATATTCCATTGATATTGGTGTCATTGAAAGCAAATATGCCCATTGATTGTCTAGGATTAAAACCATTTCAACCAATTCTTGAATCTATGAAGATTTATATTTCTTTCATTTGTCAGAAACAAGTTTGTGAATTTAAAATGTCAAATAGGATTTAAAAAAGTCACCACTTATCCAGTTATCATGTTGACTGTCTCTGTCTTTTATATGAACAATGTTTATGCAATGAGACTGAAGACTCCTCAGATTATATTCAGTAAAACAATTTATAAACTTAAACTCTAACAGTAAAATATAGTGTTTGAAGTCTTTAACACTGTTAGTTATCACTTGATATTAATATTTCATGTAAGCATATTGTTTTTCAGGACTACGCCAGCAGTAAGAACTGGCAATGATGATTACTGGCCACACTAAATACCATCCAGACTGGCACTTTGGGGTCTGGAAATGCAGGTTAGTGTTTATACACTTATCAATCAATGAATATAGAACAATTATTAGTTTGTTGATACCTTGTTGTTACAAATAAGAATTGCTCCTAATAAACACAAGTGTCATTGAAGACAGTAGAATGATTAAGATCAAACATGACTTGAACCTCCATCCTGATACTGACTATACTGATATGGTAATCAATTATATGACAAAGTATTTGTCTGTTATGTATTCAACCTGCAGCATGTGGTATAGGGGATTGTAGCAGGTATTTTGTTTCAAACAGTTACTGGGTTTTTCTTAACTTATACAACTGATGTATTGTTTTACAACAAATCTGCAGCAGAAGGCTTTGAAAACATTAATTTAAAAATATGGAAAGTATCTTTAAACGAAAGCACTATAATTGAATACAATTGGAAACAATGTGGCAAAAGGAGAAACTGATTGTGACCAGCAATTTTACCTCATGTCGTAAAGTTGTCTTAGAACTGCAGAGGCATCAACAAAGGTTTGTTGTAAAGGGTAAATAAAATTATTTTTTTAGGTGGCGTAACTCAAATGCAGAGACTATAGGTCAGGTAGCACAAACTGTGAGCGATTCTTCACGAAACGGCCTCAACTGGTCAGTGATGAACAGAAGCCAGTTTTGTTTCTGCAGTGGACACTTTATTTGTCACAGTATTTCAAACCATTGAAATACTTGTCCAAGTTTCATCACTTCACAATGAGATCAGACAGGCCAGGAATAGTGCAGTGTAAAGTTTTGACTGACCCCCAACCAGTAGATGTCAGCATATTAAAGAAGGGTGTTGTTTCAACTCCAGCCATGCCAGAACCAATGCCACAGTCAGGACTAAATCTACAGAGGCAGTGGTATCTGTATGAGCAGATCCGAGGTTACTGTTCCTCTACATGTGCCAAAGACTTGAGCTGCCCAAAACCAACAGCTCCTAAACAGGTTTCTGAAATTCCTTCTGAGAGTAGAAAACTTAACACTGTCAATCAAAAGAGAAAACAATCACTGTTGATGTAATATGACTTTACTCAAATTTGCTCACAGTGACTTATTAACTTTGTTAACCCTTTCCCACATATAGGGACTTATTGAGGTCTCCACAGCAGACAACTATTGAAACCATTTTGGCAGAAGTAGGAATTGCTCATAATTTCTCCTTTTGTAAATATGTATTCAACTCTTTTTATTTAAAGGTAGTTATCATAATCATTGTCTGGATGTTTTCAAATTCATCTGCTGCAAATGTGTTGCAATTTTTTTTTTTTACCAAGAAATAATAAAGATTGAACTCCAAAATGTTGTTTGTATACATAGAAGATATTCTACTTTGAAAATATGCAAACAACTCAAAAAGTAAATATTGCTCATTTGGCCCAATTTTCTCAATCACAGCCACATATATTTATCGCTAATCCCCGAAGGTCGGTTTTCGTGTGACGTGGCCAATATTATAGTTGTAAAAATGATCTGCTGTCAGCGAGTGCAGAATGGGAATACAGTGTAAGAACAATAGGGAACTTGAGTGCATAGTTCATGTAAGATCACGCATATATTGTTCAAGATCGATTTTCTTTCAAATGTTTTTCAAAGTCGAGTTCACCAGATTCAGTGATATTTCATATAACAAAAAGATAAAGGTACACTGGTAGGTGCATAGTCTGATATATTCGTTAAGTACATGTTTTAAAGACTGTTCAGCTAACAAAAATGACATAAATAGTGAATTAGTTACTAAAGCCAAAAAAAAACATAATCGAATTCACAAGTATTTAGTTTATCGATAAATGTTCCATTATCCAATCCGTTAACTGAAAGTTTTAACAGTTTTACCATATCGACTCTGAAAATAATTATATTATATGTATTAATTTAATGTTTCAAGGTTAACATTATCGAATAAAACAGACGATATGGTATATTATATAAGTACAATGTATTGAAAATTGAAAGGGTCGACGTCATGTGACCTATCCAATTTACATACACATTGAAGTTTGATCTTTAACCTTGTTAGCGTTAATGGTAATGTTAAGGTTTTTGCTAACAATACATATTTAGGTAAGTCAGCTCGTCACGAGCTGTCTCACCTCAAATCAGCATTGTTTGCCTTTTAGTTATCAAAGCAGTCCAAAACTTGTATTACATGAGAAATGGAGACGCCCTACTTTGAACATAAAAAAATCAACTTTAAACAAGTCTGCGCTGAAATAATTTAGTTAATTCATTATGTCTCTCACGATTATGAAAATATTTGTTAGTATACGCGTATGTGCATCTGGGAATTTGCTTTCTCTAAAACCCAGTTTCAGAAGATTCATTGCTCATGACTATGTTATAGTTATCTAATAGAAAGAGGAAAATGTGTGTCGCACATACTGTTCAAAAGTATTCGGTAAACAGCTATGCAACTTTACAAGACTGTTTGTCTCAGCATTTCAAGTTGTGCACCTGCCCTTAAACTTATTGCGTTATGTAGGATTACCATGCGCCAGTTTGATTAACATCTCCTATTATTAGACCATAATACTGTTTAAATAAATTAAATGTTCACATAATGAATACAGGACACGGTCTGTTAAATATATATATATATATATATATATTTGTGAACTTATCATGATCTGCTCTTATCTTGCGACAGTTGAATTTACATTTCCTTTAAATCATCCACTGCACGCTTGTTGTATTTGAGAACTGGTTAATTTTAGATGCTGTTATCGCAAGTAATATTTTAGGGGAGTAAAAGTAGGGACAAATCAAAGGGTCATTTTCAAGTTATATTTTTAATTTTATAACATAGTAATAAAGGAATTAAATCAACGGAAAAACAACAATAACCCATTGAATGATTAAAACGTTTTTTTTATTTTGAATCAATAGCTATCCTAAATAAGTACACGTTCTTTCAGATATAGATTCTAAATCTTTTTCAAAAAAAGCTGCATATGTAATAAAACATTGTTCGATAAAGAGAAATTACGGACAGTGAGCAGTTTCACCAAATATATATTATATTCCTTACATTTCCTCTAATATATTCATTTATAAGTATTCATGATTTATATATATTTATTTTTACTAATTGAAACGTTGTGCGAAAGGGAGAAATAACTTCTGAGATTTTTCCAAAATCGAATGCTGCAGATTTTATATATCCCTCACTAATATTTCCCTATTGACTGTTTATTCGCATAGTTTACTTTTAAGTATTTTTATACATTATCCACTTGCAGACGCAACATTTGGAATCCTTGGATATATTTATCATTTATGTGACAATGTTGTAATTAGTTGTTAGCTGCGTAGAAGTTTTAATTGGCTGGTAGTGCTCGAATCGCGAGAATAGTGTTCTACGTTTTTTCCTCATACAGACGGCTTATCAAGCAATTTTGCAAATGTAAATTTTTCTCATTTCTCATACTTTCATTCATTTAGCTTTGTATACGTTTCACGCCTGTTCGAAATGCATTTACAGATATGTCAAAATATTTTGTCTTAGTATACGTTGAAAGGCGTTGCATGCATTGTCCTTATGCACACTCATTCAAAGTCGTCTTCGTAAGAATTTAAGAACATTATAAGCGTCACTGCCAAAACAGTCGGAAGGAAAGCATTTTAATTGCACATTGCAATAGTAATATTCAATTTAATCAATTTTTTTTAGACTGTTGAACTGAAATTCATAATTTGCTTTATACAGATGGTCTTGTTGGAGTTTCGACTGCCACGGTTTTGTATAGGAGTAATGGTAGAGCGTCCGCCTTGAGTGCGGGAGGTCGCGGGTTCGATTGCCATCCGGGTCTTACCAAATTTTCAAAAATGGTAGTAATGGCTTCACTCCTTGCGCTCAGGGTTGCAAGGATAGCTTTACGACTGATCGGCTCGAGTCAGGATAAATAGACCAGTAGTATTGGTAACTGGTGACTTACCCAGAAAACGCAAACATAAACCTGAACCATTGTAGAAAGCGGCGGTTATCACCCAACAACCAATCAATCAACTAGTTGGAATTTCTATCGAGTTAAATCAACAATTAAATGGAGATCATACATAAGTCAACAGCTGTTGAAGACCTACATTCTGTCAGAGACCTAAAATAGGTCTCGGACTTTGTCTTGGAAAGTTTTCAATCTAAAACAATGTATTGAATGTTACTGAAGCTTGATACATATTTAGAGAGTGACTTATGTGATTTCATATCGCTGAAGTTTTTCTTTAAGTCTATTATTTATTATATCGTTATATTTCTTAACTCCAGGCCAAGCAAATGTTCATTAATGTCATATTCTGATATTTATTTATAGTATAAAGTTATTCTAATTCGTAATTTACAATATCTAGTAGAGTTGTCGCGTTTCATTGTTGTATTTCTATCAATTCCACTGATATTGATTCAAAGTCATTTAAAGGATTTAACCAGTAATCATATTTGTTTTATATCTATATTGTAATCTTTTTAATTATACTAACGCATTTTGTTTATTGTTGGAATGTGATTAATAAGGAAAACATTATCTTTTGACAGGCATGACCGAATTTTATTATTTTCAGTGCATTTCTATGTCTATGAAAAAATGCTTTCTATATTATTTACAAAAATATATTTTATTGGCAATGCAATTTCTAAATGAATTGTATGTATACAATACTCCCAACGTCATGACTGCGTTTGCTTACAAAGGTAAATATAATTGTTTATGTCCAGGTATCAACAATTTTGAAATTTATATACTTTTTTGTATTGTTTTCTTCGGTTAAGGACTTAATACCGAAATTATATAGTATAAAGGTATAGTATAGTATATTAACTAAACAACAAGTGTTTGTAAATTTATCTATTTGTTTTATTTATTTTTTCATTCTTTTTATACAATTTTACCTATTCTGAAACTGTAGCAAATAAAGAAGTTTAAATGGATTAAATTCTTTGTTTCGTTTATTTTCGAACATATTTGCTCTCATTTGTTCCTATCCACATATCCTAGCCATAATCTGTTCATACCTTGCATACATTTCATGATCTCATCTGCACCTGGCTGACATCACTCTTAAATCACATTTCAGCAGTAATTTAAGTACTGTCTAGTACTTTAATTAAACTCATGTTATTGGCATTTAAAGATGTTTATGACAAGTTTAAAGAAATGCATACGTGTTATATATATATATATATATTGATGTTTTACAGTGTTTTCAAAGGTATATCAGTAATAACACAACGTTTTTCTGGTAATTTTCCAGAACTTCTGGTAATATAATGACAGCGATGCGTCAGTCATAATGCTATCCAAACAACCCTGCGATTCAAGGAGGGAAGTCATTACTTCCATTCGAAAGTATTGTATATGACCCTACCAGGTATCTTACCTTCCCTGGTCTCCCGCTTTAAATAGTACACCACGTTGATGACTGATTGAGTAATACAATTTGTAGGGTGATATTGTTGATAATGCTGTACACTAGATTGACGTTTTAATGCCGTTTTCAATAAAAATGATCAGTAGCATCGTGTTTAAAATCTATTTAATCATCTGTTTATCTGGCTTTCTTACACTTTTTCCCACACAATACTTTTCCCTGACATCTTTCCACGTGGATTTCATGAACCCATTTGTGGAATACAAATTAGACCTATACAACAATGGTTTTCAACATAAAAAATGAATAACCAAGCTTGAGTTTCGAGCTCATAATCCCGGACTCGACAGGCCGCGTCGTTACCAACAATTATCAGAAATACAATTTGCCCCAAGTCACATCACGCGAAACCGATATAATATTCTGATCAAATGATATACTTGTATATCCAGGTGTTTCATCATAACCTTTAGTGTTGGACTCCCAAGATGCGTCAACAACTAAATGTTGAATGGTTGAGAGACTGCTCTGTTTGCAAAAAGATGCAACCTGATTTGGATATCTTAATGTCTATAATACAAAGAATGAAAGGATCGATGTCTTTCAAGCTATCATATTTCAATACACCTTCAAGTTTGATCCTTAAGTCACTTCATTATATCTCTTACTCTCTCTGTTATGAAAAATATTTGTTAGCATGCAAATTTGTGCACCTAGGATATTGCTTTCACCAGCATTTATGCATAATTGTTGTTACTGTGGCATCGGATAAGTAATCGGAGTCAAAGCCAAAATCTTTAACATTATTCACCTATAAATCATCTTTTAGGTTTTTCTGCTGCGTTTTATGTCTTTCTATCAAAGAAAACTCTTGCGAGTATAACGAGTATAACGGTCAGTTATAATATGGAGGCTAGCTGACCTACCCATGTGTTTTGTGACCTTTGGTTAATCACTACTCGAGTACGACGAGAATCTTGGTCAGTTATATCACACCGGCTAGCTGACCTACCCAGGGGTTTTCTGACCCTTTTGTCAACCACTAATAGAGGACGATCTGAATCATCGTCAGTTATATCGCGGCAGCTAGCTGATATAGAGATGTGTGTTATCGTGTTCTGTCAACAACTATTCGAGTATGCGTTGCGGGTTCGATATCCGGCAGGGTCATACGAAAGACTTTAAAAATGATACTAATGGATGCGCTCCTTGATGATAAGGGCTGCATGGCAAAAAATACGACTGACTGGCTGGTGTCATAACAGAGAGACCAATATTACATGTAACTAACATAAGAAATGCCTTGATTTTACTGAACAGTTGTTAAAAGCAGAGTTACATGCCAAACAATCAATCCTTGAGTATTCCGGTGGCTAGCTGACCTACCTATGTGTTTTATGGCTTTCTGTCAACCAATACTCGAGTATGACGAGAATACCGGTCAGTTTTATCAAGGCGGCTAGCTGACGTATCTATGTATCTTAAGAGTTTATGTCAACCACAACTCGAGTATGATGAGTATCCCGGTTAGTCAAAGCACGCCGGCTTGCTGATATACCCATGTGTTTTATGACATTCTGTCAACCACAACTCGAGTATCCCGGTTTGTCAAATCACACTGGCTAGCTGATATGTAGTTCAACTAATACTCGAGTATGACTAGAATCCTTGTCATTTATATCACGCCAGTAAGCTGGCCTACCCATGTATTAAATGACTTTCTGCCAACCATTACAAGAGTTTGACTAGTATCCTCGTCAGCTATATAACGCCAGAAAGCTGACCAACTGATGTATCCGTGTATGTTATGAATTTCTGTTAACCAATATTCGAGTATTTCAATTTGGTAAGGCAACTTTTCTCGTTTCTCTTTGTATCGTTTTTCCTGATACAGACGATATAATGACGCCTTGTACATGAGAAGATTGTAAGAAGGAGAACTTGATGAAAACATCTGATTGAATAATATACTCAATTGAAGTTTAACACCATTTTAAATAGTGTATTCAGATCAAATAACATACTGTGTAATTATCATACACTTACTTTCGACGGATAAAGGGATGACAATTTATCACTTTCACCAAACCGACCCTTCTGAGCTAATGGCATTAATTTCTTTTACGATCAAGTAACATTTTGTATAAAAAAGTATTTCGCCAATGCAGTTATAAGGTCGTTTCAAGGATGATTGTATGATTTAATGTTAAAATAGGAAGATCTTGATCTGTCTGCAACGGATGCAAGCTGATTTTTATATATTGGTCGCTTATCCCCGAAGGTCGGTTTTCGTGTGGCGTGGACAATACTATAGTTGTTAATATTATCAGCTGTCAGCGAGTGAAAGATAGGTATACAGTGTAACCATAACGAACTTGAGTGCATAATTCATTTAAGATTACGCATTATTGTTCAATCTCGATTTTCTTTCAAATGTATTTCAAAGTCGAGTTTAACAGATTCAGTGATATTTCAGATAACACAAATATAAATGTACAAGTGTAGGTTCATAGTCTGATATCTTCGTTAAGTACATGGTTTATAGACTTTTCTATTCGTTACGTACATGGTTCATGGTCTGATATATTTGTTAAGTACATGGTTTATATACGTTTCTATTCGTTACGTACATGTTTCACGGACAGATCTATTCGTTAAATACATGGTATATAGACTTTTCTATTCGTTACGTACATGTTTCATAGTCTGATCTATTCCTTAAATACATGGTTTATAGACTTTTCTATTCGTTACGTACATGGTTCATGGTCTAATATATTCGTTAAGTACATGGTTTATATTCGTTTCTATTCGTTACGTACATATTTCATAGTCTGATCTATTCGTTAAATACATGATTTATAGACTTTTCTATTCGTTACGAACATGGTTGATGGTCTGATATATTCGTTAGGTACATGGTTTATATACGTTTCTATTCGTTACATACATGGTTCATGGTCTGATCTATTCGTTAAATACATGGTTTATAAACTTTTCTATTTGTTACGTACATGGTTCATAGTCTGATCCATTCGTTAAGTACATGGTTTATAGACTTTTCAGCTAACGAAAATGATATAAATAGTGAATTACGTACTAAAACCAAAATAAAACAAAATCGAACTCACAATTAGTTAGCCTGTCGATAAATGTTCCACTTTACAATCCGTAAACAGTTTTACCGTATCAAATCTGAAAAAGAGTATATAATGTTTAAAAGTTTAAAGTGTCAAGGTTAACATTAGCGATTAAATAGACAATATAGTATATTGTATACACATTGAAAGGATCGACGTCATGTGAGCTATCCAATTTCAATACACCTTGAAGTTTGGTTTTAACTCTTTCAGCGTCAATGGCAATGTTCAAGATTGTGTAAGCAAAACAGATTTAGCTAAACTTAAATCAACATTGTTTTACATTTAGTTGTCAAATGAGTCCAAAACTTGATTAACATGAGAAATGGAGACGCCCTACTTTGAACATGGAAGATTCAACTTGAAACAAGTCGGCGCTGAAAAAATTAAGTTAATTCATTATGCCTGTCCTGGCTATGAAAAATGTTTCAAATAGTAAATAGAAAGAGAAAAGATTGTGTCGTACATAATTTTTAAAATTATTTGATTAATAGTTATG
This sequence comes from Serripes groenlandicus, assembly GCA_031761405.1. Taxonomy (NCBI): domain Eukaryota; kingdom Metazoa; phylum Mollusca; class Bivalvia; order Cardiida; family Cardiidae; genus Serripes; species Serripes groenlandicus. Next base: position 2,561,353 of record JASEVX010000021.1, read on the forward strand.
CAACTTTACAGAAATGTTTGACAGCATATAAAGTTATGCACCTATCGTCAAACGTATTGCATTATGTATTTATCATGCTCCAGTTGAATTAACATCCATCTATACTATATTTAATTTAATTTGAATGTTCGCATAATGAATACATAACAAGGTTCTTTTTAATAAATATGTCTACGCAAACTTTTTATGTAACGTTTTCATCTTGCCATAGTTGAATTTACATTGGGACCTTAAGAAGAGAAGCCATTGCATTGCACCAATGCACCACTGCCTTCAAGCGAATAATCCGAGAAGGGCTTTCAGATTCATGTGAATAAAGTTAAAAGGGTACATGTATAACTAAGTAAGTTAGTAAGTAAGAAGTTGCATGTATTTTCTTTATTATTGCAACGTGTTTTACACTAAATATTAATATACATTCATAATTTAATCATTATCAATCGATAATTTTCAACCGGCCACCAACGGCAAAAACGTCCCCAAAATATAGATTTTTACATTATCATACATATTTCTATGATAAATGTATCAACTATTGCAATTGGACTTGCTTTCAGTCTTTCAGATCGATCAATGTATGCTTCCATAAGTGTTATTGGACATATTTATCTGATCGGTTTTGATATTTACAAAAGGATATATACGTTTATTAACCCTTTTCTACATAGAACAAATCTGCATCAAAATAATGAAAACTACGAAACACTTTATAGATTAAAGAACAACTTTGAATGCAGTTGAACAACTTGTGGCGAAAGGGGAATTTTCTCATTGTTCACATTTTAGCCTTTTGCCGCAATGATTTCGAAAGTCGTTTGTACCAAATGAACTTCATAAAAGTAGATTCCACCAAATGGCACTGCACTATAATTCCATGAACCAACTTTTTACAAGTAAAAAAGAAATGGCATAGCCTAGGAATACCGTTCAACGCAGAACTTTAACAATATCATGTCAGGTAAAACGATTAACCCGTTCAGACATTCAGATGCAGTTTGACGCGTTTGTATTAGGTGGCGTTTGAAAACAGTGTGGAACTAGTGTTCACACCTCTTCCTTTAAGTGTAGATTCATTCGGAGATATATCAAAATCACTGTACTTAACCGAGATGTTTTCATTGTCGTCTGCTGCAGATTTCATTTATGCGGAAACAGGTAAAACTTATCCAAACTAACCGTTCTTCCGTGAACATAGACCTCCTTTATCTGCAAGTAACACTGTAATTATATTCGTCACTTCATTCTCGAACAGATCCGTAAAGGTACACGCTAGGTTTCGCGAACAGTGTATTTCCAAATTAACATGTGTATCCTCACAGCCTTATCAAGATATGCACTGCTCATGAATCTTTTAAATCTATAGGGTAAACTATTTAAAGAAATTATTGAAATGTTATTGCAAATGATGGCGTTTAGCTTAAAGACTAAACCTGCATTAGTTTAAATGTACAAAACATACAAATAAACATCGGGTGTCAATCAGGCGTGTGAACATTATCATAAACCGTCAGGGAAGTCACCACTACCACTTTCGAAGTCTTTGGTGTGACCCGACCTAGGATCAAACCCGGTAATCCCGCTCTTGACGCGGAAGTTCTTACCATTACACCAACGAGGCGATAGAACCAAATAAAAACCTCCGAGAATGTAACTGTGAAAGAACCACTCCATGTAGAGGGCATGCAAAATAACTTGGCCTATACATTTTTTTCAACCCATCTAATCTTAATCAGATTTGACCGCAAACATGTGCATACATTATTCTCGCATATGTTCATGAATACTCGTATAATACAAGCTCGCTGTGTAAACCAGTCCATGAACATGTGCGAGTGAGCAGTAACTACTTAGTTTCGAGTTTAGTTGACTAAATGTTTAGACACAAGTCCGCGATCAATACGTGTTCACAATACGCCCCTGTTAGAGTAGAGATCAATTTAATATTTTGTGAAAAGGGATTCGTCTCAAGTTGCCAACTGCTATGGTAAAGGGGTATTAATCTCATATTCTAAGTGTATTCTTCTTGGTGAGGTTGATCTGATAAATGCTAGTTTAAGGTGTAAAATCGAAGTTAAACACCATTTTTACATGTTTGGTAATTTATGTCGTTGCGAGTCTTGGGTAAGTAACAGGACTACTGGTCCATTTATCCTGACAAAGGCGAGTCATGTGTACTAAACACTTAATAGCTATTCTCTGTAAGCATTTAAACTTTTTCGGCACGCATAGTTACGGATATTGCTTAAACTTATTCCACATGTTGCCATTAGTGAACTATTCAGAAAAATAGTGTTAGAAATTCCAAATATTGCCCTGTTGCCATGGAAACAGTGTGCAAAGTTGAGTTTTTGATGAAAAACGCAATATTTACCACTTATTTAAAAAAGAATGCAGCCATCTCCAATTAAGTGAATTACATAAATAGATAGATGAACATTTGCTTAATCAAACGCAAGAAAAAAGCTACGGGGAACATATGATCTTTTTTGCATAAATAAGATTTTAAAATACCTCATCACCAAAAAATACAAATTACCTCCCTTAGTTATTTAGAAAAATAAAAAAACATGAATTACCTCCCTTGGAATTTTTAGATTTTTGTTTTATTGGGGTTTTGAGCCGTTTTAACATTATTTCAGTAATATCACAGCATCAATTCACTTGTTTGTGATCCCTGGGCAAACAAACCAGTACTATGCAAGGAAATGTACCTTGCCCAAGGGTACTCCACCATAATTGGTGCGGGGCACTTTTGGATCGAACCTGTGACTCTAGATTCATATTCACTGACGCTGAACGTTCGAACCTACATGAACAGATAATTATCAGATGTATAACCAAGGACTTTCCTAATACCATTTGTCAAAATATGGTCAAAGTCGTCTGCTGCATAATTGTCGTATGAGGGAAAGGGTTAAACCCTTCAATTTTTTTGCATACTTTTGCTGTACCTGTACCTGTTTTTATTGGCTAAAAACGAATGCTTTTTTTCCAATAGTATTTCATAAATAAGTTGTCTATCGAGGTTTATGATAGACACTTTTTGAAAGTGTATTCGTGTTTTTTCTTAAAAATATATTATACATTAATACAAATAATGATGAACATTACTTTCACGTATAAAATGCGTCACCCAACTTGACATGTAAAATAATATACTTCTTTATTTGAATCATAACAACTAATGATAACTATGTTTGAAGATTACAATTTTCCATGTTTTATATCACTTCTATTTTGATTTTTAGCTCGTCTGATTTTTTTTTTTATCACTAACTAATCCCTTCTATTTTGATTTTTAGCTCGTCTGATTTTTTGAGGGAAAAAAGACGAGATATTGTCGTCACTTGATCGTCGTCGTCGTCGGCGGCGTTGGTTAAGTTTTGCGTTTAGGTCTAGGTCACTTACATGAAAACTATCAAACCTAACACTTTGAAACTTGGAAAACTTGTTCATCTAATACTCTTCTTCACATTGTATGCTGAAGATGCTAAGTGTAGCCTTTTTTGGGGTAAAAAACATCATTTTTGATGTATTTTTGTCGATTTTGAGAATTGGACATTGTTGGTTAAGTTTTACGTTTAGGTCACTTACATGGAAACTATCAAACCTAATTCTTTGAAACTTGTTCGTCTAATACCTTTCTTCACATTGTATGCTAAAGATGCTGAGTGTTGTCTGTTTTTTGTGTGTAAAAAACATAAATTTTGATGAATTTTGATTGATTTTGAGAATTGGCGGTGTTGGTCATTTTTTGCGTTTAAGTCACATACATGGAAACTATCAAACCTTGATGCTGAGGCCTGGTTTTTTTTTGGTAAAAAATATCAATTTTGATGTATTTTGGTTGATTTTGAGAAATGGACATAGTTGGTTAAATTTTGCATTTAGGTCACTTACATGGAAACTATCAAACCTATTACTTTAAAATTAGGAAAACTTGTGCATCTAATAACCTTCTTCACATTAAATGATAAAGAGGCTGAGCGGGCCTGTTTTGTAGGGTAAGACACATACATTTTGATGTATTTTGGTTATTTATGAGAATTCAACATAGTTTCTTCACTTTTTCTTACATTGAATTCAAATTTTCCTCAAGTAATAAAAACATGATGTATTTCAAACGTATTATGAATATCTTCAATCAGATTGTCTTTTTGGGGTCAAGGTCACTGTTACAAAAAATAGAGGCACTGTTCCCGATAGCTTTTTTTCATTTCTTGTGAGAAGAGATGTTGATCTTCATGCATTCATTGTTCATTTGTATTCATATGGCCGCATTAAATTTTTATAACCATTCAAAAAATGGCAAAAAAGTGTTATTTTTTCCCGTAAAAAACACCACTTGCAAAGAAGGGTTTGGGACCACATTTAACAATTTGATAATTAATTGTTTTCTACTTAATTTCCTTCATCAAATGATGACTTTTGGTAGAAAATATGATCCATTTTGTTTAACCCACATGCTGGCAATATTTAAATAAACATTAAACAATTTTTTTTTTTTTTTTTTAATTTTAAAATGATACATTTTGTATCCATGGTAACTCATTTTAGAGGCACTGTTCCCTATAGCTTTTTTTCATTTTTTGTGAGAAGAGATGTTGACCTTCATGCATCCATTGTTCATTTGTATTCATATGAACGCATTAAATTTGTATAACCATTCAAAAAATGGCAAAAAAGTGTTATTTTTTCCCGTAAAAAACACCATTTCAAAGAAGGGTTTGGGACCACATTTAACAATTTGATAATCAATTGTTTTCTACTTAATTTCCTTCATCAAATGATGACTTTTGGTAGTAAATATGAGCTTTTGCATATATATCTTCATTTATGCTAAAAACTGATTGGAAAATTTAGTGTATTTCCCATTGAAATCAGTCCTATAAAAAACGAGAGCCGGTTGTTATGGCAACCAAAGTCTATAGCAAAGTTTTTTATGCCATTTTCCATTTCTTTCATCAAGTTGAGAAAATGTGTGAAGTTTGAACAAAAATCCGTGACCATGCGTGCCACACTCCCTATATGGGAGTGCAAATGCTTACAGAGAATGGCTATTAATATTGAACGTCAAGGCGGGAATTCTTTTTTAATTAAAATCTGTATTAATGTTATGTAATTGTATAATTGAAGCATGTTTTTTAAAACATTTATGCATTAAGTATTTTGTATTGTATTGTTTTCAAAGTCAAAACAAATATTAAAACATTGAGGATTGTATGCATAAGTCAATAAACAAATGTTGACCATATACCCTCCCTTCACTCCTTTTCAAGAAGGTATAAATAAGGGTGGAAAATGCATTTAAAACCACAATATTAACTTTCGAATATGAAGCTTGTTTTTCAAATGTACAGTATTTGTTCTTTCAAAATTACCTGTATGTTATACAACAAAGGAACCAGATTTAGTATCTCTGACACTTAAAACTGTTCAGCCTTATCCGCATACATATTCAACAAATCTACAACAGACGACTTTTAACACATCCTGAAATACAACAATTTAAATAATTTTAAAGCAGAAATAGATTCTTTACATAGGATATGGATTCAATTATCAAAATAGGACACTGTAGGTGTGAATAAGAAACTAGAATTGTAGTCCCAATTGATTCAATCCCATCCCATCTTATGTGATGATTAACCCTTTTCCCACATGCAGTAAATCTGTAGCTTTTCATACATATAGCATATCTGTAGTAGACGACATTGAAAACAACTTGGCAAAAATTAGGTTTATTGTCTATAAATAAATAAGTTTAGTTATCAAAGTTTAAAACAGTGTGCCAAAGGTTTCCCGCTACAGATGGGTCTGCATAAAAGAAAAGGGTGGCATGGTTGAGGTTTGGTGCAACACGACCCTTTTATACCATACGCGGTGCACATGTTCTGGTTCAGAGAGTTACAGGTATTTAACTATTGCGATACTTTATATAGACCATCCTTGTGTTTTAACCCTTAATACGTCGTATTGACAGGGATACACATAAGAAGCACATCTCAAACGTTTATCCGTCTGTCTGCTTCTGTCGGTCCACCGCCTAGTTTTTTTTGCCTGAAATAAGTTGACAGGCGACATCCGTCTTGTTAGAAATGTTGTGTTTGTTTGCTTGATGGTTAACGCCACTTTCAACAGTATATCAGCTACATGCATATCACGGTGTTTTTTTCTTAATAATTCACCAGTACCTTGGTCCATTTATCTTGACACAAACGAGGTAGTCGAAATGCCAAACATGTAACCATGATCGTTAAAGAGGGATGTGCATTTATACAAGTTTTAAAAGTATTTCACCATCTAAGCATTAGAAAACTTTGACAACGCGTCTTGTAGTTATGTTATGTGTGTTTACGCCGTTTTCCACATTTGTTCTCAACATTATATATCGCGGCAACAGTTCATTTAGTCATGATACCTGGGTAAACAATGTGAAAATGTGCCCAAAGGGGACTCCAACATGACATAGCCAACGTATCACATGTGTAGACCAATCATTTAACGAATACTACTTTTACGAAACAATACGCAGTACCCTCTCTTGTTTACATACGATCAATGTCATGTGAGCTGTCAAATTTCAATACGCCTTGAAGCTCAGTCTGACAACCACTTCTCTATTATAAGATTATCCTTTTCAGTTATATCAAAGAGGCTAGCTGACATACTCATGAGTTTCATTAAGTTATGTCAACCACAACTCCAGTATGACAAGAATCTTGATCAGTTATATTACGCATGGTAGCTGACCTATCCACGTGTTTAATTGCTTTCTGTCAACCCTTACTCGAGTATGACGAGTATCCTGGTCAGTAAAATCACGGTAGCTAGCTGACCTACCCATGTGTTTTATGGCTTTCTGTCAACCACTACTGGAGTATGAAGAGTAGCCTTGTAGGTTAAATCACGCCGACTAGCTGACTTACCAATTTATGTTATGGCTTTCTGTCAACCCATACTCGAGAACGACTAGTATCAAAGTCATTTATATCACGGCGGCTAGCAGACGTACTCAAGTGTTTCATGAATGTCTGTCAACCACTTGCAAAATGACGACTTGTAGAGACACACATTTTCTGCTGCGTTTTATGTCTTTCTGTCAACGAAAACTCTTGCGAGTATAACGAGTATAACGGTCAGTTATAATATGGAGGCTAGCTGACCTACCCTTGTGTTTTGTGACCTTTGGTCAATCACTACTCGAGTACGACGAGAATCCTGGTCAGTTGCGTGTTATCGTGTTCTGTCAACAACTATTCGAGTATGCGTTGCGGGTTCGATATCCGGCAGGGATATACGAAATACTTTAAAAATGGTACTAATGGATGCGCTCCTTGTTGATAAGGGCTGCAGGGCAAACATAACGACTGACTGGCTGGTGTCATAACAGAGATACCAATATTACGTGTAAATAACATTAGAAATGCCTTGATTTTAATGAAAACAATCAATCCTTGAGTATCCCGGTGGCTAGCTGACCTATATATGTGTTTTATGGTTTTCTGTCAAATAATACTCGAGTATGACGAGAATACCGGTCAGTTTTATCAAGGCGGCTAGCTGACGTACCCAAGCATGTGTTTTAAGAGTTTATGTCAACCACAACTCGAGTATGATGAGTATCCCGGTTAGTCAAAGCACGCCGGCTTGCTGATATACCCATGTGTTTTATGACATTCTGTCAACCACAACTCGAGTATCCCGGTTTGTCAAAGCACACTGGCTAGCTTGTCAGTTATATCACGCCAGTAAGCTAGCCTACCCATGTATTATATGACTTTCTGCCAACCATTATAAGAGTTTGACTAGTATCCGTGTCAGCTATATAACGCCAGAAAGCTGACCAGCTGATCTATCCGTGTATGTTATGAATTTCTGATAACCACTATTCGAGTATTCCAAGTTGGTAAGGCAACTTTTCTGTATCGTTTCTCCTGATACAGACGATATAATGACGCCTTGTACAGGAGAAGATTGTGAGCAGGAGAACTTGATGAAAACATGTGATTGAATAATACACTTAATTATAGTTTAACGCCATTTTAAATAGTGTATTCAGATCAAATAACATACTGTGTAATGATCATACACTTACTTTCGACGGATATATGGATGACGATTTATCACTTTTACCAAACCGACCCTCTGAGCTAATGGCATTAATTTCATTTACGATCAAGTAACATTTTGTATAAAAAGTATTTCGCCAATGCAGTTATTAGGTCGCTTCAAGGATGATTGTATGATTTAATGTTGAAAAAAAAAAGATCTTGATCTGTCCGCAAGGGCATGCAAGCTGTTTGTATATATTGGTCGCTAGTCCCCAAAGGTCGGTTTTCGTGTGACGTAGACAATATTATAGTTGGTAATATTATTAGCTGTCAGAGGGTGAAAGATGGGTATACAGTGTAATCATAACGAACCTGAGTGCATAATTCATGTTAGATCAAGCATTATTGTTCATGCTCGACTTTTCTTTAAAATGTGTTTCAAACTCGGGTTCACCAGATTCAGTGATATTTCAGATATCATAAATATAAAGGTACAAGGGTAGGTGCATAGTCTGATCTATTCGTTAAGTACATGGTTTATAAACTTTTCAGCTAACACAAATTACATAAGCCAAAATAAAACAAAATCGAATTTACAATTGTTTAGCCTGTTGATAAAGGCCTATAACTCAACGTTTTAACAGTAGAAGAGTATATATAGTGTATACAAGTTTACAGTTTCAAAGTTTACAAACGAAGAAAAATCAATATCGTCTATTATATAAACACTGAAAGGATCGAGTCATGTGAGCTATCATATTTCAATACACCTTGAAGTTTGATCTTTAACTCTTTCAGCGTCAATGGCAATGGTAAGTTTTTTGCAAACAATACAGATTCAGGCGAGTAAGCTAGAAACGAGCTGTCTCCCCTTACATCAGCATTGTTTGCCTTTAGTTATCAAAATAGTATAAAATGTGTATTACATGAGAAATGGAGACGCCCTTCTTTGAACATGGAAGATTCAACTTTAAACAATTCGGCGCTGAAAGAGTTAAGTTAATTCATTATGTCTCTCCAATTATGAAAATGTTTGCTAGCATGCGCGTATGTGCAGCTGGAGTTTTGCTTTCACCATCAGATTCCTTGCTCCTGACTTAGTTGTAGTTATTTAATTGAAAGAGAAATGTTTGTGTTGCACATATTGTTCAAAAGGATTTGATTAACAGTTATGCAACTTTACAGAAAAATGTTTGTCAGCATATACAGTTGTGCACCTGCCGTCAAACCTATTGCATTATGTAGTTATCATGCTCCGGTTGAATCAAGATCTATCATATAGTTCATTTATTTTAAATTTTTGCACAATGAATTCATAACAATGTAAGTTTAATATAAATGTCTACGTGAACTTGTTATATAATGTATTTATCGTGCCGCAGTTGAATTTGCATTGCCACTAAAGTTCGTTTATATTGAATGTTGGCATAATGAATATCTGACAATGTCTGTTTAATAAATAGAGGATATTTGTTTGTTTTGAGTGGATATGGAATATATCTCATCGAGACGTGATACTACGCGCTCGTGAAAATGTTTAAATTGTATCACTTCGAGTTGAAATATATTCCATATACACTCAAAACAAACAAATTTTCTTTTTATTTAATGACAAACAAATAATATACCCATTATGTATTTCTTTTCAACTTGTGTAGAATAACATGACCGAATACTAGGAAAATGACGTCACGTCAGCGGTTTGACGTCATAATGTTAGTCCCTTTGACGTCATTTATTCATATTCCACAGTGTGGAATAAGGATTTTATTTCACTGATAGAACACAGTATTTCATCACTTAGCATTAAATAAACATTTCTACGTGAACTGTATTGTATGAAATATTCATCATGGTAAAGTTTAATTTACGTGAACACTACCTATACAAGAACCGCACATGACGTCCAGCTGTGGAGATACAGAAGAGTGTGCTGTCTACGGTCAAAATGTGTGTACGGAAAATACAGGCTGGTCCGGTACTCATTGTTAACGTTTCTGTAATCTTTGCGACACGCATGTCATCACATGTATTAGTTTCAGTTTGTGTTAACTAACCGCGAATACGGTCCATTCTAATCGAGTTGTACTATGCATGTATATAGCGAGACTTGTCTACTCTAACGAAATAAAGGAGCCACTGACATGAGTGTACGTTGGTTGTTGTATACATGTATATAGCGAGACTTGTCTACTCTATCCAAATAAAGGAGCCACTGACATGAGTGTACGTTGGTTGTTGTAAACATGTATATAGCGAGACTTGTCTACTCTATCTAAATAAAGGAGCCACTGACATGAGTGTACGTTGGTTGTTGTATACATGCATATAGCCAGACTTGTCTACTCTATCCACATACAGGAGCCACTGGTATGAGTGTACGTTGGTTGTTGTATACATGTATATAGCGAGACTTGTCTACTCTATCCACATACAGGAGCCACTGGCATGAGTGTACGTTGGTTGTTGTATACATGTATATAGAGAGACTTGTCTACTCTATCCACATAAAGGAGCCACTTGCATGAGTGTACGTTGGTTGTTGTATACATGTATATAGCGAGACTTGTCTACTCTATCCACATAACGGAGCCACTGGCATGAGTGTACGTTGGTTGTTGTATACATGTATATAGCGAGACTTGTCTACTCTATCTAAATAAAGGAGCCACTGACATGAGTGTACGTTGGTTGTTGTATACATGTATATAGCGAGACTTGTCTACTCTATCCACATAACGGAGCCACTGGCATGAGTGTACGTTGGTTGTTGTATACATGTATATATAGAGACTTGTCTACTCTATCCACATAAAGGAGCCACTTGCATGAGTGTACGTTGGTTGTTGTATACATGTATATAGCGAGACCGAATAATTTATCATTCACGAAGGAGGTACATTGTCTACCGGTTTGAACTGCTGGATCCGAATGATGTTTTCCCAAATACGTGGTTAAGTAATATCAACATTTTCGAAATATAAGTTAATGTAGAGCACACAAACAGCGTTGCTAGAAGAATGGCATATGTTTTGAGTTAAGATTCGTAGGAAGTCTAAGAACGAATGTCAAAAGGAGGCAGTCCGAAGTTTGTATTTTGTAATCCGCCTTGCCCGGGCGGTTAACACGGGGGTTTCGGAAAGGGAGTTTCTGGTTCGATCCCCGTTCGCATCAGTCATAGTAGAGTACCTTAAGGTAAGTTGCATATAATGGAAAGCGTCCAAACTAAGACAATGGGATAGTCTACCAGGTAAATGTGTGCAACAAAGTACATGATTAAGACATATCTTCACAATATATGGGTATATCTGCATGTGTATTTACAAAAACGACTCCACTTGTATTTTTGCTGAAATAGAATATTTCTCTCAAACAGTTTCGACATCGAATCAGGCCCCTTGTGAGAGAGAACAGCTGAGCTAAAACAAAACAAATTGAAGAAATTGGCTGCTAGTTTGCAAAAAGTTAAATAAAGGGTTGTATACGGTAACTGCATAAAAAGGCAACACTGCAAGTTGTATTGATTGTTTACGAAGTTTTGAATGTACGGTGATATCGGTCATATACTTAAATTATTCATTTAAATTACAGTTGTTGTTTTGTCATAACTATTCTTGAGCTTTTTTTCAAATTTGAAATGAAGCTATCGATGACGAACAGCGAATTTTCTGATCAGTTATATCACGGTGATAAGCTGACCTAACCATTTGTTGGTGACTTTATGTCAACCACTACTCCAGTATGTGGAATATACCGGTCAGTAATATCATGTTGGCTTGCCGACCAATCAATGTGTGTATGACTTACTCAAAACTATAGTATGATGAAAAGCCTGGTCAGTTATATCAAGAAGGCAAGTTTATCTACCCATTTGTTTTACGAATTTCTGTCAACCAATACTCGAGTATGACGAATATCCCGGTCAGTCATATCATGCTGACTAGCTGACATACCCATGTGCGTATGGTGTTCTGACAACCACTATACGAGTATGACGGATATCTCGGTCAGTCATATCACACTGGCTAGCTGACCTACCCATGTGCATATGCTGTTCTGACAACCACTACTCTAGTAAAACTAATATCACGGTCGGTCATAGGGTGCTGGCTAGCTTATCTACCAATGTGCGTATGGTATTATGAAAACCACTACTAGAGTATGACGAATATGTTGGTTAGTCATGTAACGCTGGCTAGCTGACCTATCCATGTATTTTATGACTTTCTGTCAATCACAACTCGATTATACTGGTCAGTTATATCAAGGCGGATATGAAAAGAATCCCAGTCAGATAAATCACGGCAGCTAGCTGACATACCAATGTGTTGTATGGCTTTCATTTAACCAATTCTCCTACATAACGATTAGCCAGGTCAGAAATATCACGCCGGCTAGGAGACGTTTGCAAGTATGTTATGGATTTCTGTCAACCACTACTCGAATATGACGTCTATACCGGTCAGTTATATCATGGTGGTTAGATGACATGCCAATGTGTTTTAATGCTTTCTGTCAATCAAAACTCGAGTATGACGAGCAGCCATGTCATAATTATCTCCCAGGCTAGCAGACGTACGCATGTGTTTTATTGATGAATGTCAACTACTTCTCGAGTACGACGCCTAGCCTGGTCAGTTATATCACGCCGGCTAGCTGAAGGGCATATGTATTGATATCAACCACTACTCGAATATCCCAGTCTGCTATATCACAGTGGCTAGCTGACCTACCCATTTAATAGCTTTCTGTCAACCAATACTCGAGTAAGATGAGTATCCCGGTCAGTTACATCACTCCGGCTAGCTGAAGTACATATGTATTGATATCAATCACTACTCGAGTATGGCGATGTGGTAACTCAAGTTGTCTTTAATAAATTACGATATACTGAAGGTTTTCTGAGACCTTATACCGGAGACGATTGCGATACAATTAGAAGATGGTGAAAAACAGGTGATTGCATTATATATATTATAGTTTTAACAACATTTTCATTAGTATAATCAAGTTCATTTAACAATGGGTTTCCTTGCTCTCTCGCACAGAAAAATATATGTCTAAAGCAGCTGGCTGCTATCCAACATAGACCTTTTAAACAAAGTACATTTTCAGTAAAGAAATGAGGCTACTAAGACAATGATTTTCATCGAAAAAAAAATATTTGACCGGATCGGAATAGATTCTATTGCTCGAAAGGACTCGACCATGCCAATATCGCATACTAGAACGAAATCTTTTTCGAATATTTATCACTCACGTATTTTTTGCACAATTTATTAGCCACCTTCCATGTATGGAGGGGTCGTGGCCATATCCTCCCTTAACAATCTAAGAACAATTGTAAGTATACGAATATTATCCTTTACGCTTAACGGCGACCCGGTTAGCTAATATCAAACAATATAATTTACGATCAAACTACATATTGTTTAGAAAGGTATTTCACCATTGCCGTTCGGTCAGGTTGCTTTCAGTATAAACGTACGACTAGATAAAACCCCGAAAGTCGTGTTTCTTGTATCGTGGCCAATACTATTGCTTAAAACGAGACCAGCGAACGAAGGGACAACATGCAGTCTTACAAATACAATAGTATTAAACGAGACCAGCGAGCAAAGAGACAACATGCAGTCTTACAAATACAATAGTTTAAAACGAAAACAGCGAGCGAAGGGACAATATGCAGTCTTACAATACGATAGCTTAAAACGAGACCAGCGATCGAAGGGACAATATGCAGTCTTACAATACGATAGCTTTAAACGAGACCAGTGTGCAAAGGGACAATATGCGGTCTTACAATACGATAGCTTAAAACGAGACCAGCGAGCGAAGGGACAATATGCAGTCTTTAAAAAATACGGTAGCTTAAAACGAGACCAGCGAGCGAAGGGACAATATGCAGTCTTTAAAATACGAACTTGAGTCCACACATTATGGAACATGTTCGTTCTTTTCAAATGCGTTTTAATGAATGAATGGTGAATGGTGTTTTAAGGCCCATCGACAACTAAGGTAATTTTGGGCGTTTAATAATTTACGATGAAATAGTTAAAAACTGAAACATAAATAACCAAATTATTAGACAAAACAATCAAACATGGTGTATGCGATACTTAACATTAATATAAAACAACATGTAAGCCAATGTAAAAAAGGATTTAGGCAAACAAGCCAAACATTACTATGTAATACTCTACATAAAGATCAGTAAAAGTAATGAATGTGCAAAAGCACGTTTAAGAAATAATCATATCTTATTAAAAATATAAATTTTCCTAAGGAAATCAAATAAAAGTTCAGGTTTGACAGACTCAAAGAGCTGACGCATACTTTGAGCCTTGACAAATATATCACGTATTCTGGCGAAATAAGCACATTCCAGAAGAATGTGCTGTACTGAAAGTTGTGTAAAACATGGAATACATTGAGGTGCTTCCTCACCTTTTCAGTAAGTATGCATGAGTTAACCATGTGTGTCCAATGCGTAAACGAGCAAGAACAACTTCTTCTCGGCGAAAGGATCGCAAAGCTTGCAACCAAATGTGTAATACCCATTTAAGAGCTCCAAGTACTTTGCTTGTGCAACACTCCATAAGGACAATCAAGTACTTTGTATGTGCAACACTCCTTAACGACCGCCAAGTACTTTGTATGTGCAACACTTCTTAAAGACCACCAAGTCCTTTGCTTGTGCAAAACTTCTTAAAGACCACCAAGTACTTTGTTTGTGCAAAACTCCATAAGGACAACCAAATACTTTGTATGTGCAACACTCCTTAAAGACCGCCAAGTACTTTGTATGTGAATCACTTCATAAAGACCACCAAGTACTTTGTATGTGCAACACTTCTTAAAGACCATCAAGTACCTTGTATGTGCAACACTCCATTAGGACCACCAAGTACTTTTCTTATGCAACACTCCATAAGGACAACCGATTACTTTGTATTTGCAACACTCCTTAAAGACCGCCAAGTACTTTGTATGCACAACAATCTATACGAACCACCATCCGCTTTGTTTGCGCAAGACTCCTTAAATACCGCAATGTTCTTTGTATGTTCAACACTCCATAAGGGCAACCAACTACTTTGTATGTGTAACTCTCCTTAAAGACCGCCAAGTACTTTGTATGTGCAACTCTCCTTAAAGACCGCCAGGTACTTCAACTTTGTATGTGCAACACTTCTTAAAGACCATCAAGTACTTTGTATGTGCAACAATCCATAAGGACCACCAAGTACTTTTCTTGTGCAACACTCCATAAGGACAACCGAATACTTTGTATGTGCAACACTCCTTAAAGACCGCCAAGTACTTTGTATGTTCAACACTCAATACGGACTACCATCTGCTTTGTGTGTGCAAGACTACTTAAATACCGCTAAGTACTTTGTATATTCAACACTCAATATGGACCACCAACTACTTTGTATGTGCAACACTCCTTAAGGACCACCAAGGACTTTGTATGTTAAACACTCCTTAAAGACCACCAAGTATTTTCTATGTTCAACACTTCATAAGGACCACCGACTGTATGCGCAACACTCCAAGTACTTTGTATGCGCAACACTCCTTAAGGACTACAAACTACTTTGTATGTGCAACACTCCTTAAGGACCACTAAGTACTTTGTATGTTCAACACTCGTTAAGATCCTTCAAGTAATGTGTATGTGCAACACTCTTAAAAGACCGCCAAGTACTCTGTATGTTCAACACTACATAAGGACCACCAACGACTTTGTATGTGCAACACTCCTTAAGGACCACCAAATACTTTGTATCTTCAACACTTCTTAAGGACCTATCAGTACTTTGTATATGCAACACTCCTTAAGGACCACCAAGTACTATGCATGTGCAACACTCTTTAAGGACCACCAAGTACTTTACAATAGCAGCACTCCTTAAGAACCTCCAAGCATATAAACTTCACTCCTTAAGGACAACCAAGTACTTTTCATGTGCAACACTCCTTATGGACCACCAAGTATTTTGTATGTGCACACGTATTGAGCACCACCAAGTATTTTGTATGTGCACACTTATTAAGGACCACCAAGTCCTTTGAATTTGCAACACAGCTTACGGACCACCGAGTTCTTTGTATGTGCAACACTCCTTAAGGACCAGCAAGTGTTTTACTTGTGAAACACTCTTTAAGGACCACCAAGTACATAAACTTGTATTTGCATTATTCTTTAAATAACCAAGTACATTGTATTTGCAATACTCCTTACGGAAGATCAGATAATTTGCATCTGCAACACTTCTTAAGGACCACCCCGTACATAAACGTGTATGATCAACACTACTTAAGGGCCACAAAGTACTTTGTATGTGCAAGACTACAGGCACCAAGTACAACACGTTTTTTACAATACTCATTTACAACTATCAGGGTGTTTTATTAAACGTCGTATATTTATAAAATCGTATGATTCCTTCCCCTTACCGCGAATTAAACATTCAGATAAGCTACAGCCTCATTGGGGCTACCGTCGACCGATCACATGTAATAAAACAATGATCAACCCAGACACTGTCTTACTGTCGTTAATTGTGTCGTATGATAGTCGTCCGTTAGCTTAATAGATTATATGTGAAGGTAGACAGTTATCTTGCATTAATGCTTTGGAAAACAAATATAAGTAAGCCAGGAATACCCACCTAAGGTGAATTTGACGCCGTGATATAACTGACATACTGTTTAAAACCGTGTTAAGCTCAAATCTATAACTCATTTTCTATCGCAAAATATTCGTTATTAATGAAACTATCGATGAAGAACAGTAATATCCTGGTCAGTTATATCACGGACGTAAGTTGACCTTATCATGTGTTTCTGACTTTCTGTCAACCACTACTCGAATATGACGAGTATCCCGGTCAGTCATATCACTCTGGCTAGCTGACCTACCAATGTATTTCTGAATTTCTGTCAACCACTACTCGAGTATGACGGGTAGACTAGTCAGTCATATCACGCTGGCTAGCTTACCTACCAATATGTTTATGATATTTTGTGAAAGGCTACTCGAGTATGACGAATATCTCGGCCATTAATATAGCGCTGGCCAGCTGGCATAACAATGTACTATGACTTTCTATCAACCACATCTCGAGTATGACGAATATCTCGGTAGCGCTGACCTACCCTTTTGTTTTAAGACTTTCTGTTTACCACTACTCGAGTATGATGAGTATACTGTTCAGTTATATTAAGGTAGCTAGCTGACCTTCCCGTGTGTTTAATTACTTTCTGTCAACCACTACTCGAGTATGATGAGTATACTGGTCAGTTATATTAAGGCGGCTAGCTGACCTTTCCGTGTGTTTAATGACTTTCTGTCAACCACTACTCGAGTGTGATGAGTATATTGGTCAGTTATATTAAGGCGGCTGGTTGACCTTCCCATGTGTTTTATGACTTTTTGTCAATCACTACTAGCGAATGACTAGAATTTGTTCTCAGTTATATCTCGCCGGCCAGCTATTCTTTTCAGGTTTGTTATGA
This sequence comes from Serripes groenlandicus, assembly GCA_031761405.1. Taxonomy (NCBI): domain Eukaryota; kingdom Metazoa; phylum Mollusca; class Bivalvia; order Cardiida; family Cardiidae; genus Serripes; species Serripes groenlandicus. The sequence goes on from JASEVX010000021.1 coordinate 2,578,935, forward strand.
CATTATATCAATCACTACTCGAGTATCTCGGTCAGTAATATCATGGCAGCTAGCTGACCTACCCTTGTGTTTTATAAATTTTTGTCAACCATGACTCGAGTATGACGAATATATCGGTCAGTTATATCACGGATTCTAGCTGACTTATTCATGTGTTTTATAAATTTCTGTCAACCACTACTCGAATATGACGAAATTGCCGGTCAGTTATATCACGGAGTCTAGCTGACTTAAGCATTATTTTATGGATTTATATCAACCACTACTCCAGTATGTCGAAAATGTCGGTCAATTATATCACGGCGGCAAACTGACATACCCATGTGTTTTATGAATCTCTGTCAACCACTGCACCATACATACGAACATCCTATTAGGTTATAGCACGCCAGCTAATTGACCTTCCCATGTGTTTTATGACTTTCTGTCAACCACTACTACCGAATGGCAAGAATCTGTACTAGTTATATCACGGCGGCTAGCTGATGTTCCAATGTGTTTTATGACTTTCTGTCAACCACTACTAGCGAATTACGAGAATCTTTGTCAGTTATAGCAAGCCGGCTAACTAATTGTCCTATTTGTCTTATGACTTTCTGTCAACCACTACTACCAAATGGCGGGAAACTTTGTCAGTTATAACATGCAGGCTAGCTGACCTACCCAAATATTTGATGACTTTCTGTCTACCAATACTCGATCATGACGAGTATCCCAGTCAGTTTTATCACGGCGGCTAGCTGACCTTCCAATGTATTTTATGAATTTATGTCAACCACTTCCCGAGTATGATGATTATCCCAGTCAGTTTTATCACGGCGGCTAGCTGACCTTCCAATATTTTTGATATCTGCCAAGCACTACTCAATTTAACCAGGCAGTTATATAACGCCGGCTAGCTGACATACACATGTTGTTTTATGACTTTCTGCCAACAACTAATCGAGTATACCGTTCAATTATATCACGGCTAGCTGACTTACACATGTTTTTTTAAGTATTTTTGTTAACAACTACTCCAGTATGACGGATAAAACGGTCAGTTATATCACACCGGCTAACTGACATATCCATGTGCTTTATGACGTTCTGTCAACCACTACTCGAGTATGACGAGTATCCCGGTCAGTTAAATCACGGCAGCAAGCTGACATTCCAATGAAATAGCTTTCTGTCAACCAGATATGTCATGTCGGCAAGTTATTTTAACAATGTATTTCCTTCAACTATCGCACAGAACAATATTTGTTCAAAGCAGCCCGCTGCTTTCCCACATATACCTTATAAGTACATATTTAGAAAACAAATGAGGCTTATATTACAATGGTTTTCATTAGAAACACATATGTGACCGAATTGGAAAAAAGATTTAGCTTGAAAGGACTCAAACTTTCCACAACGCAGATTCGAATGCAATCTCTCTCGAACATGTATCACTTAATCTTTTTTTATTTTCTATTTTACACTTTTTTAGCCACGTTCATATGTATATAGAGGTAGTGATAGTCCTCCCTCATACCTTACAACAATTGTTTGAAGATGGTTAATATCATTCACGCTTAACGGCAACCCTGTTAGCTAATTACATAAATATTATTTACGATCCAACTACATTATGCTTAGAAAGTATTTCGCCGTTATCTGATCTGACCGTGCGGTGATGAGTTGGTTTTTAAATCTTGAAGCTCACTTTCCTTCTGACGTGGCCGATACTATTGCTTAACACGAGACCAGCGAGCGAAGGGACAATATGAAGTCTTACAAATACGAACTTGAGTGCACATAGTATCGTTCTTAAGAAATGCTTTTCAAAGTTGTTTTCACCAGATTCAGTTTGATTTAAGATACCAGAAAGGATTACATATAGTGCCGGTTTTTGGTCAATACTCTAATTTATAATGTTTAACATATATCGTTCCGATTTTCCAGTCACCGAAAATAATTGATTCGAGTTAAACGCCATTGAGAACGGAACTTCAATTATACCACAACGATTAATTCATCTAAAGTGTGTTTCCTGTCTTTCTCGAACATGTTCCTCTCACACAACATTCTGTTTTAGCCATTTGAGTTTCTTCCAACATGGCATATTCAGCCCATACCAATATGATACAAAGCGTGCATAATCAAACACAATGAAATTAAAATCGAACTTACAATTACTTATCCTGTCCAATTTTAATTCACATCCTCAGGCATTCAACTTGTTTACAGCTTTACTATATCAATTGTGTAGACTTAGTATGTAATGAATCACAAATCAAAGTTTCAAAGTTTATATGCGAACACAAGACAACGTCGTTCATTATTTGAAAAAAAATGTATATCGGTATAAATGATTTATAAAACATAAGTATATGATAGTTAGTATAGAAAACCATTCAAGCCTACGGTTTAGTTTGATTTGTAAGACTTCTTCGTTGTGTTGGACTAGTCGAAAGTTTTCACTTTAAACAAACTAGCAAATGGCTTGCCTGCGTTTGATACTGAAATATATAGTTCGCTTGAAAAGGAACAACCAATCTTCTTCAGAAATTCTCATTTTTCCCACAATAGTTTTAAAATATGTCAGTTCCATAAAACGTCTGAAGTCGAATTGTCAGATAAAAAGTGTAACTGTAAAGATAAACAGTTCATTCGTAAAACCATATCAAGTGTCAGTCCGATAAGGATACGCCAATTATTAAACAAGACAGCGATTCGGTGTTATGTTACATTCGTCTGCAAGTTAATATGTCGTTTATAGTTGTACCATTCACTCTTATCTTGCTATATCCGTTAATTAACAATATTTGCTTGTCCAGAAGCACTCAATTCTAAAGTTTTTTTCGTTCGGGAATTTTAAAACCAAATATCAGCAAGCACATGCATGCAGTCCTGTACTTATACGATTATACAATGATTCAACTTTCATTTATAAAAGTTTAACATATTTTAAATCATATATTTTCGAAGTATATATAAGTGTTAAGATTGCAATGTCACTGCCAGAATATCTTTCAGGTGTTTTTTTCATGTTTAAAACATTAACGCTCATGGTATACTTCCATGATACCTAACCAGTACTTGTTCGAAAGAATGCTAAATTGGGACTACAATTGCTAAATTGTTGCAACCGCTTGATGAACGAAGCATTCATGTGATTGGATCTTTTCCTTCATTATAATTGTTTCGTTCAGAGCCCAAAATTCCGTTCCACTCTTAGAGCGTTCCAACGTCGTTCCAATCACGCTCACGATCCAATCACGTTCCGCTCAGATTGTCAATATCATTACTCGAGTAAGACGAATATCACGCTCATATCTATCATGGCGGCTAGCTGACCTAATTTTCTTGATTGACGATTTGTTATGCAGTTTTATTTAACCATGTTCTTGATACAGACGCTACTTTTACTTTTGACTCCTTCTACCGGAGAAAATTGTGAGAAAAGAAGAAATTTGATGAAAACAGATGATTGCCTAAAACGCTTAATAGGATTTTTGAGAACATGGTAAATCTTTTTGTTAGTTTAATCATGTCAATCATTTTAATTTTAATTTGAAAATTTGAATAATTTGTGTCTAACCTTTAGTTTCAACCTAACCTTTCTGGTATCTAAAATGAATCTGAATCTGGTAAATCGACTTTTAAAGACATTTCAAAACAATGAACATGTACCTGTATGAATGACATTCCATACTGTAATCACGCCAGTTCGTATTTGTAAGAAGCGACCTAATAGCGGTTATGGCGAAATAGTTTGCTATACAAATGCAGTTTAATCGTAAATTATTTGATAACCCATATCAATGCCGTTGTTCAAGTTTATTAGGTAGAACACGTTCAAATTTGGCAGTTTATATGTGAACAAAACAATCTATCGTCCAATATTCAAAAGAAATGACAGGTATTTACTTCGTTCTCAAATACACCTTGAAGTTTAATTTTTACGGTGATTATTGTGTCTGTATTGTAGCTGCATAATGGCTATAAATAATGTTAATGTTATGAAGATTTCCTGTCTTATCATAAATATAAAGAACCACTCAACCTTAATCTTAATCTTACAATTAGTTATGTTTTGTAAAAATGAAATGAATGCTTACACAAAATCAGTTTAATCGATATAGTTAATAGTACGTCTACCAAATTAAGCTACGCTTAAAAACTAATTAGATCTATAAATGAAATATAAAATATTTGAATAAAGTTGAAATCATTGTAGTTAACGGAGACATTCACTTTCATAGAAAAGTTCTTATTTTTTCCATGTTTGTGTGTTTAGTTTTACAAAGGCTTAATGCGGTTTTCAACATGTTGATCACTGCGACCTAACTATTATCCAAGTTTGCTGGGTGTCGAACTGCTACCGTAAAATTTGCATTACCCAAGGGCAATCCACACAAGGGCAGTTCACCCAAGGGCAATCAGACCATTGACACTCCGACCAAGCGCACTCCGACAGTTGAAACTCCGACCAAGGGCACTCCGACATGACATTGGAGTCCTCAAACACTTGCACCTTTATTATACAAGCTTAATTGGACAAACGTATTACGATTAAATAATCAATGTCACAGCATAGGAATATCGTTTTGCTTACTCCTTTCATTGTAGAAGACTTGCAATATAATATCAGGTAAATCATTAACCCTTTAACGTTTGACGAGCTGTATCAGACGAATTTGAAAACAGTGTGGAAACGTATTCTTTGTTGTTCTTTTAGGTATATTCAATCAAAGAGATTACTAAATTACTGTACTTCCTCCGAGATTTGTTTTTATTGTCGTCAGCGTCAGATTATGTTTGTGAGGGAAAGGTTAAAATACTTATGTAGATTATACTGCATGTAACCAGTTTGATTTGAGATCCAAGCGTTGGTTGTATTGTGCGATTATATTGTATATTTATCGAGCTCCTACTCATGGATATTAAAATGTATAAGGTCAATTCGAGACTATCTTTAATTTGGTGTTGTCTGATCCAATATACTCACATTGAAGTATTCTACCTGTCAAACGTTTAGAAAGCATGGCAATTAATTGTTGAAACGTATTGATTTACATGAAAAAAAATGTAAATGATGTCATGTTAAAAAACATTAAAGGTCAGTGTTGTGTCATCTGCAAAAATGGAATATGTTACTTGACCAAAGCTTAAAACGTCGATCCCCTGACATCAGCGGATACATCGGTACTTTGATTATGCTCTACAGTGGACTCGTATCAATTCGACATGGGATAATTCGAATATATCTTTTAGCTCGAAACATTTCCTGCAACGGATCTTGGTTTTTATTACACTGTAGCAGCCGCTCTGATACTAGCAGTCAAAACTACTCATGCACATTTTTATTGATGCGATTGTATCACTGTTATGCTTTACATTATTAATATGTAAGTATAATTGAAATACGAATCTTAATATCGAGGGATCCTTCGAACACGTCAATAACTCGACGTCACGTACTGGTCCCTTTCGAGTTCGAGTTATGGCGAGTCCACTATACTTCGTTAACATATGAGCCAAATCACGAGACATTTGTGTACAATGTCGATTACGATCAACTCGAAATTTTATTTTTATAAAAGGGTTATACCGCAGATGTCTATCCTGGTTAAGTGGTAGAGTATCAACCTCGGATGCGTGAGGTCGAAGGTTCGTTCCCGGTCTGGTCATACAAAAATCGTTAACATGGTAGTAATGGCTTTCCCTCCTATGGGCTCTGGACTGTGGGGTAAGCATTACGAAGGATACGATGGTGTCGCCTTCATGAAAATATGTCATATAAATAAATGATACAGGGACGTGTATCAGGTTTAAACTCGGCAAGAGAAAACCAAAGGGAGAATAATTTGTTCTTGTTGTCTACTGAATTAATAATGTGACTCCAGAGTTATGTCCCTTTCGGTATTTTGTTCTCCTGAACGTATCAGAAATGAACGTTTATAGTTAGGGAAAAAAATTATTTAAAATATAAGGAAATATTGAAAATTAGAATAACTCGAAACATTAATAGAAGAGATATATACAAAGTAAGAAATATTAACCCTTTCCCCAAAACAGATACAATGATAAGCTATCAACCTGAATGACATGTTTTTCTTCATTTTGTTATGTGGTGTAAAAAGGGACAATGGATGGGCATAGTTTACGGATTCCTAGGCCCGTTGGACGGCCATTGGTCATAATTGAAATTAAGGTCAAGAGAATCGTCGGAAACAATCCTGAGCAAGTACACATCTTCGGCAGAACTCGTAAACCCCGTTTATCGTTTATGAATATACCCTTAATATGACGGTAGATCAGGGTGCGATCCCGGTCGAGTCACATACACTATTTGTATCGGTAGTAACAGCTTTACACCTTGTAGTTCTGGGTTATAAGGAGAGCAAACCATCTGATGTGTATTCTGGTTATGTGATTCAATAGAAGATAGTCCCCATAATTGACGTCAACAACCTTTACATTGGAGTTTTTAATATCAGCCAAAGCCATCGTGTTGTTTTATAACATTACTCCTCTTGAACTCGAGCATCCGTATTCACTTGTATCTGTAGAATGTTGGATATCGATTTCACCAACATATCTCAATAATACCGACTTAGTCGGTGCAGATGACTTCTCAGTTCTGTCATCCATGTTTGGTTTTCCTTCATCTTTCTTTCTATCATCCAATTTTCCAAGACTGTTTACAGCTTTGAAAGACTGAAGAATGGCCTCAATCGGCCGAAAAGAGTAGTCTTGTATAATGCTTTCGTATTTTTTTATTTGGCTTTGAGCCGTTTTACCAGAGATCACCAATTGTCGTTATTGTTTGTACTTTTTCTGTTTTTCCATACTACTGGATATATCTTCAAGGTCAGAACTCATCGCATCACAAGTAATAGACGCGGATTCGGTCGCTTTGGTATCCTTGTCCCTAACGTTCTGGACCTCTTTCAAGGTATTTTATTCCAGGGAATCTAAAATATATTTTTTCTCTGACCTAAATTTCCTTACTTAAGAAACAAATTCCATTTGGATATGTCCCACTTAATCCATTTTCGTCAATGCCATTATCTTTGTATTTTGCATTTGTTGAGAAAGATCGGTTATTACGCTCATCGGGGATTTGTACTCTCCGCTTTTGTTAAATGCTATCGCAATATCGTCGATAAACTCTACTTTACACTGTTTGTGTCCAATGGTAGCACACACAGAACAGCAGCATTCTTCGTGGATTCTACAAAAGTATTCAACTAATTTCCCATTATGGTTAGTACACATACTCTCCTCTGACGAAAACATCAATTTAGTTATGCTGTCCTCTTCATCTTGACCTGTACATGGGTCACAGAGAAAACCAGTATTTATTTCATCGCTACCTACTGGTCTTCTACATGAAACCTCCATGGTGGACATGATTTACTGAAAGAATAAAAAAGTCAGTCTATATGCACAAGTATATACAATTATTTTACTACAACTGTCAAATGTCAGGTAATGAAGATTGTGTACGTAGTTTGTGAATCAAACATGCCATTTATACTTAAGTGCTTCATATGGTAAATGTAAGCATTTGTGAAAGTACCACGATGTTATTAAAACTAGTTTCATAAGTTTAGCAGTATATTACTTAAACTGAAACTACAGCGTCCTGACGCCGCCATAATTAAAACTATTTGTTATCAAAATACAAATACGCTATATATGTTCATGTCCTATATAATTTGCAGTCGAACGTTTAATACGATAATTGGTATCACACGTCATTTTGCCGCCAACAACAAACTTGTGCAAACAAACTCATGAGTTTGTTATACGCTCGTAAATATCACTCGGACTTTAATTTCCGTATTACAAGTTCAACAGTAGTAACACTGTACCTTTATTATTTTAATCAATGTATTATGAAAAGAAGTAAAAGGAGGATGTATTACTCTAAAACTTTCAATATGAATTGTTTTTAAACATATCAAGCTTTGCATTTCGAAGAGGTCAAAGCTGTTTCTAGGAATATCAAGTATGTGCTGGCTGGTCTGGATCTAAACAGATTTCACAGGCTTCACAAATCGGTTCCAGCAGGCCAGAGGTTAAGGCTTTATACGTATTACAACACATGGTAATACTTAAAGATATATAGGACACGATGTTTAGGACATTTTAGACGCATTTTGACGCAATAGCAGAAGATGAGCAATTTCTGCTCTGGCAACGAAGTTTTCAACTTCATTTAACAACTAAGCTTTCTTGTATAGAGATTGTTCAGGTTTGTGCTACCATGTGTTCAAAGTCGTCGGCTCCAGATGTGTTGTATGTGGGAAAGGGTTAAGATTTTAAAAGTATGTTAACATATTGTTTTAGCTATTAAAGATATATGGAACACGTTTAAAATCATAAATACGTGTACGTGTTATATATGTATCGATTTTCTACACCGTTTTCAACAGTTTATCGGTAATAACAGGACGTTTTATTGGTGATTTTGGTAATTTAATGAAACCGATATGTAAATGTTACTTGTAATGCTATACCAACAATCCTGCGAGACAAGCAGGGAAGCTATCATTCTGATGTGATTTGATAGACGCAACCTGGTACCTAACCCTGGTTTCCCGCTTGAACTACTACACCACGGAGATGGTTGATTGTGTAATATAATTGATTGGATGAGATGGTTGATTGTGTAATTCAATTAATTGGATGAGATGGTTGATTGTGCGCGAATGCAGAAAAATCAGTATAAACGATGTTGGTTGCAGATTATTAGCGAGATAAGGGTTCAGCTATGTCATTAAAATTTAAGCTGTTGAATGGATATTTTCTTCCTGGTCCCTTTCCCTGATACAGATAATGTATTATGCCTGTGTGTCTGACTACATTTGAAAACAGTTTGACAGCAGAAGAACTGCTCATATTTCTCAACGTGTTTTATAATTTGTTTTAAGTCTATGTTTATGTTTGTTAAGATTTACCATGATATATGTTAGATGTGTTTTAACGTAAAGTATCCTATTTAGTACATTGTTAAAAAGGTTATATAGATATATTATTTTCCCTGTTTCAATATAAATGACCCACTTGTAATAACAAACATTATACATTATGATGAAAGAAAGTATCAATTATTTGTGTTACTATAGAAGATAAAATGCCAAATTAAAATAGTTTCAGTGTTACGATAAATACAAAGAAACCTTGAATATGCCTAAGTATCGAAAACATGCAAAACTGTTTCAATGCAACTGATATGATACACAGTGAGCAGTCAAATGTAAAAATGTTGGCGGTTCTGTGAACCATTGTGTAGTTGTAAGAAAATATACATGTTTTTATTAACAGAACATTATAATTTACCCATGTATCTGTCTTGATTTTCTTTTAAACACATACTGAAACACAGTGACAATCTTAGCCACACACTGCAACACGCGGATCTCTCCGTGTCGGAGAGTCAGGATAGTGCCTAGTTGACAGAATCGCCCTATGCAGTTTTGCAATGACACATCTTATGACCGTTTTTGTGACGACATCGACATCAAACTGGATATATTAGATGTTGGTCAACCTACCATTCCAATGCAATGGAAGACGATGAAACGGTGCGAAAAGGAAAGACGTCTAATGCTAGCAGTTGTTGGATCTGGTGTTAACTTGTATACATGAAAGGTTTCGACCAACCTGGGCTTCAGGATCTTCCTATTAATACAATACAGGCAAATTACGCCCCCACCCCTAGAACTTCATCCTGGACATGAAAACAATATTGAGCTCGTAACGCTTTACAGCCATCTCTAGACGCTGAATACAATTATCCAGAACAGGCAGCTTGATAAACAACCAATCAACTGGTGGCGTTGTTGTGGCTTATACTTTGGATCTGTCACAAATGCAACCAGTGTGTGGTCTTGGTCTCGGCGCTACGTCACGCAAAGACAAACCTCGGATTAACTATAAGACAGTCCACACTGAATCATCTCATGGTGTTGAACGTCATTCGAGAGGCCACTGACGAGACTAGATAATGTTCTAATTTGTTTAGTGTAATATCAGTATTTGTATGTATAAGTGTTTTGGTTTTTTTCTATAAATATTGTATTCTATATAATTAAGGAAATCTGCCATTACTTACCTGATATGTCCTTTGAAACTATTTAAGACGTTTAAAATATGACATACTGTATAGGGAGCAGACTGTGTGAAATCATAACGAAATATATTATAACTATACAAAGTATCAACTGGCCTTTAAACAAATAGTGTTCATATACATAACACTTAGAGTCAAGCTGTTGATGGATATTAACTTCCTGTTATATTTCCCTTATACTGATAACCTTTGATGCCTTTCCAATGGACAGCATTTGAAAAAGATCCGAGAGAAGAAGAATAGCTTATAATAAGCTTATCATAAGCCGTTTCTCTTATTATCACAATGTTTTCTGCTTTATCTTAAGTATATGTTTATATGTGTTAAGTCTTACCATGATTTATGACATTTTTTTTTAAGAAGACAACGTAAGATATCATAGCTAGTACACAGTTGAAAATATTATATAGAGAGATTTTCCTGCTTATATTTTTACCATAGCTGCGCGTCAAATCAAATGGCGTAAACTTCAAATAAAACAAACAAACGCTGTATAAAAAGGAGCAGATTTTGTCGGGTCATAATGAGTTATTGTATAGGTATTATCTCCCGTGTCACTTTCCCTAATATAGATTACATCTGATGCTTTTGCAGCTGATAACCTTTAAAAAGATGACGAGAAAAGAGGAATTTCTAATGATAATCAATTTCACTTCACCTCACAATGTGTTCTACTTTGCCTACAGGATACATTCATAATTGTTAAAGCTTACCATGTGGTTTGTCAGATTTGTTTAAAGAAAAACAGCGTAATATCATAGCTAGTACATTGTTGAAAAGTTTATATAGAGCGATTGTTACCCTTGTCTGAATACAAATGTCCTACTTGTATTACACAACTCAAAACCTTATGGCAAAAGAAAACCTCAATCATGTTTTACTGTAGAAGATAAATTGCAAAATAATATAGTTTCAATTTTACCATAGCTACGCGGCGTTATATAACTGAAATAATGATGAATACGGCGTAAAACCCCAATTAAACAAACAATAGATACGTCTAAATACAAAGAAATCATTAACATGCCTAAGAATCCAAAACGTTCATAACTGTGTTAATGCAACTAATATGATACACAATCAAAGATGATAAACATGTTGGTGGTTTGTTCTGCTCCATAGTATGATATGATACAAAGGGAAAATCAAAAATGAAATAAAAACAATGTTGTCCATTGTGTGGTTGTAAGAAAAAATCTACAAGTATTAATTTAAATGAGTCGAAAAATACAATTTACCCATTGTATCTGCCTGCCATAATTTTATTATTTCTTTCTTAAAAGAGCATCAAAAAATAATGTTTTATTTCATATAAACAAGGTAAAAATTATTGTGAATGGAAAATATTAATAAAATGAGAAATTTCTGCTTTTTTACTATATTCTTTTCGAAAAGAATATATATCTAGAAGAAGTTTCAACAATTGCATATATAAATAAGAATTTCACTTTAAGGTTATGGACATAGAATAAGAAAACTTTTACCAACTTATCAATATACAATAATCACTAATGGTTTATGTGCGATCAGTCAAATCGTGAGACCAATCGTGTTATTACTTGGCACGCCCACATAGGAGGCAATGCACAGGTACCCTGTTATGACTTCTATTTCGTTGTTTTGTTGGCATAAGATATACTGAAACAACTTGCTTATCTTGTCGGAGAGACATGATGCTGCCAACATGACGTAATCGACCCTAAGCCGTCTTCCTGATGACATATCTTTTATCCTTATGTTTGATAAACTCGGAAACAAGCTGGACACATTGGGTGCAGAAGCTACCATTCAGAGGTTTATTGAAGATGCCGAAGCTGTCGGAAAACACAACACACCCAATACCCTGCCACAATTCAATACCTGTACTGCTAGTAATACTTCGACCTGGTGATCCCGTGTTTTCATGAATTGGTCGACCAACAGCATTTCTGCATTCTTTATTTGCCTTAAGAGTATTCAAGGCTTGTCAAATGCCCCCGAGACATTCGACTGCATCCTGGACATGAATGAGGGAAAAAGTGAGATTGCACGACGCTTATAAACCATCTCCAGACGGTAAAGATCGTGGTCATGGTCCAGTTACATATAATGTATTTCGAAACGGGTTCTTTATATGCATGTTTGTATAATGGACTTTCTATTGCTCAACCTTCTGTCTTCTTTGTATTTAACATGTGCATATTGATTCCTGGTAAGTTATACTAAATCTGAACAGTTTATTTTAACCCGGAAAATGTTATAACGCAACGGATTGTACCACTTGTAAATACAAATCCAGATCTTAACAATAATGACTAAATTGTACCAGCATTTCTTTCCAAAGCATCTAAAGAAAACAAACTGACGTTTATTTATATTGTAAATATTGTTTCCTTGTTTTTTAATATTGGGAATATTTGTTTTCCTTGTTTTTTTATATTGTTAATATTGTTTCCTTGTTTTTTTATATTGAAATCTTAAGTTAGTGTTCTACCCTTGATTTAATATTACAACACAGGTTGAGTCTTTTGAGGGTATTAAAAAAAGGTATTTGCTATTATTCATGTCCCTTCAACTTAGTTTTACATCTACAACTTTTGCAACAAGACTTATTCAACATGTGTACATAGTACCTGTTACATTTAGTTTGAAACAAAACGTTTCCTTCAACATCGAACTTCATATTGCAAATTCGTTTGCTATTTGCGTTCCTCGCAATGTTAAACGCCAATTCATTCCTGCCAATTTCGTAGTCTGTTGTGTGATCTGACTTGGTATTGAATCTGATCTCCCACTCCCAAGGTGGACAAACTAATCACTGCGTCATAGAGACGGTTCAAACTAGACAATGAAACTGTTGTATTATCTAAAGGTCTTAGCTAACAAATGTAAAGGGTTGACTAAACCCCTTAGTGACGTGACCTTGACAGAAGTTTTATTTCCACGAAAAATATATAGCAATACAAACTTAAACAAACATCTTAAGCAGACTTATCGTCTGCAATGTGGAAGAGTCCATCGAAACCCGTTCAAAAACTAACAGATCTTCGAAACATTGCGGAATATCTGGCGAAAGACCGGGGCGTATTTAAGATTACGTAAAATTTCAGGTTTGAGGTTCTTTCTCCATTTACCGGTAAGATATAAACGCCCAAAACAATTTTTCAGTTATATCATAACGTTTTCTATTTAAATACCAATACTTCTGTAAAGCCTATTCTAAAACCAGCACAACAGCCGTTACATGTATACTATCTAACCATTCGTGGACGCCTAGGAGGGAAACCACTACTACCTTATTAGAAGTCTTTGATGTGCACCGACCTATGATCGAACCCGTGTACCCACCTTTGACTTGGAAGTTCTAACCATTACCCATAGAGGCGATATAGTCAAAAACCTACCTACGACAGTGTATCTGTCAAAGAACCATGGTGCTAGGGAGCATGCTGAGCGGACCCCGATCGAACTTATATTTGAAAACAATATTTGACCGTGAACATGAGCATGCATCATTCGAGTCATTTTACTTGAAAATGGGTTACTGTATGATAATCCATTCCCGCTGTGTGAACCAGTTCACGGATATTCGTGAGGGAAGCGTACCAACCTAGTGCAGGGGTTCGAATGATGCAGACACGAGTCCGCGGTAAAGACATATAAAAATAGCGCCCCTGTTAGAGTATACTATATAAAGGGTTGTCACTCAATGTGCCAACCGATATGTTAAGGGAGTATTCATCTCATACACTAAGTTTATTCCTGTAAGGCAATATCCAGACGTTTTGTTTCGTTTTATAGTAAATAAACTGATATGCAAACGATGTGATATTAATGCATAGAAAACTGGTAGTTAAAAAATATGAGATGCGTTAATATCTGATAAATAATGGTCTTAAATGCCAGTTTTATGTGTAAAATCGAAACATGAATTTTAATCAAAAAATAAATTGTGAGGTGTTTAATACCACTCTTAACATTTGTGTAAGTTATATCACGGCATTTCCTTGGTAAGTTACTAGTACTACTGGTCCATTTGTCCTAAGAAGAGCAACACATTAGTAATGCTAAACCCACAATCTTAAGCGCCAAGGTAGGAAAGCCATTACTACCATTTTTAAAGTATGTGATATTTAATACCGGTATAAGTGTTATGTCAATGGTACAAATAAAGCATTATTTCATTTAGAAATATCTGCAAAAATGTTACGTCAATAAGCAAAAGTTGTACATAAATCCTTCCTTCACCCATTTTCAAGAAGGCATAAATAAGGTTGGAATATGCATATAAAACAATAATATCAAATTTCGAATATGAAGCTTGTTTTTCAAATGCACAGTATTCGTTCTTGCAATATCACCTTTGTGAAATACAAAACAGCAAACATACATGTACAACAAATAGACAGCGGGACGCATTTTAAATTGTTTACACATTCTGAAATACAACACTTTAAATGATTTTAAATCAGATATGGACTCAAGTCTCAGAATAGGCCACAGTAGGTGTGAATAAGAAACTAGAATTGTATTCCCAATTCATTCAATCCCACCACCTCCCCTTTATGTGATGATTAATCATTTTCCAACATACAGTAAATCTACAGTTTTTCATACAGATAGTATATTAGTAGCAGACGACATTGAAAATAGCTTGGCAAAAATTATGTAATTGTCTTTAAATATATTAGTTAAATTATCATAGTGGGCCAAAAGTTACCCGCTGAAGATGCGTCTGCATATGATAAAGGGGTAGCATGGTTGGATGCAGCAAGACCCTTTCATACCTTACGCGATGCACACGTTCTGGTACAGGAAGTTACTCGTGTTTCAATAGTGTGATACATTATACAGACCATTTTAATACAAGTTTTAAAGTATTTCACCATAATTATAAGCTCTGACAACGTGTATTGCAGTTACGTTTTGTGTGTTTACACCGTTTTTGACATTTTTTCTCAACATGATATATCGCGGCGAAAGTTCACTTATTCATAATCCCTCGTTAAACAATGTGAAGATTTGCTTTGCCAAAGGTGATTCTAACTTTAAAGCTTCAACGTATGTGTTTTATGACTTTCAGTCAACCGCTACTCGAGTATCACGAGTATCCGTGTCAGTAATATTACGGCGGCTAACAGACATAACCATGTGTTTTAGGACTTTTAGTTAACTACTATTTGATTTTGACGAGAATCCTGGTCAGTTATATCACAACGGCTAGCTGACCTACCAATATGTTTTATGGCTTTCTGTCAACTACTACACGAGTATGACGAGTATCCCTGTCATTTAAATCATGGCGACTAGTTTACCTACACATGTATTTTATGGCTTTCTGTCGGCCACTACTCGAGTATGATGAGTATCCATGCCATTTATATCATGAGCGGCGAGCTTATCTACTCATGTGTTTTATGTCTTTATGTCATCCACTACTCGAGTGTGACGAGTATCCTAGTCATTTATGTCATGAGCGGCGAGAGTATCTACCCATGTGTTTTATGACTTTTTGTCATCCACTACTCGAGTTTGACGAGTATCCTAGTCATCTATATCATGAGCGGCGAGCGTATCTACCCATGTGTTTCATGGCTTTATGTCAGCCACTACTCGAGTTTGACGAGTATCCTAGTCATCTATATCATGAGCGGCGAGCGTATCTACCCATGTGTTTCATGGCTTTATGTCAGCCACTACTCGAGTTTGACGAGTATCCTAGTCATGTATATCATGAGCGTCGAGCTTACCTACCCATGTATTTTATGGTTTTCTGTTAGCCACTACTCGAGTTTGACGAGTATCCTAGTCATGTATATCATGAGCGGCGAGCGTATCTACCCATGTGTTTCATGGCTTTATGTCAGCCACTACTCGAGTTTGACGAGTATCCTAGTCATGTATATCATGAGCGGCGAGCGTATCTACCCATGTGTTTCATGGCTTTATGTCAGCCACTACTCGAGTTTGACGAGTATCCTAGTCATGTATATCATGGGCGTCGAGCTTACCTACCCATGTATTTTATGGTTTTCTGTTAGCCACTACTCGAGTATGACGAGTATCCTAGTCATGTATATCATGAGCGGCGAGCGTATCTACCCATGTGTTTTATGGTTTCTGTCAGCCACTACTCGAGTATGACGAGTATCTTAGTCATGTATATCATGATTGGCGAGCGTATCTACCCATGTGTTTTATGGCTTTCTGTCAGCCACTACTCGAGTATGACGAGTATCCTAGTCATGTATATCATGAGTGGCGAGCGTATCTACCCATGTGTTTTATGGCTTTATGTCAGCAACTACTCGAGTATGACGAGTATCCTAGTCATGTATATCATGAGTGGCGAGCGTATCTACCCATGTGTTATATGGTTTCTGTCAGCCACTACTCGAGTATGACGAGTATCCTAGTCATGTATATCATGAGTGGCGAGCGTATCTACCCATGTGTTTTATGGCTTTATGTCAGCCACTACTCGAGTTTGACGAGTATCCTAGTCATGTATATCATGAGCGTCGAGCTTACCTACCCATGTATTTTATGGTTTTCTGTTAGCCACTACTCGAGTATGACGAGTATCCTAGTCATGGATATCATGAGTGGCGAGCGTATCTACCCATGTGTGTTATGGTTTCTGTCAGCCACTACTCGAGTATGACGAGTATCCTAGTCATGTATATCATGAGTGGCGAGCGTATCTACCCATGTGTTTTATGGTTTCTGTCAGCCACTACTCGAGTATGACGAGTATCCTAGTCATGTATATCATGAGTGGCGAGCGTATCTACCCATGTGTTTTATGGCTTTATGTCAGCCACTACTCGAGTATGACAAGTATCCTAGTCATGTATATCATGAGTGGCGAGCGTATCTACCCATGTGTTTTATGGCTTTATGTCAGCCACTACTCGAGTATGACGAGTATTCTAGTCATGTATATCATGAGCGGCGAGTGTATCTACCCATGTGTTTTATGGTTTCTGTCAGCCACTACTCGAGTTTGACGAGTATCCTAGTCATGTATATCATGAGCGTCGAGCTTACCTACCCATGTATTTTATGGTTTCTGTCAGCCACTACTCGAGTTTGACGAGTATCCTAGTCATGTATATCATGAGCGTCGAGCTTACCTACCCATGTGTTTTATGGCTTTCTGTCAGCCACTACTCGAGTATGACGAGTATCCTAGTCATGTATATCATGAGTGGCGAGCGTATCTACCCATGTGTTTTATGGCTTTCTGTCAGCCACTACTCGAGTATGACGAGTATTCTAGTCATGTATATCATGAGCGTCGAGCTTACCTACCCATGTATTTTATGGTTTTCTGTTAGCCACTACTCGAGTTTGACGAGTATACTAATCATTTGTATCATAAGCGGCGAGTTTAACTACCCATGTGTTGTATGGCTTTCTGCTAGCCACTGCAAGAGTATCACGAGTATCCAGGTCATTGATATCATGGCGGCTAGCTGACCTTTTTTTCGTGTATGACGATTTGTTACGCAGTTTAATTACATCATGTTCTTGATACAGACGCCATCTTGGCATGTTGACTCCTTCTACCGGAGTAAATTGTGAGAAAAGTTGAAATTTATGAAAACAGATGATTGCCTTATACTCTTATAATTTTGAAAACATGGTAAATCTGATTATAAGTTAAATCATTTTAAGTTACTGGAAAGTTTGAATAATTTGTGTCTAACCTTTAATTTAAACCTAACCTTTCTGAGATCTAAAATGAAGATGAATCTGGTGACTCGAATTTGAAAGAAATTTCAAAACAACGAACATGTACATATATTCATTACGTTCCATACTGTGAGCACTCTGGCTCGTACTTATAAGATGCGACCATATATAGCGGATTTGGCGAAATAGTTTGCTATACAAATGTAGTTTAATAGTAATTATTTTGAAAAAAATATATCAATATTGCTGTTTAAGTTTAAAATGTAAAACAACTTCAAATGTGGCACTTTATATGCAAACAAAAGACACTCTGGTCCAATATTATAAAACACCTACAGGTATTTACTTCGTTCTCCAATACACCTTGAAGTTTAATTTTAAGGTGATTATTGTGTCTTTATTGTAGCTGCACAAGGGCTATAAAACGTTTACAAAGTGTGACAATTGATTGTTGAAACGTATTGGTGTCATGTGACCTAAAAAGTGTCTAGTTAAAAAGAAACATGAGAGGTCAATTTTGTGCTATCTGCAAACATGGAATATGTTACTCGGACCAAATGTTGAAACGCCCTTTTCGTGACATCATCGGATCCTCGATACTTTGATTATGCTCTACAGTGAACTCGTGTT
Source organism: Serripes groenlandicus (assembly GCA_031761405.1). NCBI lineage: Eukaryota > Metazoa > Mollusca > Bivalvia > Cardiida > Cardiidae > Serripes > Serripes groenlandicus. The sequence goes on from JASEVX010000021.1 coordinate 2,597,356, forward strand.
AACTTGACATGGGATAATTTGAATATATTATTAAGCTCGAAACATTTCCTGAAATGGATCTGGCTTTTGTTTACACAGTAGCAGCAGTTCTAGCAAAACTAGCAATCATAACTACTCCTGCGCATTTTTATTGATGCGATTGGATCACTGGTATGCTTTACATTATACATATTTAAATTTAATTACGAATCTTAATATCGAGGGATCCTTCGAACAAGTCAATTACTCGACGTAAGGTAACGTACAGATCCCGTTCGAGTTCGAGTTATGGCGAGTCCACTATACTGCGTCAACATATGAGCTAAATCACCCGAAAAATTACTTTCGGAGGTTTTGACAAATGTCGAATATGATCAACTCAATTTATTTTTTGTTTTTTGTGCATTTTCCGCAGATTTCTATCCGAGCGTCGTTAGTTTGGTGGTAGAGCATCCAACTCGGATGCGGGAAGTTGTGGGTTCGATTTCGGTCGGGTCAAATAACATACTTTAAAATGGTAGTAATGGATTTCTCTCATTGGTGCTCTGGATTGTAAGGTAAGCATTACTACTGATATGATGCTGTCAGCATAAATGGACCAGTATTACTGGTAACCTACCCAGGAAACGCGGTAAAATATATAAACAATGATGAAGCGGCGTATAACTCAATACTAGAAAGAAATATAGACTTAAATGAAGGTGCTAATCAGAGTGCATGGGGATGCTGATCTGGAACTTCACTGGACGTTTCGTCCCGAAGTCTAGTTTTTGTACGACTTTATTATGAAATAATTATAACACAATGCATGTCGCGGCAGCCGACTATACGTTCGCGAATGTCAGTATTACCTGTCACAAATATATCTAGTATTTAAGTGTTACAAGGAAATTGTTATTTAAATTTCGTAATGCCACGTAGACAAAATGCATGAGATTAGAACATGGGGTAACACTTTCAAAGTAAATTTTATATGAAGTTAAGAAGGTACATGTACATGTATGTATGGCATTTCAATGAATATTTTGTATCTCATATCAATTTTAAAATAATTATGGCGCAAGTATGCCTGCTTAATTAAATCTCTGTGCGTGACTGTAAAAAGAAATTTACCAAACAAATGTGAGTGGCAAATAAAACATGTGTCACCTCCATATATATCAGATACAAAAATATGATACATGGACGTGTATCAGGGTTAAACACGGCAGGAGAAATCCAAAGGAAGAATGATTGGTTCTTGTTTTCTACTGAATTAATAATGTGACTCCAGAGTTATGTCCCTTTATGTATTATATTCTCCTGAACGTATCAGTGATGACCGTTTATAGTTATTTAATGTTAGGGGTAGAAGCTATTTAAAATATAAGGAAATATTGAAAATTAGAATAATTCATAAAAATCAAAAAATAAATAAAAGAGATAAATACAAAGTTAGAAAAATTAACCCATTTCCAAAAGCAGATACAATAATAAACAATCAACCTGCATGGTATGTTTTTCTTTATTTTGATTTGTGATATATAGAGGGACAATGAATGGACTTGGTACCCGGATTTCTAGGCAAATGGACGGCCATTGGTCAGAACTGTAATTAAGTTCAAGAGAATGGTCTGTAACAATCCTGAGCAAGTACACATCTTCGTGAAATCCGTTTATTGTTTATGAATTCACTCTAAATATAACGGGAGATCAGGGTTTGATCCCGGTCAAGTCACACACAAACTTAAATTGGAAGCAATAGCTTTACACCTTGGTGTTCTAGGTTATGGAAAGAGCATACCAACTAATTTGTATTCCGGTTATGTGATTCAATAGAAGATAGTTCCTATAATTGCATTGAAACCTGGGAAAAAACGTATTACAGCATGTCCAAAGGTCGTTCATAAATTAACGCTTTCCCACATACAGACGCAGACTTTTCCCATCTATAGCAGATGACGTTTGAACTATCTATCTTTTTGTAATATTGTTTTTCAAATCTATTCAATACTTATACTTTCACTTATAACCATTTTACATTCCATATTTTTGATCGATATTTTGCAAGTGGTCTGCTGTAGATTTGCTGCAGTGGGAAAGGCTAACAGTGTTTTAACTCCGGATATATTCCATGTCTGGTAATGCACTGTTCAGGCTTCTAAGAATTGACCGCATCGGTGGTATTATTGTGGAGTGTCCCTTGATGAAGGAGGTCTCACATTTAAAATTGGTAGTACAGACTCTCTGGTTCCATGGATTGTGAGGTTAGTATTACGACTGACTAGCTTGTGTCATTATAAATGGTCAAGTAAACAGGTAAGCTACCCAGTAAACGCCGTGATATAATGTACAAATGTTGAAAGCGGCATAAGACACCAAGCAAACAACAGAAAATCAATGTGATACTGTCTTTAGCAACACCTAGCTTCCGTGTGTTGTTTCAATTAATTCAGTCAATCGTCAAGCTATTTGGGTATGGTATAGAGGGACTATAGGTTGTCAATTTGAGTCGCCTTTCCATAGTTCCCACAACTATACAGACGACCTCCATTGTCGGTCATTTGGTAGATACAAATGATTAGTAAAAATAAAGTATATATATATGTAATTAAATATTTGACAATTGTGAAACACAAGATAAGTATGTGTGACAGTCATATGCTACTGAAAATTACAAATTAAATTGAAAGTGTTATTTTAGAACAATCCCGTTCAATCTCAAGTGTTTAGCTATACACTATACAATACAATATATGTTATTGCATAAAAACAACATGTTTTATAGCAATTTAAACAAACAAAAAGCATAACATAGACACTGGTTTTTCTGAAGAGCCCCACGTATAACCGTACATATTTAACCAAGAATTATTCTCATTTGTATATATATACACACAATGAATACAATATATGTCTACTAGTTTTTAAAAACTTAAATTTAAAATAAAATAAAATAAAACATATCTAAATTATCATATTTTTTGCAAATTAAGGTATTTTGCTAAATTATTTTTTACGACTCCTGAAGATGATGTCATTAGATTTATGACGTTTTGTTTAGTTGGCCGTGTATAGTAATCGCTTTTGATATATTTCAATCTCAGTCCGGACTATTTCGAACACATTAGCAAAAAATGCTTTTCGTTTTCTACTAGTCCTGAATTACAATGTTCACAAATTCGTTTCTCGGGATGTTGTGATGACGTCCACTTTCAATTTTTAAATTATGAGATGATGTTCGAGGTCTAATTAAAGCGATTCTAAATTTTGATACGTTTATCTCGTCAAGATATTTTTCTAGATTAAAAGAGTTCTTGGATAAGCAATATGTATCTAGGCGTGTAGAATTGTTAATAGATGAGTACAAACTTCATTTAAATATATTTAAAATCCTGTTGTCAATGCTAGTGTAGTTAATAGACATGTTAAACTGATTTTCCCTTAGATTTGTCAATCCTAGTTGGTTTAATGTCAGTTTAATGTTGTAAGCCTAATTATTTCCGCTATACGATAATCCTTTATCGACATCGATTTTATGCATAACATATACTTTGTAAATAATATTTTGTTCATTCATTGTCAATAATCTTAACAAATATTTAATAATGATAAATGTTCTATACGCATGCATTGGTATACGTCCAAGTTTACCATATATGGCGTTTAAGTTTGTAGACTGTTTTACACATAGTAATCTTTTGCAAAATTTTGAAAATATTACTTCAATATCTGGGCTATAATGATAGCCCCAAACTTCGGCCGAGTAGTTAAGCACTGGTAAATCAAGAGAATCGAAAAGATTATTCTTTTGAGAGATGGGAAGGTCTAGTTGGTTATATACAATGAATAGGTTATGAAGCTAGAATGCTGCATGCTGTGCAATCTCTTTTTGTGTTCGACTCCAATTTCCATTTTTGAAAATGTGTATTCCTAGGTATTTAAATGAATTAACAATATAATAGTGTCATTAAAAAAGAAGTCATATGATGTTGGTCTACTGTTTTCGAATATCATTATTTTGGTCTTATTAACATTAAGCTTAACATTCGAAATGTTGCAATAATGTACCAAGTCGGTAAGGATTGATTAAATGGATACTGGATTATTAGCAAATATAACAGCATCCTCAGCAAATAATGTAAGGAATAGTTTTAAGTCATATATGTTTAAAATACCATATACATTTGTATTAATACTATTTAAAAAAATCGTTTAAGGAAATAGACACAATATACTGCTACTCGGATCGCCTTGCTTGACACCGATATGTGAGGTTTTGAGGTCTGTTTTTGCAGATTTATATTTAAAAGATGACCTTAAAATAGTATACATTGATTTGATAGCATTTATGAATTTTGTTCTTACGTTTTCATTTAAAAGCTTTTGCTATAGTAGTAATCTATCAATTGTGTTAAACATTTTCTCTCAATCAAGGAATGCTGCTCACAATTTCTTTTTATTTGATAAGGTTTTTGTAATCACTGCATGTAATATAAAGATACAATCAGTTGTTGATTTATTCTTTTGAAACCCGTATTGGTAATCAATAAATTTGTCATGTTTATCAGCCCATTTTGTTAACCTCGTAACTAATAATTTGGAATATATTTTTGATAAAAAAAATGTTATTAAGGGTAATTCCCCTGTAGGTTTTAGCTTCAGGTGTTCCACCTTAAACTATTTGTTTTATGACATTATGACACCCTTCATTAAATGGAGTATTGTAAAACATTGTTTGAAAGGTGAAATAATGTCAAAATAATGTTTGAATACTTCCGCTATTAGTTCATCGGCGCCAGGGCTTCTCTGAAAATATGGCCTGTTTGATTTCCGGCAATGTAAACTCCATATCTAAGTCATTATCATGTGTATAATTATCATATGGCATAACGTTTAAGTCGGTCTGGTTAGTATTGGTTGTTTATCCACATAGGTCAGTACAATGTATATACATATCGTTAATTGATATATTGGCACGTTCATTTTTCGCTTTTTGTTTCGGTATTGACTTTTAACATTTTTCAAGAATGATTTTGGGCTCGTATTTGCAAGATTTAATATGCTCTTGCTTTCTCATTCATAGTAATTTCGTTTACAGTTATGCTTAAGTAACACATATGCCCTTTTTTGTCGAGAAAAGCAGCCTTCTTGTCATTGGTTTTATTTTTGAGAAAACATTTCTAGCGTGATTTAATTATTTTCTAGCCTCATAACAATCTTTGTTATTGCATTGTCTGCACTTGCTCTATCCCTAGGCGTAGGCAAGATACTGACTGTTTAACCACATATTCGTAGCATTTTGTAAATCGGCTTTATGTTTTTTCTTAGTTTTACCAACAATTTTGAATGTGTTTTCTTGCATGTATAATTTGAATGAAGTAATAGTATCATTGATGGTATTATTTTGTACATTAGCAGTAAGCTGATTTTTGGCGGGAAATATCATCCAATAAAAACTCTCGAAACGTGGTAATTTGAGTTTCGTCCCATACTAACAACAAATAATGCGCGGTACTATGTTCACGTGGCACCTCGTTGTGACATGACCTTTCGATACAAAAATGAAGTACGCTAAGATCAGATAGATCAATAATTTGCATTAATTCAAATAGTGTTATATACTCGAAATCATCGTAATTTAATAAAAGATAGTCAACCATGCTCATTCCTTTATGGTTACACATGTGTAATCACTACTACTCTGTAAACGACCACTGGCTATTAATATATTTGTTGTTAAATAAGCCTAGTTCCAAATGGGTGAAGAACCTGGTCTTTGTTTACTCTAGGTAAAACGGAAAAATTGGGTTGTATATCTGAGTTGCTATCTAAAATTCTGTCAAAATTAATGTAATCAATCTCGTTTGCAGTTCGATTATTAAGATCTCCGATCAATAATACTTTCCTAGAAATTTATATTTTTCAACATTTAATTCTCAATCATTAAATATGTTGATTTTTTTTTTTTTTTTGATTAATACTTTGGATTCACGGGGTGGTATAGACGTGCAACATAAATAAGCATCAACATTGAAATAAAAAAGATGTTTGCATATCTTCAACAAGATGATTCCACAAAATCAACTTTTCTCTGTAAACTTTATTTGTGGTATAGTGAAATTCCTCCTTAATGACACCCTTTTCTGGTGTTATGAACTTTATTTCCCAACAAATGTTCAGCAGAATATCCTTGGATATTTAAATTGTTATGTGTTTTTAGTGATAAACATGTTTCTGTAAGAATAATTGTATGATGTTTATTAATTATGTCAATAAAATCAGGATCCGAGATCTTCCGCGCTAGTTCATTGATCAAATAACACAAAATCTATACACAAGATATGTACACTGAACAACAGTGTTCAAAGAAGCACATGTGTTGCCTACCAAGTAACAATAATCATTAACCCTTTCTCACGTACAATAATTCTGCAGCAGACGACTTTGAAAACATCATGGTAAAAACACGGAAAAGCTCTATAACTGTTACTGAAAAAATGTGAAAACATTGTAACAAAAGAAGAAATTGCTCGTTTTGAGCAATTTCTAGTTTTGTCAGAATGTTTTCAAAATTTGTCTGCTGCAGATGTGTCAGTAAGTGAAAGCGTGACAGTCAGATGGTTAAATAGGCACACGACAGAGAAGTGACGACGCATACAAAAAGAGGAAACAATGAAAATCTACAAATTGGAATTTGAAAACAATGCAGATCAAGATTAGCTTGCACAAACACACACTTATTAGGGTCTTCCATAAAAGCTATGCTTTTCAGAAAGCTCGGCCTAATTAATGTTTCCAGAAAGTCAAATGTCAACTGCTGTAGAGGTGACTGTATCAGCTGTAGGTGTTTATCTAGCAATAGAATCAAACCATAGGCTCCTTTTCCATCTCAAAGAATTCTTAATTTATTGTCTTATTGATAAACATCTATGAAAAATCCAGAACACACAATGCACATACTGTGTATTTTATATTTTACTGCGTACATTTTCAGAAGAAATATTAGTTTATTACATGCTTTTCGCTGGATTACTAACAAATAACAGTGAACATTCACTCTTCAAAAGCACGATTCTATCAAGTAATAGCTTTTACTCTGTCTTTAACACTTTCCCTCATATAAACGCTTTCTGACGCCTCTGCAGCAGACGGCTTTTTGAAAACATACTGACAAAAGAAGAAATTGTTCAAAACGAGCAATTTCTCAATTTGACATAATGTTTTCCACTTTTAGTCATAGGTTATCTATAAAAATCTGTTAAGTTATTGAAATAAGATATTTTATAGAATAAAAGTAAACACATGAATGAGCATTTCTCTTATTATTGAATGAAAATCCATAATTGTCCTTATTTGCTTTTTAACGACAATTACAAAACTCCAATAATTCTGAGAAAATTTCCTAAATTGTGTTGACCTGGAAATTGCCCTTAATGAGAGCACTAGGTCCCTCTTTCCTTTTTGCTTTTCTTTTCGATAGGCTGCACTTAGGTTTTTTCCTGCTGTTCTGCACGCATATACAAATTGAATACCTACTCCGTACTCTGTCTTTTGATGCTGTTCTCTGATATTTTTGCGGCCTGTCTGATATCTTCAAGCTGGGTGTAGTAATGAAATTTTACTATTATCGGACGTGGCTTCGAATCCTTAGAAGATGACGGATTGCCGAGACGATGCGCACGATCAAACTTAATTTCAGTCGGGGCCACCTTAAGGACATCGGAAATGAATGTTTTCACAAGTTTGTCACACGTATCATCCTAATCAACCGCAGTTTCTGATAGTCCATGCGGACACTGCACTAATACTGCCACCTACGTGTGTTTCGGTCGCATCCTGTCTGGTTTGGCAGGTGAGGTAATCTGATAAACGGAAACTGTGTTGCTTGCACTATTACCAACCATAGGGAGATGACTGATATGAAGTTTGTTATCTCTTTTACAATATATAACTGCTTGTGGACGGTTCATCCCCGGTGTTCCATCTTGTAATACCCGTTTCGTCGTACACTGTGGTGAGATAATATGTATGTTATTTGACACAAGCCCAGCTATATAGATGTTATCCTTTCTATCTACTGCCAGACTGTATGGACCCTCCAGTTCGTCATGTGTATATACATGTTGTACATTACCGACTGCATCCATACTCGTTACAGTGTGGTTACCTTCATCTGATACGTATAGTGTTTTCTGATCTGTACTAAGTGCAATGTCACATGGCGCCTTAAACAGCTGTTTTCCACTCTTATCTGCTTTAATTGTTTTTAATATGTGTCCATCTAAATCAAGGATTTTTATGCAGCTAGTACATACAAAAGAGACAATAAATGTGTTGTTTGTATAAACAATACCACGACTCTTTCCACCAATGTCCACTTGCTTCATTACAGACAATGTCTTACCAACCTTTATGAATACGAGTTTGTTTTGACATGTTACGACGATCTGATTTTGTTCTACACGTGTTATATTCCATGGCTCTGTGGGTACTTTTATAGACATAATCACTTTATTACTGTTAACGTCAACAACCTTTACGTTTGAGTTTTTAATATCAGCCAAAGCCATCATGTTATTTTCTAACATTACTCCACTTGAAATAGAGCATCCGTACTCACTTGTATCTGTAGAATAGTGGATATCGATTCCACCAACATATCTCAATAATACCGACTTAGTTGATGCAGATGTCTTCTCAGTTCTGTTATCAACCTTTGGTTCTCCTTCATCTTTATTTCTATCCTCCAATTTTCCAAGACTGTTTACAGCTTTGATAGACTGAAGAATGGTCTCAATCGGCCGAAAAGAGTATTCTCGTATTATGTACTGTTCATTTAACTCTGCTTTCAAGCTTTCGTATTGTTTGATTTGACTGTGAGCCTTTTTAACAGAGATCACCAATTGTCGTTGTTGTTTGTACTTTTCCTGCTTTTCCATACTACTGGACATCTCTTCAAGGTCAGCAATCATCGCATCACAAGTCATCAACGCGGATTCGGTCGATTTGGCATCCTTGTCCCTCACGTTCTGGGCCTCTTTCAAGGAACTTTGTTCCAGAGAATCTAAATTATGGTTTATCTCGGACCTAAATGTCCTTACTTCAGAAACAAATTCCATGTGGATATGTCCCACGTCATCCTTCTTCTTCAATGCCATTTTCTTCGTATTTTGCAGTTGTTGAGAAAGATCGAATATTACGCTCATCAGAGATTTGTACTCTTCATTTTTGTCAAATTCTATCGCAATATCATCGATAAACTCTACATTACACTGTTTGTGTCCAATGGTAGCACAAACAGAACAGCAGCATTCATCGTGGATTTTGCAAAAGTATTCAACCAACTTCCCATTATGTTTATAACACATATTCATCTCTGACGAAAACTTAAATTTAGGCATGCTGTCTCGATCTAGGAGATGGTGGTGTTTCGATAGTGTTGCTCGTCTATGTGCTTTATTACACCGGTTACAGAGGTATTCATTGCAAACTGTACAATAGAATACCGCGTTTTCTTCTTCATCTTCACCTTTACATGGGTCACAGGGAATACCAGTATTTATTTCCTCGCTACCTTCTGGTCTCCTACCTGATACCTCCATGGTGGACATGATTTACTGAAAGAATAAAAAGAATCAGTTTATATGCAAAAGCATATACAATTATTTTACCACAACTGTCTAATGTCAGGTAATGAAGATCGTGCACGTAGTTTGTGAATCAAACATCCCATTTATACTTGGCGGTTAATTGTTCAAAGTATCTAATGATTCTTCTGTCGGAACCACTAGAGTTTATTTCATTTATTTGTTTCGCGTAAGTGCTTCATATGGTAAATGTAAGAATTTATGAAAGTACAACGATTTTATTTTTAATGAGTTTATATATGAGCAGTATATTACTTATACTAAAATATACAGTGCCCTGACGCCGCTATAATTACAGCTATTGTTATCAAAATATAAATACAAATACGCTATATATGTACATGTCCTATATCATTTGCGTTTAATTGTTCAAAATATCAAATAGGGTTTATTTCATTTATTTGCAAACTATTGATGTAAGGTATGAGAGAGGATGGCCACGACCTTTCCATGCCTATAGACGTGGCAAATAAAGTTGGGATGAATTACACAATCAACTTTATCATTAATTCAATTGTATTACACAATCAACCATTGCACATAGTTTGTGAATCAAACATCCCATTTATATTTTGCGGTTAATTATTCAAAATATCTAATGATTATTCTATCGGAACCATTAGAGTTTATTTCATCTATTTATTTCGTGTAAGTGCTTCATATCGTAAATGTAAGCATTTATGAAAGGACAACGATTTTATTTAAAATAGTTTCATAAGTTTAGCAGTATATTACTCATACTGAAATATATAGCGTTCTGACGCCGCTATAAGCTGAGTTTCGAACTGACAATGCCCGACTCGACAGGCCTCGATGTTAACAACAGCAATTAGAGTATATTCATTATACACACATGCACTTTCCGCAAACCACGACACGTGAAACCGACCTTCGTACGTGTTGACATAAATAATATTATGATCAAAGTATTTACTTGTTAATGCGTCTCGTCATTGCCGTTGTTTCGGTCGCTTAAATAATGTGTGTACGACTAGATGTTGGACAGGAACGACCCTGATCTGTCTGCACAGATATTCAAGCTGAATTGGATGTTCTTGTTCGCAAAACCCCGAAGGTCTGTTTTCGTGTGACGGGGCCACTTATATAGTTTTAAATATGATCAGTTGTCGACGGCGGTAGCATTGGTATGCAGTTTAACTGCATAATTCATGTTAGATCACGCATAATTGTTCATGCACGGATTTCTTTTCAAATGTTTTTCAAGTTAAATCCACCAGATTCAGTGTTACCTTAGATAACAAAAATATAAAGGTACAAATGAATGTTCATAGTCTGCTGATATATTCGTTAATTTAATAGTCTATCAACTTTCTAGCTAACAAAAATGATGAAAATAGTAAATAAGATAATAAAGCCGATAATAAAACAAAATCGAACTTACAATTATTTAGCCTGTCGATAAATGCTCCTTTATCCAACCAGTATAACTCAAAGGTTTAAACAGCTTTACCGTATAAACTCTGTAGAAGAGTATATAAAGTATAATACTTCAAAGTGTTAAAGTATACGTCAGCAAACAAAACACTTACTGTCGTCTATTATATTTATACTTAAAGGATCGACGTCTTGCGAGCTAACATATTATAATACTCATTAAAGCTGACATTTTTTAAGAGTATATGTTCAGGTCAGACTGTGCATTTGTTCAATGTAAACACAATCTTCACTTATCCCAAAAGTAATTATAAAACGAATTAATTTGAAAATATAAACAGACTTTGGAGACTCGAGTTTTCATTGCGGTAGTTTGAGAGAATGTGGACGGAACGACACCGAAGAAGTGTATGATCCTGACAATATAGTTAAAAGGCATAAGTAAGAATGCCGATGTATTTTTTGTATGTGGATATTAAGTCGCTTATATCAATGTATACATGTGAAAACATGTGTAGATCTTGATCAGACCATGTTGGTGGAATCTATACGGTTTTAAGAGGCAATGTTGTGCCCTTTTGCATTAACATGACTTATTGCAAGTAGTAAGCATTCCAACAGGAGAAAAGTGTGACAGAAATACAATCAATCTTTGAAATATTTGATTGAATGGTGTTTTACGCCGCTTTTATCATATTTTCAGTTATATCAGGCATTTCCTAGTAAAGTTCCCAGTACTACCGGTCCATTTATCCTGACACCAGCCAATCAGTCGTAATGTTAACCCAGCAACCCTGAGCGCCAAGTATGGCAGCCATTACTTATATTGTTAAAGTCCTCGGTATGATTTGGTCCGGGATCTAACCCGCGACCTCCAACACCCGAGGTAGACGCTCTACCAATACACCATCAAGTCGGTTTCTTTGAAATATATTGCGAACACATACCACAAAATGAATTATTAATAACACTTTAAACCCTTAACAACTCATACCCGGATGTTGACAAATCGACAGAAGATGCATTGTTTAAAACATTGTGGCATATTGAGCACTTTTTCGTTTTTATGTTTCAACTTTATTTCATTATAGTACTTTCTTTTTTTGAGAATTAAAAATGTTTACCCAGATGTCTTTAGAATCGTATGATGTAGGTCTGTTGTATGTGGGTGAGGGTTAAAGATGTTTTACTGTAAACAAAGTAGCCGGGGTTTTATGAATTTAATATGTTACCAAAGTGTATACTATTTATACAATTTCCTTTGCACACATTTGCTAGTCCTTTTTGTCAAATCTTGGACGATTCCTAGTATAACCAGGCAAGTAAAGGGTTTACAAAGATGTAAATATGTGCAGATAACAAGTGTAAAAACATTTGCTGCTTATAAATGTAGTATTGTGCTAACGCCAGATAATAGATATTATAGTCAAAGTTATGAAACTGTTCAAAATTTGTCTGGAAATATTAGAGTCATAATTCTGGGATAAAATTAGAGTAATAATTTCACTTTCCAGTACCATAAACATCCAAATATTGATCGTGTATGCTTCATTTCTACTGGGTAGACATGCCCAGTAAGCCAAGTTTTTTTCATTTTCATGACTTTCGATTGGCTGTTTTTTAACGTTTACTCCCAAAATAGTTTTGAACTCTTATTACTGACTTTGTTGTCACTATAACCAATATATGCAGACGTATAACATTTAAACATGTTGATCTTCATCTGGAGTTCAGCACCTTTAACATTTTATAAATTTGTAGCGAACAATATAGATCAAGAATATGCATTAAGAACAAACAGGATACTCTTGCTCTTAACTGCTAACGAATTGCGTCTTTAAAAGTACACAGCCTGGTAATCCACGTTGTTGCACTTTGCGTCAAGACGGACAATAGTTCGGAAAAGTTTAAAGTCTGTATTATGTTTTTCTGGGTACAAATATAACATGTTTACTTTTTAAGAGTGGTTTGCTGATAAACTTTCATCTGTTCCCTGATGGAGACAATTTTGTATTTGATGCTAATACATCAGACAACTAGTTTCAATTTGGATATAAGGAGGAAATATTCAGATTCTATAAACTTCGAATCACAATTGAAATCGAACTGTCGAGTCGCAAATTGCGAATCACTTTAAACGACACAATTAAGTTTAAGCCAAATCCAGTATTGTCTTTAAACAAAAGGTTTTTGCCGATAATAACCCAATAATGATTCGCGATTTACATATCCGAATGTACGACCAATTTGAAAAGCTAAAGAAGGCCTAAGAGTGATATCATATTACAGGAGACTTGTAATCCCCTTCTGAAACCTTCGACCAAAGCTTAGACAAACAACAACACCTTCATTTTTGTTCTCTCATGAACAACTGCAAATTGTATGACAAGGATAAATATATTTAAAGCGTACTTATTGCGATCAACGGGCACACATAATTGGTAATATAGCAGACTTCAGGCGGGCTGGGTTGTTTTGCTTAATATGACTAGACTGAAAACTTGAAAATATATAATTCGAAAGTATCAGGCTGGTTTTCAAATAACTATGTTGAACTGTTCTCAGTGTGACCCTCTTCTGGAGTCGTTCAATCCATGTTGATTTGTATAAAGGTATGGCCACCAGGCGCTTTTGCTGTTTAGAGTGTGAGTTTAAAAAGGGATTTTCCTAAAAAATGATTGTCTGATTTTGAAAAGATAAATCGATATGAATATTTCTTTCGTTACCTTATCAGTCATATTAATTTGACAAACCATAGGCAAAAATTAAAGTTTTCTCTATAAGGTCCGCAAACAAATTTTAACATATTAAGAGGAACGAAAATGTCGATAGTAATATTTAAACCATCTACCCTTTTATTAATGAGTCGCCTTCAAACACGCGCTTGAAGTCAAACATATTTTAAAAGAAACGAATAGGTCATTTTTGTTTGTTAGAAACGTGGGATTGTGTTTTTCGAATTGCTCCAAGCATAACAATTTGATTACTTGATTAAACTATTATCATACTTGCATATTAACTAAATCTGAATTCGTTTCGGATACAAGTAATATAACCTTGATTGTAATATAACGGTGTGACAAGGAACATAATTAATATATATTTTCTTCTTCATATAAACCATATATGTGTATCAGTACAATAATATGGCGTACCACCAACGGTATTATCCTTTACCACATACAGGACCTATATAGCAGATGACATTTAAAACATCTAGGCAATACTATTAGAGCTATTACTAATACCAGTTGGTATACCATGTACAGATTTTGATACAAACCAATCTGCGCGAATGCAGAAAAATCAATGTGGACGATATTGGTTGCAGATTTTTAGCGAATTAAGGGTTCAGCTATGTCATTAAAAGTTAAGCTGTTGAATTGATATTATCTTCCTGGTCCCTTACCCTAATACATATAATGTATAATGCCTGTGTAGCTGATAACATTTGAAAATAGTGTGACAGAAGAAGAACTGCTCAATTTTCTCACCGTGTTTTCTAATTTAACTTAAGTCTAAGTTTATAATTGTTAATATTTACCATGTCAGATGTGTTTTAAGCAAAAAACGTCAGATATTATATTAAATACACTGTTAAAAAGGTTATAAAGAGATATTATTGTCCGTGTCTTAATGAAAATGACCTACTTGTTATACCAGACACAATACGTTATGAGGAAAGAAAACGCTATTTATGTTTTTAACTATAGAAGATAAGTGCCGACGAAAATAGTTTCAGTTCTACAATAGCTGCACCTAAATACAAAGAAACCATGAATATACCTAAGTATCAAACAAATGTAAAATTGTTGGCTATTTTGTGCACCATTGTGTTGTTGTAAGAAAATATTCGCCCATGAATCTTTAAAAATATGAGATACAGTGGGAATCCTAGACACAAACTGCAACACGCGTACCTCTCCGTGTCGGAGAGTCAGGATGCTACCTAGTTGACAGAATCGACGATATGCAGTCTGTGTGATGACACATCTAATGACCAATTTTGTGACGACCTCGACATCAAACTGGACACATTATATGTAGGAGAACCTACCATTCAAATGCACTGACAGATGTTGAAACGGTGCAAACACCAGAGACGTATACTTCTAGCAGGACTTCAACCTGGTGATTATTTTACAGCTAAATTCCTACATTCCCCCTCCCCCCTCCCCGAGAACTTCATCCTGGACATGAGAAAACTCTTGAGCTCATGACGCTTAACAGCCATCTGCAGAAGCTAAACACAATGGTCCAGAACAGGCAGCTAGATAAACGACTTATATACTGGTGACGCTGTTGTGGCTTATACGTGTGATGCCTTTCACAAATGCAACCGGTGGGCGCAACGTCACGTAAAGAAATACCTAAGATCAACTATAAGACTGTCCAGACTGAACCATCTCATAGTGTTGAACGTCAATCGAGAGTCCACTGACGAACTGGATCTGGTCACTGTGATAACTAGATACTTTTCTGACGTTTTAATTGTAATATCAGTATATGTATGTACATGTACATGTATATGTGCTTTTTGCAATAAATATTAAACTGTTTTCTATCAATAATCATGTGCATTTTTTAAGTCTGACTAAATGATTATGACATTCGTAGGCATCATTTCTTTTCCAAATATATGCTGCTATACTTTCTGATCTGTATGGATGTGGCTAAATTCGCAAAATGTAAACGTTTCAAAATCTTCATACTTATCATATCACTTCGGCTGATTTAAACGTGCTAGATACTATTTTCGTATGACATTACTGCAGTGCTTACATTAAGGACTGGTTCCAAGAATTTTGTAATATTGCAAAAGCGTCAGAAGTCGTCGGTATCGGGGATTTCTTTTATCGAAAAAGGTATGATTTCCATTTTATAGTTTGATTATTTGTTCATGTTTCGTAATAATCTTTCCACTTATAAAATATGCTTTGTTATATAATTAAGGATTGTTATTCAAATCTATCTGCCATTATTTACCTGATAAATTATTCAGTGTCGTCTGCTTCGAAACTGTTTAAGGCAGGACGTTTAAAATCTAACATACTGCATTGAAAGGAGCAAACTGTGTGAAATCATAATCAAATATAATATAAGTATACCAAATGTAAACTTCCCTTCAAAAACCAATTGCTCATTTATAACACTTAGAGTCAAGCTGTTAAATGGATAATAACTTCCTGCTCCCTCACAAACCCAGTGTTCATTTATAACACTTAGAGTCAAGCTGTTAAATGGATAATAACTTCCTGCTCTTTCAAAAACATATTGTATTTATAACACTTAGAGTCAAGCTGGTGAATGGATATTCATTTCCTGTCCCCTTTCCCTTATACAAATTAACGTCGATGCCTTATTAGCTGACAGCATTTAAAAACAGTCTGAGAGAGGAAAAATTGCTTATTGCCGTTTTTCTAATTCTCACAATGTGTTCTAATTTATCTTAAATTTATGTTTATATTGTTTAAGTTTTACCGTGATGTATGTCACATGTGTTTGAAGAGGACAACGTAAGATATCATAGCTAGTACACTGTTAAAACTGTTATTTAGGGAGATTGTCCAACTTGTATTACCAAACACAAACACTTGTAGGGAAATAAATTGCAACTTATGTGTTAATGTTGAAGATAACATTCAAACTAAAATAGTTTTAAGTTTAACCATAGTTGCTTGTCGTGAAAGAAATTAAATAATATGGAGTAAAACCCCAATGAAACAACCAATAGCTGCGCCTGCATACACTCAAACCATGGATAGGCCTAAGAATCCAAAACTTGCAAATCTGTTTTAACTGAAATGACACACAATCTAAAATGAAAGAAAAGGTTGGATGTTTTGTGCACTATTGTATAATTTGATACACAGTTACAATAAAACATGAACAAATATTGTTTTTACTCCACTGTGGGGTTGTTAGAAAAAATGCACGTGTTTATTTACATGACAATACAATTTACCAATTGCATTTGCCTTTTCAGGAATGAACATCAGAATTAAACAAATTATTGTTAGATTTGAGATAAACAGGGCTAAAGTTATTGTAGAATAAAGATATTTAATAACCATGAACATATTTCTGTTGTTCCCACACTGTTTTAAACATATTGATATCAAAGAAGTTTGACAGAATGCCTATGTAAGGAAATGTAGTGATTCAGAGTAATGAACCTCAAATAAGCAAAATTTGACCAAATTAGGAGTATACAGTAGTCACTAAAGGTTTAAGTTCCTGTACATCAATTTATTAATTATTTACACATGGATATATGACGGCCTAGACTAGTTCCTTCTTTTATTAAAACACAATGGTGTTACGCTGATAGGTGACGAAACGAAGAAAGTCCAAACGTGAGGCCAACAAAGAGGCCGGTGTTATGGTTTGGTATGCAACATTGAATGCCCACAAAATGTGTTGCTGCCAGTGTTTCTGGTAGAGAGCGTATGAATATAGTAAATGTCCTGGGGGAAATGAAAACATCATAGAAGTCAGGTGACATGTTTTGACTTCGTTTGCTCTGTCTCGTTGGCGTACAAGCAATAGAGACACAGTAACAATATTAGCCATGCACTATAACCATACACTACACTATCATTAAGACAAACATTCTGACAAATGTTGCAATATTTTTAAGTGAAAAATGCAGCATCCAGAGTTTAAACAAGATTTTCCTTCAATTTTGACCTAGTGGTATAGTTTTAGAGTCAATATGACCAATATTCGAACTTGACCTAGATATCATATGGACAAACTTTCTGAAAGATGTTCAAGCTGCGGAAAAAAAAGTGCAGCCTCTAGATTTTTAACAATATTTTCCATCAATTTAAACTAGTGACCTTGTTTTGGACTGGACATGACCTTTGAGCTACATATCCTCAGAATATTTTCAACTTAAAAACGGAAACTCCAAAGTTAACTAGATTTTACTTCAATTTGACCTAGTGACCTGTTTTTTTGTCCTGACATGACCCATATTCGAACTTGGCCTATAAATAATCAATAAAAACTTTCAACATGCTCAAGTAAAAAATGCAGCCTCCAGAGTGTTAACACGATAGTCCTTCAATTTGACATAGTGACCTAGTTTTTGCCCTCCTATGGCTCAGTTTCGAACTTGTGCAAGAGTTGAAGGTAGAGATGAATGTTCTGATAAACTTTCATGAATAGCGGATGCAAAATACAGCCTGTAAATGGTTAACCCTTTCGCACGTATAGGCGCTTTCTGACGCCTCTGCAGCAGACGACTTTTGAAACATTGTGGCCAAAAATATAATTGCTCATGATGAGCAATTTCTCCTTTTGCCACAATGTTTTTCATTTTAGATAATTGATTATCCATTCAATTATTGAGATTTTCCATATTTTGACAAAATATGTCAAAAGTCGTCTGCTGCAGATTTATTGTATGGGGGAAAGGGTTAACCAGGCAATTATTGATGATGCAAATTGCTGCCTTAAACATTGTGAGAAAAATTTAAAAAGTGCTTTTATTGAGCAATTTATTCTTTTCTTTCAGTGCATTTTTCTCTATGTCAAATGTCAATTGTCTACAATATTCATATATTTCCCACATACAGCCAAACTGCAGGAAACGACTTTGAAATCATCAATATAAAAATTCTGATAATCTAAATTAATTTAATACAGTTGCAAACAATGTTTTCAAAATTTGTCTGCTGCATAGTTGTCGGAAAGCATCTACATACTACTTCTGATCGATTGATTGGGGTGTAACGCCATTTTTAACAATTTCTCAGTTATATCACGGCGGCCAGTTCACCTACTCATGCATTCTGGTTTTCTCACACCAGTACTCCACACAACAAACTTCCCAAGCAACTGGCTGCTTTTCCTCATAGACTTAGCCCATTGGTGGAAGACGAATGACGCATGTCACATTGACTTTTGTCAATCGTCGGAAAGAAAGTTAGCCGAGCCAGGATTCGAACTCACAACCCCTGGATTGACAGCCCGCGTCGCTACCGACTGAGCTACCGGGGCTCGGCGGCTACTACTTCTGATGTAGCGTCTGTATGTGGGAAAGGGTTAAAAAGAACGAATCTGAAAATGATTTACATGTTCAAAATTTACTCTTAGGTAACAGGATGAATTAAAATACTCAAAACTTGTAATGCTTTGCTGTGGAAGAGTAGCAGACAACTTTTTGAATAAGTATAGGTGATGGATAAATCTCTCATATGAGAAAATAATCTTCCTTCTTTAAAAAGTTGTCTATAGACAGAGATTATATTAGAAGATGCATTCCATTTGTTTTCTCGAAAATTGTTGGAAAAGGAGAATATGCTGATTATGATGAATTTCTACTTTTCAAAAGATATTTTCTTTCAGGAATAACATCAACTATCTTTTGTCATGATATAACATGTTTGTACCTCAAAGCTCTATGTACAAGCATGTTCTAGTGTTTAACCCTGTGCCACATGCAGATGACTTATAACTTTAAATAACATTGCACGCTTACGATATTTATCTCCGGCTTGAATCCAATTAGGAACTCATTTAACATAAAAATCGGGTACAACTGTAAAATCATTTTAATAAAAAAAATGCTTCGACCATGCACGACCTGCCTTGAATACGAAGCTTGGGCGCCATATATTCTATATAACAACAATGTAAACTTTATATGGGTAACGAAGTCGAGGTCTTCGAAACGGGCAGGTATGTTTGTAATCAACTGTGTAAATGTGCTCATGTTTATAATTTATTTTCAATATAATTCTTATTATAAATCTGCATTAACACAGTTATTCATACTTGGCAAAACAATATGCTCAGTAGTTAGTCAATCAGAAATTGTGTTGCCTTGGAATTTAAAATATTCTACAAAGTTTGGACTAGATTGTATTAAAAACGGTTAGTCCATACGGATAACCATATGTTGTTTTAAAGTCTTAAACCTTTTAACATCTAAAAGCTCGGATGAGAAATATGAATCATCTAAATAATCTGATAACAATTTCACAGCTATCGCTGCAAATTACATGAGCGTTTTTAGTAGTTACCTGTTTTATAATATTTGCAATTTGACATATCAGGAGAAGAAATATTAGGGGTTTTGCATTCATTAGATGCAAAGCTTATTCTAGTCATATTCTTATCTATTCCAGGTACTAGACTTCTTTGTTTGATAGACATTTGTTTATCGCTGCTTCAAAAAGTATTTCAGTTATATCACGGTGTGTCCCGGGTAATTACCGGTGTAACGTGAAACATTATATATCTGTAATGATGTGTATGTTTAGTACATATGCGCATATGGAGTGTAACTCAGCCGGCATTTAGCAATGCAGTTTACGAGACGGGAGACCATTTGTGTAACTTCAGTGGTAAAACAGCGCTTAAACTACGGTTTAAATTTTGAAGGTAGGTAAATTCATGTCTTTCTTTATGATATGGTTGGTGTATTAAGGTATATGTATGCTATGTGTTTTAATCCATTACTCCGCTCGTACTGATTTATATATGGTCCTCTTTGCTAAGAATGTATCAAAACTATTTTGCAAAAAGTTGCAGCCATATTAGAAGTTGAAAAATAATTCATTCCAGTCCTTTCACCTAGAAATGCCCAGCTTTTATGACTTAAATCTTTCATTCAACTTACTTCAATCGCTGTTATATATTGTTCAAAACCATAGGTAACAATGTGTATGTTCGACAGGGAAAGAAGTCATTTAAACTTCCTGTGAACATATGTAGGTCAGTGACCCAGTGTTTTTATACAGAAAACGATAAGCATTTATAACCAGGACAACTTATCATAACTATGCATTTAACAATTGCTTCAGTCTGACTCATTCGGTATCAATGAGAACACAATAGTTAGTGTAATGTAAAACAAGGAGAGTGCATCCAACGATGAGAATCTCACCGGAATCACTAACCACATGACACAGAGGTAAAACGAAACTTAGCGTATCTGTTAAAATTAAAGTTACTTATAAGTTTCGACTTTTTTGGTCTCTACAACTACATGAACATGAACTACATGAACATACCTGTCATAATTGTATATGTGCGCAGTTCATATATCTTAGAACTGCATTTATAACATAAAGTACACTTATACAAACAGATATTATCAATATCAGGATAAATAAATTAAAATTGAAATTAGAAAATTATTATACCTTAAAACTAGCTATTGGTGGTAACATGATAATCAGACAAAAATGTATAAATTTGCAGAAGTCTAACAGATATTTATCTTCATGTGTTTGTAAAAATTACGCTAAGGTTGTCTTTTATAGAGCACCGCTTATACAGACTTTGACCTCATTTATGTGTGTACAACACACAGTGATCTAGTCCAAATAATACAGATTTTTGATTGCTCACTTTATCATCTGTTATGATTTTGAAACCAAGAAAGGAAAGGAGTGAATAATGAGTATACAGGATTTCTTTCTATGAAGGACGAAAAGTGATCAATCTAAGCAAGTAATTGTAGATATGTGTCCATCTGTTGTCTTTGTGAACAAACAAAATAATTTCTGTATGAACCTGTGCTAAACTTTGGGACAGATTTATGAAATAGTTGGTCTCTTTTCTTTATTTAATTAAATAAATATGTGTTACTGGTATGTCCTCTTTTCTCTTAAACCACTACGTCTATTGCTTTGACATACTGCAACACTTATCTTCAGCAATCACTCCTGAAAATGGTAAACAATGAGGAATATCAATCCGGTTGGTCGTGTTTAAAATCTTGCTCAATCATTCTTTCTAGAACATCTGCTTAAAGAGCAGCAGACCTGTGTAAGATCATGATAACCAAGTACAACTGATGTCCTGGTTTCATATTGTAGTATTACCGAAATACTGTTAAGAAAGGTGGAAAACACCTGACAAATAATTAAATATCTATAGATAAAAGCTATGAGTCTATAACCAGCGTTCTTCTTTATATACCATTGAGTTAAGAGTTATAATTGGAGTTACCCGATTACTTTAAAAGACTTTTGTTTATACTATTGTTGTAACAAAAGCATGAAAACCATGGGTATGAACTGGACAATGTGATATAACTGAAATTCTGCTCTAAGCATCTTACCATACTACATCATTAGGCAATGGTCATAGCCGTAATTAATGCAATTTACACGCAGACGACTTTTATAAATAGTGGGGCAAATGAAGAAATTGTGCGGTATATTTTTTTTCTACGGCGAACTTGCTGCGGCATCAGAAAGGGTGATATTTGCCCAATTTTTAAAAATATTCACCTCTGAATTAGCTTGTTTGATACCAATATAATGTGGTTTAATGTTATCATTGGAAAACTCTCTACAAATATAATCATATTGATTGTTGGTTGTTAAACACGGCAATCAAGCGGTATAGAAAAGGGGCAAAATGACAACATTTTAAAACTGCATTCTTATGAAATTCCTTGTCTGATTTCAAGATAATTTAGCTGAACTATTCATTCTGTGACATTATACATGTTTTTATACGTATCATTGATGGAAAGTCGTTGCAAACAGGTGGCATATAAAAAGGGGGAAACTGAACGTTTAGCTTCAAATAACATTTCATCTAATGGACAAAACAAAACAAGGAATAATTTTTTGGCGGTCCTTTTCTTAATTATGTTCAAAGAAATGTGTAGAACTCTTGTTTGTGCGGTATCCGAAAAAAAGGAGTTAAATGCCCAATATTTAAAATTCTTTTCCAATTGCAGTTATTTAGTAGAAATCTTCGTTCAGAGAATCTCTACGACAATTGATCAAGCCATATCAGTTGGTTAAAAAAAAAGAGCAATGCGGCATTAGAAAAGGGTAAAATGACAACATTTTAAAACTCTATTCTTATGAAAGTGCTTGTCTTATTTGTTCCCTCAGTAAGCCTCTTCATAATTCGTTAAGCCATATTGATTGGTTGAAAGACATAGTTACCAAGCGACATCAGAAAATGGGTAGATTGAACGTTTAGATTCAAATGATATCTCATCCTAATACACTCGGAAATCTTAACAAAACTTCATAGGAGTGTTTCATTCACGCTATTGATTAAATTTTCTCCGATATTAGCAGTTACACATACCTTCTGTCATGCTAAATAGCTATCACGCATGTGATCTATTCAGGGCCACGCTTGCCCTCTGTTTTGGAGATGCAAACATGAATATATTGTATTAATAGATTGCTTACTCTGAATGTATATGTTGGTTCAGTACAGTCAATAAATAGAAAGACATTGGACAAGAAGTTGAATATACTGATCAATGAACGGGCTCATATGTTAAAAGAAGAAATTGCATATAGTTAGCAATTTCTCCGATTGCCACAATGTTGTCTACTCTATTTTTTAGAATTAATTTCATATACTGACGATTTTCCTATTTTTGTCTTGTTTTCAAAGGCATCTGCTGCGGATTTGGTGTATGCTGGAAAGGGGTTAAAGCCAATATAATGTTCGTAGCCTTTGTTCAAGTTATCGTATCGTCAGAAGTCCCTCTGCATCTTCACACCGGATATAATTGTAATAACATTCCAATGTTTAGTTTCTTTATTAATCAGAAATGTGTGATCCAATAGTTTCACGAGCACATGTCAGCTATACGTAATCAAGCTATAAAATAACAAATCTTAAACGTAATTGACGTCATAAAATTGAACAGTATTTTGGAATGACATCAGAGTTATATGTGACGTAATTTGGCGGAATTTCAAAGATAAACGTGGAAGAAAAGCACGTTGTGAAAGACAGACCACAAGTGTGTAAAACGTACATTTTAGACGGAGCGCCGACCGACCGTGGCTTCCTTTTATTTCAAAATGAGTTATTGTTAAAAACATATTAAATGTAAAGACCTTAATTGTATATCGTCTATGCAGAATACTTTGAATAATATATTCATGATTTGTTTTATGATTTGGACGGAAAGTTTAGAAAATATATAAAAGGTCCACCCTCGTACTATACGGTTAATGACGTTTTAGGATGTCTCTAGACATATTCGTAACAAGTACACGTGTAGAAGTGATACATGTTTATTCATTGTAACTAGCGAATGTCAATGATAAAAACAATACAGTTCATAGTCATTACATATTTGTGTCGTGAGGGTGTAAATATGTAAAACAGGCGCTGTAAATATTCAATTGTCCCTATTGTAATTGTCTCCCCTGTTCTATATGATTGTATATATAACCACTTGACTGTTTCTGAAATATATGTTTATACTCTTTAAATTTATGCGTAGTATTATCACATATTTATTATTTTTGATATCAAGTGTTGCACTCAAGTGTTCATTTAAAGATATCTGGAAACATATGAAATAAATGTTTAAACTCTATATGCATGTTTGCCTTTATTACTGTTGTTACACGCCAAACTCTGCAACAGGTTACCAGCTTATCTACTCATCATGCATCTGGTACCGTCCCACAGCACTTTCAGTGCTTTGATTATACTTCTGTTTTATCGTAAACTTGATCTGTCACTGTAAATAAGGACTTAGCTTTTCCCTGGTACGTTTCTTCAAAGTCGCCCTGCATTGAAACATCAGAAAACAAATCTAAACTTATTATTTGAATGAAGCGGTTGACATTGTGGGAAAATGAGAATTTGCAATTTCTGCTTATAATAACTTCTGTATTTGTGAAACGTTTCCCTGATCAGTTCTCACTTCAGACGCAGGGGAAAATATGAGGCTTTATTTTAACTCTGTTTTTGTGTCTTCCCCGTATAGATGCATGGTTGTCAAACACACACTATCTATCGTCGTACACGCATTGCTATACATCGTCATACAATGCTATTCAACGTTAAACACAAACTACCAATCGTCATACACACAATATTATTTATCGTCAATCAAATCATACAATCATCATGAATATCATCATACACAATATCATACACACAAAGCTATTCATCGTCATACACACAGTACCTATCGGCATCCACGAATTGCTACACATCGTCATATACATCATCATATCCAACATCATACATACAATGATTTTAATCGACATACACGCATTGCATACACACTATACACATCACCATGAACATCATCATACCCAATATCTTACACACAATGCTTTGCATCGTCATACAAGCAATACCTATCCTCATACACGCATTGCTCTTCATCGTCATACACATCATCAAGAACATCATCATACCCAATAGTATACACACAATGCTATTCAACGTCCAACACACAATACCTCTCGCCATACACACAATGCTATTCATCGTCATACACATCATATACATGCACCATTAACATCATATACATGCATTATGAACATCATCATAGCCAATATCATAAACACAATGTTATTCGTCGTCAACACACAATACCTATCGTCATACATGCATTGCTATACATCGTCATACACGTCATACACATCATTATGAACATCATCACACATAATATCATACACACACTTTTATTTCTCGTCAAGCACACAGTACCTATCGTCATACACACAATGATATTTATTGGCATACACATCACACACATCATCATGAGCATCATCATACCCAACATCATACACACAACGCCATTCATTGTCAACACACAGTACCTATCGTCATACACACAATGCTATTTATTGGCATACACAGCACACACATCATCATGAACATCATCATACCCAACATCATACACACAATGCTAGTCATCGTCAACACACACTACCTATCGTCATACCGCATTGCTAAACATCGTCATACACATCATACACATCATCATGAACATCATCACACCCAATATCATACAC
Organism: Serripes groenlandicus; assembly: GCA_031761405.1. Classification (NCBI taxonomy): domain Eukaryota; kingdom Metazoa; phylum Mollusca; class Bivalvia; order Cardiida; family Cardiidae; genus Serripes; species Serripes groenlandicus. Next base: position 2,623,127 of record JASEVX010000021.1, read on the forward strand.
ACACTGATATTCATCGTCAAACACATACTACCTATTGTCATACACACGATACTATTCAACGTGAAACACATCATACACATCATCATACCAAATATCATACACACAATGCTATTCATCGTCAGACACGTCATATACATGACCATACCAAATATAATACACACAATGCTAATCATCGTCAAAGACACAATATCTATCATTATACACATCATTAATAACATCATAATACCCAATATTATACACACAATGGTATTCATCGTCATACACGAATTGCTATACATCGTCATACACATCATACACATCATATATATCCTTATTGCATACTTTCATATTGTCCTGTTCACTTTGCATTGAAGATTTTTCGGTCATGACCGCTGTCAAGGAGTGATCATGACCGTAGATAAGGACGTGCGAAAATTCTCCATAATTAACATGCAAGGGACTACTTTTGTTATGTAAACAAACATAGCTGACCTAAATATTATTGTTAAACCTCACGGGACTTTGTAATGTTAAATTATCATATATTGATCATGGACAATGTCTTACTGTCTCATGCTAACAGTACGTTTTTGACATGAAAACAGTCTAAAACGCGCGTCTAAAATGTTGGTTATGCACGTGCATGACGTCATTTATAAAAATTACGTCACCGTTAAAATTCAAACGGCATTTGCACAAAAATTACTACTTATGTAAACAAACAGTTTGTTTCTAATTCGGAAGCAGATTTATCAATTCTAGATAATAAAAAAAACTCCACAACGTAAAGCAAATAGTTTACAATATGAAAGTATGCAATAAAGAGGTCAAAGTTGGACCTCGTTATTTGGCGAACGTAGCCTCGCAAGCTCGGCAACGTCAACCAAAGAACTCGGTCCAACGATGATTTCACAGTACAGGGTCCATAACCTATAATCATGACCATCATTATTCCCAATATCATACACACATTGCTAGTCATCGTCAACACACAATACCTATCGTCATACCGCATTGCTAAACATCGTCATACACATCATACACATCATCATGAACATCATCGCACCCCATAGCATACACACATTGATATGCATCGTCAAAAACACACTACCTATTGTCACACAAACAATGCTATTCATCGTGAAACACATCATCCACATCATCGTGAACATCATAATACCCAATATTATACACACAATGGTATTCATCGAAATACACGCATTGCTATACATCGTCATACACATCATACACATCATACACATCCATCATGAACATCATCATACCGAATATCATACACACAATGCTATTCATCGTCATACACACAAAACCTATCGTCATACACACACTTCTTTGCATCGGTATACACAGCATCATGAACAACATATCAATTATCAAGCACGTACTGTTCAAATTATATGCATTTTTCATGTAAGGGTGTTTTGTCGGATGAATGAAAACAATGCTCTTTGATCTATATGCCAGTCACCGGCTTTCAATCAGCCTGACAATCAACACAAAATATATCACACTTTTTCATCTGTCACGTGCTTTATAAAGTGTTAACCCCTTTACTAGCCAACAGTAATGTTTATATTGAAAAGAAATTTGTTTTACAATTCATTTGTCTTCAATGTAATGTCGTCTAAATAGTGATTTGTGTTTGATTTGGTAAATCAATATAAAATGTTATATGGATTTATCATAATTGTGTTGATCTTCATTGATGTGAATGTAGAATTAGGATAATTGTTCTCAAAGATAGGGCTTTATTTCTCAATAATGCTGTAGAGCATTGAATTCGATTATAAATGTGTGTGATATGCACATGCAGATTTCATCGCAATAGAGCTCAGACAACTCGATGTTCAAAGGTTTTAAGTAAGGTATTTTATCGACTGTTCCAGTGTTTCTTTGTATTGGTCTTTGTTTCAGCATATAAAACAAACATGATGATTCAAGTTTCACATATATGCGCATACAAATCCTGGTTTACAGTGTATGCAAACATTCATGGTAATTTTGGTAACAGCGATTTATCTGATCCGACTCAATTGTCATTATTTGAATTCGCCATTGGTTTGTTATTATCAGAAGAAAAATGTAATGACCTCAAAATTAGCAGTATACATGTAGAGATGAGTAAGGGGTCATTTTTAAAGATAAGTAGAGGTAGCTCCCTTTTCAGTGTTCTCTCTTTCCTCCATAATGACATCATATATTGACTCCTGTAGATGCGTTAAAAGATTTCTGGTTCGGATTAATGGATATGGGTTACAAAATGAAATATAGTAACACATATTTAAAGCCAATGCAAACAGGAAACGTCATCTAAACATTTAATCTCGAGAGAGCTTGAGAAAGAACGTAATTATTATTGAAATTAAATTGCAATATGTTTAAAAAAAAATATAAAACCTCGCCATGCAGAGTAATCGATCTGACGAGCAATTATTTTGAAAAGTAAACAATCACGTGAGATGCATATGCCTGCATAATTAACTCGGAAGCAGAGTTAACAATATAAAATAGTGTGCATAATGTATAAACTGATACAAATTAAAACATACCCCCTCGCATTTTTCCGCGGGGACTCCGCTGCAGAAATACAGGCATCTCCTATTTTACATTTTCGCGGCAGGAAACCTGCAATCCTTCTTAAGCGGGCAAATATCTGAAATACCTGGAAAACGCCGAGTTAAACTATCGATAGCCCCCTCAACACCGGGGCGAGCATTTTTTGGAATACCCCCTTGAGCAGTACTGTAGGTTACCATGTTTTGCTCGTCATGGTGAGTTTTGTGTATTTGTTCAAAATAAGAATCAGAACAAATGTAGGTACAGTACAGCTCAAGGTGATAAAGAGCCAGCTTTAAATTGCTCCCCCGGCCTAACGAAGGCAAAATTGTAAACTCTGAAAAATGGGAAATATCTCGTTTCTGGTTTAACCGTATTGCCTAGGGAAGATTGTTTTAAAGTCACCACGATCATATGGTATACGTATGTGAACAGTTTTGCTATAAGGATCATTGTTTTAGGTTGAAGCCTGTAAATTGTATATATTAAATGGTTTTAAACCCTTCCTCGTCTGTTGTGTTTATTATTTTGACCTAAAAAGAAATGCGTCGAAATATGTCCACCGGTATTGTCCACTGTTTACTAATAATCAATTATATTAACAACTCCGTGTGATTGCTATAATCTTTATTACCTCGATTTCCCCTCGTATTATATTTTCAATTGATATTATAGTTCATGTTGGGAAATCCCAAACTAGCCAGTGTGTTGTCTTGATGGTGTATCATGTCTGCCTAATAAACTAAATAACTCGCGTATATAAGTTACTGACTTAGTACCTTAACGTTACTAATGGATTGCCTTTTAGAATCAACAGGTAAGAATATTTAATTATTTTGGACATTTAAATGATTTAGATAAGATTTTAACTATCTCGAAGGCCTATGCTTAGCTTACACTGAGATCACGTTGGTTTAAAATATTATATAATAACATATGAATAAAAACTAATGCTTTGAATTTGTAAGACTTGTTTTCTGAGTATATGTATTTTGTAATGGGAACATCATCTGAAGAGACCAACTATTAGACATACAGGCACATACAAAATATTGTTGCGAAGTGTGGAACAAAACATGTTCACCTTTTTCTCCCAGTGTACGCAATGCGACTTTTGAAAACAATGTTGGAGAAGTAGAAATTGCTCAAATAAAATTATTCTTCATATGAATTATGAATTATGAAGATAAAACATTTTTCGCTCAGATATTTTCAAAGCAGGCGGTTATTAACACTTTCTCTCTGGACGCAAAGCAGACGCATTTTAAAGACATTTAACCGAAACTACAAATTGCACATGGTGAGCTTTTCTTACAATGTTTCAAATCTATTCAACAATTGTAATTTTATTTTTATGCCCCGGCATACAAAGTATGAGGGGCATATAGTTTTCCGGTCTGTTAGTCCGTCCGTCCGTCCGTCCGTCCGTCCGTCCGTTCGTCCGTCCGTCCGTTCGTCCGTCCCGCTCAGGTTAAAGTTTTTGGTCAAGTTAGATTTTAGTGAAGTTGATGTACTATCATTATGAAACTTCCCACAAATGACAATCAACATATCATTGTTTAAAAAATTGTATCAATTTGAGGTTGGACCAACTGTTCGTCCGTCTGGTCGTCTCTCTGTTCGTCCATTCCATTATCAGGTTAAAGTTTTTGGTCAAGTTAGATTTTAGTGAACCTGATGTCCTATCATTATGAAACTTCACACAAATGACAATCAACATATCATTGTTTAAAAAATTGTATCAATTTGAGGTTGGACCAACTGTTCGTCCGTCCGTTCGTCTGTTCGTGTGTCTGTTCGTCCATTAATAACCGGGGCATCCGTGTTCCATGGACACATTTTCTTGTTTAAAGAGTTTTTAAAAAGTGTCTGCTGTAAAGTTGTTGTTTGTTAGAAATGGGAAGAGAATCGTACCGGGAAAATTCATTTTTAAACACTGTTTTCAGCGAGGATGAACCATGATGAGGCACATGCAAAGTGCAAACGGCAACGCAGTAGAACTGTTTTTACCGCCCTGTCTATAGGACGGATGGAGGAGAAGTTCGACCAGAATCGGTACCCGGGAATACAGGAGAGAGAAAGTATGTCAGCAGAACTGTCCATACCAGAGCCTCGAATACAGGTACTTTTGATCATTTACTATCTCTCTCTCTCTCTCTCTCTCTCTCTCTCTCTCTCTTTATATATATTTATATATCGCCATCTCTCTCACTCTCTCTCTCTCTTTCTATATCTCCCTCTCCGTCTCTCTCTATTACACACACTCTCTTTCCCAAAATATATCTCTCCCTCTCACTCTCTCTCTCACTTTCTTTCCCCCATTTTTTAACTCTCTCTACCCTATGCTTATGTTCCAAAGTATGTAGGACCAGTGAGGGAAATAGTTTTTAACATTTTAACGTATATGGTATGACCCGACCATTGTCTCTCGTGTGTCGCTAACGTAACGGATCGAAATATTTCATAGTTAACCCTGTCTCTGAAAGCATTCCATAGTATGGATGCGCAGACAGTTCTTTGTTTACAGTCGTAGGTTGGTCTTCCTTGTAAACCGCTAAAAAAAAAAAAAAATATAACATAATTATCAAACGCTTTCTGACACATCTGCAGCAGACGACTTTTTAGAAAATGTGATGAAAGAATAAAGTGTACATGATGAGCATTTTCTCCCACATTCTAAAACTCTATTCAAAGGTATTTATATCTTGTTCCGGAAAATATGCCACTTGTAAGGATAGACCGAGGGCAGAGGGACTAGTATGTCATGTATAAAATACAAAAAATGAAATAGATTGAAAAAGGGCATTTATTAACTATTTTACATGGTAAAAGATAAGTATACAACATATATATTAACTTATATACATGACATACTTAAAGAGATATACCATACTATGAATCAAATGTTTATAAAAGCGTCTGCTGCAGAATTGTTGATTGCGGAAAATGATTACAAAATCTTAGAAATGGCAGCATCAAAACAACGCTCCTTTCATTTTCAGAAGTTGTCTGTTGCAGAGGCGGCAACTGTCGTCTGTATCAGGGTTTCGATTTAAAAACCTCATTTTCCTGTTCTATTTTAAAACAGGTTTGGTTTCAAAACCGGAGATCAAGGAACAAGTAGGAAATTTGTAATCAAGAAGGTCCCGGATCGACCAATATGATCGCAACAACGCGAGATTCTGCGAAAGACCAACTCAGCCAATTATTAATGAAAAAGAGAGATATTTGCACTGAGGTAAGCGTAGATCTTTATATTAATTTCCAATATTGTTTTTACTATTTCCCAATTACAACAAATAGGTAGCAGACGACTTTGAAACATCTATGCAAAAATTAGGATTATCTATCCAAATGAAAGTCTAATAATAATTTAATAAAGTTGAAAACATTGTGGCAAATGATGATATTGCACCATTTGCCATTTTTTTGCCATCTGCAGCAGGCGTCATTTGAAAACCTTGTAACGAAGGGGGAAATTGCTCTGACATATAGTGAGAACTATCTCACTTTCCTTCAATGTTTTCAACTTTTTTAAATACAATGTACTATTACATTTACTTTCCTCTTCTATTCATTGGTCTGTTCAAAGTCGTTTGCTGTAGATTATCGTTTTAAGGAGAGGGAAAAGCGTCGTTCATTTTGGAAATGCCCAAGAAATAAACATATAACATGTTGATATCTGTACAATAGGAGTTATTATTTTGAAAACAAACTGTACAAAGTAAATACATTTCTTATTATTACCTTTTTTATATCCATACAGGTCACGCAGCAAGTGAGTTCTTCAGACAATTCATCATCGATTTCTCATCCCTACCCTGTATCGAACACAGACACGATTCCACAGCAATCCAATCCAAACTACATCGACATGATCAACAATTACGTCACTAATGTTCTGCATCGTGATTGGCTCTCACTACAATACCAAAGGACATTGTGGCATGGTTTGGTTCAAAGTCAGTCCGAGCAGCGACACCAAGAAGTAAGAATGAATAGAGAAAATGGATATCATGGATCATCTGCCAGTTCACATAATGAAAGCAGTTCTGGCTCTGAAGAAGATGGCGTCGTCGAAAGGCTGTTTAGATTTAGTAAAAACAGACGACATACACAGGTAAGCAATCAAAAAAGAAAGCATGACAATGGAAATTCAAACCATAAGAAAGTGCCACGAATCAACATGACAGGATGTTCCCCGTTTGAGTATGAACGATCAGATTACAGATTAAGTTCGGATGATTCATCGTCCGGATATCCGGATTCCGGATACGATACCGTGACATCTAACTCTCCGGTCAGTGATTAGATGAAACCATCTATCGTTACATGTTCTATGTCAACGCGATATCACGACAACTTTACCGCCGTGTTTGACACTTATTTAGATGCGTTCTAGCATCGGCCAACGCGAGATCACGACAATGTTACCGCCGTGTTTGACACTTATTTGGATACGTTCTAGCATCGGCCAACGCGAGATCACGGCAATGTTACCGCCGTGTTTGACACTTATTTGGATGCGTTCTAGCATCGGCCAAAGCGAGATCACGACAATGTTACCGACGAGAAACCCAAAATGCTTTATCTTTCACTGACATAATTTGGCCACGTTTGACACTTATTTGTACCAAAACGGCCTTTAAAAACATCATGGCAAAATGGCGTACAGAAGTATACTACTTCAGGTAGTTGACTTCATCGCACATCTTTCATTTGTATGTGCTGGATAGTTTCGGTGATCTTGCATCGCAAACCAGGTTCAGATTTAGTTTGGAATTGTAAAAAAAGCCGACACATACAACAGCGGTGTTTGCTGCGAAAATTCAAAATTGAAAGAAGCTTAAACAACCTTTATAACATACATATACATCGAACAAATATATGACTTACTTTTTGTCTTTGTGTTTTGTATGTGCATATTGTTATTTGTTCAATGTATTTTGTGAATTCACGAATTTGTTAAATGAGCAATTACCCCAAGCCAACCTTCGGGTACTGTAGCTAGAAAACACATAAGTAGGTGAACTGGCACCCGTGATATACTGAACGATAGTTGAAAACCTCGTTAAGCCCCAATGAATGAATCAATATTGAATTAAGTTGAAAACATGGTGGTAACATAAGACATTTGAGCTATTTCACATTTTGTCACTATGTTTTCATAAGTCATCTGTTGTAGAGGCGTCGAGAGCGTCTGTATGTGGTAAAAAGAGACAACAGTTTCCCGGCATACGAAACACCTTAAAAATAATATTAATGGCTTCCATCCTACGCGCTAATAGATGCGGGAACATATATTGTATCGTGTCAGGGTAAAAATAACGTTTGTATTTGTAACTCAACAATGAAATACCATGATCTAACTGAAATACAGTTGAAAGTCATCTACAGAAAGTTTGGGTAAAGAGTTAAGGGTTGACATGAGTTGAACAGACACTTTACCTTAATTCGTATTAAAGAGTGGTATACCGTTAATTACTCCTATTCTATTTTTCAAAAGCAGGTTGGGTAATCAGCATGACATTAATTCCTGAAAAGCAAGCGCATATTGTTAAACTGTGCATCATGAAACATCGTGTAAAAAAGTGACTCAAATAAATGATTTTTAAAATATCTGCCGTTCTGAATTATATATACATTTATTTCATTTCATAGATCATTGTCCTGTAATATTGTAATATAATGGTCCTAGCTACTTAACTGTTAACAACTGATTAAAAATAATGAAAACAAACAGAATATGACTTCGGAAGCTAAGAGATGATTTTGGACTAACCTTAACACGATAGTTTTTTCCGGGAGTTGTTCGGTCCGGGAAATATAAGATGCTGGAATAGTTGGTTTGGTGGCGGGGTGAAGAATAAGGAGGACTAGACTCGGTAAGGAAAGACATCATCAGAACATATGCCTCTCACCCCGCTGCAGGTCAAACATCTGTGTGGAAACACACCATCGTGAACCGCATAAAGGAGGGACTAAGACGAACATATGACAAAGAAGGTTCTTCTAAGGAAAGACCGGAGGAAGACAAAACAAGTGTAATTCGACTCTTTAGAAACAACAACTATTGAATAAAGAAGACAACATTGTGGCGGTTGGCAACACTTTTTTCATAACTCGTCTTCTGCTAAGGGGTCAGAAAGCGCATTGTGGCAAATAGTGACAATGCTGAAAATACTGATTGACAAAGTGTTTTTGAAGTCGTCTGCTTGTTGTTTTTTGGAAAGGGATTAACTGGATACGATCACTAGGCGATCAGCTAACAAGTGCACATCTTTTTATTTGTTCTTTAATCCCCCTTTCCAACATATGATAAAACCGCAGTAGACGACATTCAAAACGTTTACATAAAATACAGAAACATATCAAAAGACGTAAAGATCAATTATGGAATAGAGATGAAAACATTTGACAAATGGAGAACTTGCTCATGACGGGTTTTGTTATTACATGTTTAACGTCACGCCAAAACCGCCCTTCTGATATATTGACATAAATATAATTTACAATAAAAGGACCTACTTTTATAGTTAGAGTTTGGCCATAGCCGTTCTCGTGAGGCTTGTAAGCCTAGATGTTAAAACGATTAGATCATGATCTTTTTGCGTGGATGCGAATGTTGATTTTTGTTATCTGAATTACATCTCATCGCACATCCTTTACAACTAAGTTGTATTATGCCACTGAGAAACTGAGAAAAATGGCTATTCTTATTAACCATTTGCCACATACAACACATCAGCAGTAGTCAATTTGTAAACTATAGGCAAACATATGGAAACTCTATAAACGAAAGTACAGTTATTGAATAAGATTGAAACCATTTAGACAAATTCGTCTTTTGTCACAATGTTTCCAAAGTCGTCTGCTGTAGCTGGGTCAGAAAGCGTTTGCAAGTGGGAAACGGTTAAGATAAGACAATTACAGGCGACAAAATTAAATTGAACTTCTTAATATTTTCCAGTCAGTGGTGGGTACGTGTTTCCATATTTAAAACCGCACCAGATGCGATTATTGTGTAAAGGAAGGATCCTGGTCATATCTTTTAAAGGAAGAAGCAGGTTAGCCATCTAGCAGTACATCGGACAAAATATTCGAGGAGAGGCTGATGTTCAGCGTAATTTATTTAAGAAAACGTCTAAAATATTACCGTAAATGTATGAATAGCCCATAATTACCAATTTCCGCTCTTACTAAAACATTTCCAACTATATTCATTGAATATGCCAGATACATAACTGCATTGTATTGATACATGTATGTATCTTACAGAACTGAAATTCAAATTCGTGCCTAAACAAGTCCTGAGTCGCCTGTTGCAGATCAAATGTATGTGGATACAATTCATTCTTACATATATTTAGGTCGTCTAGATGTCAAAATTAAACATTGCGATTCTCATTATCATTATTGTAAAACAAACAAGCTTATCATGTCAAATTATAAAAATGAATTCATAATTTAATATGGAAAAGGCATAGCCTCAAAACGAGCACAAAATAGAACAGAACAAGATATAACATAATACTATTAAACAGAAGAAACATATCAAAAACCTTTAAATTATTCTTACAAATCAGAACAGAACTTTTAGTTACATTTTATCAAAGAGCTCTTTAATCTTTATGACCAGGGCCTTTTGTATAATCCATGATCAATCCTGAAGGATATTTGTAGTAAGTCACAAAATAAGCTCTCTGGGTCACTAAAACAGAAAGGAGTTGCTCTGAATCTAAACAACTTATTGTTTCCATCTAAAGCGGTCCAAAAATCCACCTTTATCGCTCTAGAGACTTACCTGCTAGACTGTCAGATGACAGATACAATGAAATCTGCAGTATCTAGAATATAGTTCCAACGTTGTACATTGAAGTTTTAAAACCAGCACAAATTGAGACATGACTAGAGGGGACAATATAAAAAAGTTCCAACTCTGATCATATCCCGGGTCGTGAAAGTTCATGGTGTTGGCAAGTCTTTTCTTCACTGATCATCCTTCAGATCCCGGATGTGGTCGGATGGATGTCTCCTCAAAATTGTCAGATACTCCAAACTCTCAATGTTAAACTACTGTTTTAGTTATTATAAGATGAAATGGAATGTTTAATTTTTACACAAATAATTTTAATATAATTATATCTATATTGCACTTGTTAATTGATTGTTGGGATGGGTCCACTGGGACGCATCTGTTTTGAACACCAGACTTGTCTTAGTGGAAGCATCTCTACAATGGTAAAATCACTATTGTTTACAATTTTAAGCCATGGGAAAATCACATTCTAAAGTGATGACATCAATCACATCATCATATCTATTTCCCTCATAGCGTTTTACTAACAACTCTATTTTTTGTCTAATAAATCATAGAATACAAATTTATTTAGCGGGATTCACTCTGTGATTGAAAGCTCTGTCCCAGTATAACCTAATACACCTATTATGGATGAATTCTCCAACAACTTTTCAGTCTATTTTTACCTTTGTTATATTCTCCCATCTGCAAAATGTAATACATTGTATGGGGTTGACAAGGTATATTTATTAACCTTCCTCTAGATTTTAAACCAACATGACCTATTTTTAGAAATTGGTCTAGCTATTGACAAGACAAGCTGTCTAACAAAGTGTCAAGCTGCTGATGCAAATAATGCAGTCTCTAGTGCTAAAAATATTTTTCTCAAATTTAGCCTATTGACCTAGTTTTTGACAGAACATGACCTTCACTAAAACTTAGATTAGATATCGTGAAGAAATCTATTAAAAATGTGGTTTCCACAATATTCACAAAGTTTTCCATTAATTTGGCGAAGTGACCTAGTTTTAGACCCGGCATGACACATTTTCAAACTTGGCCTAGATATCAGCAAGAAAAAGGTTAATTTGGCATAGAAACTTAGTTCTTTACCGGACATGACCTACTGGTATTTATTCGAACATAGACTAGATATCATCAAGGCAATTATATGCTGATTGTTCAAACTAAAAATTCAGCCTCCAGAGTGTTCACAAGATTTCCCTTCAATTTCACCTTGTGACCTAGTTTTTGACCTCACATGATTCAGTTTTGCACTTGGGAAAGATTTGATAGAGATAAATGTTCTGATAAACATTCAATAAAAATAGATGCCAAATGTTGCCTGTAGAGTGTTCACAAGGCAATTGGTGTTGATGCCCGACAGATGGACAAAATGTGATCACAAGAGATCACCTGGAGCACTTTGTGCTCAGGTGAGCTAAATAAAACTAGAATGGAGTGCTCCCTAGAGCATGTGTGTCACCTGCCAGGGCCTTGTCAGAAAATAAAATTTAAATTTTTGACAGAAAAGGAGCAAAAATATTTGGATTATCCCCCTTTTGTGAACCAATCACACACATTGATATAAACATCTGTCAGAAGTTTCAATGAAATCCTTTGAGTAGAAAAAAAGTTATTTGAAAACGTGATGAAAAAGTGTGACGGACGGATGGACAGACAGCGGACAAAAAAAAAGTAATCCCTAATTGCCTACCATGCTACGCAGGTGACACAATAAAATGCTTAATTTAAACAATTTAATTTGATTTAAACAAAATGTTTGAAAATAACTGTAAATTAGCTCTTATACCTAGAGCTCCCATGTACAACACATATCCAGCAGAAGGTTTAATTCCTAGACAAAATTGAAAACACTTTGGCAAACGTAGAAATTGCTTGGTTAGAATAATAATGTTTTCAAAAGTGGTCAGCTGCAGAGTTGTCAGAAAACGTATATATATATATTTATTCATTTTTTTCAGATGTAGAGACTGTAAATTTAATCTAATCTAATCACTGTCTGATATTTTAATTGTTGTGTTGTATCTAATCATACAGATGCACAGGCTACTATTAATCTAAACTAATGTCATCATATGTAACTATAGAAACTCTATTTAAATTTTACTGCAAAGACTTCAAAATGGTACTAATGGCTTTCCCTTAAATTGTTGATAGCAGGTTAAAACACCCTACAAACAAGCATGGTAAAGAGATTTACATGTAAAGTAAAATTCAGACATTAATTAACAAGACAATTGAACCCATATTCAATACAGAAGCAAATATTCACTAGTAGTACCTTGTATATTTTTAAACATGTGGATTACTTTGATAACTGAAATAACCTATTTTGGTTGCTGCAGTCATTATCCATGTTTGGAAAACACAATTCGTTAACTTCAATGTTCAGAGCTCAAGAAATAGCATATTTGCATGTTATTAAAGCCTTATTTCACATCCTAATGCTAATGTTACAGCTAAATTACTCAAAAGAATCATCAGGGTGAGACCAGCCTTTGAGTAGTTACTGTACCCACAACATAGGATTAAATGAGTGCTAACTGCGATATTGTTGAAGCAATTAAGACCTGCTTACTCTTCCTTACAAAGTTCTTTGGCTGTTGCAGTCAATTTTGTATGCAGGGCTAAACTCAGGCAATGAAAGAAGAAATTTCCATCACAATGCTGAATGAGAACATCCTTGACTGGATATAAAGTCAATACATTGTGGAGTTATAAAAAAAGCCATTGAATTTGGATATGGTGAGGCATGTTTGGAACTAATTAGTGTAATGTAAGTGAACAAACATAATACAAAGAAACGCTAAAAACTGACACTTAATCGGTAAGATTGTAGATCAGACAGGCCAAATGTCGAAGTTCTAGTCACCATTTCATTTTCAATGTATTGAGAAAGCAGATAAACCAGCCAGCTGTGACGTTTGAGTAGAAGTGTAACCAAACAATGTCAGGGCGAAAAACTAACAAGACCTAATGACAGGATGTCTTTTTATTATCTTAAAAAGCTGAATTAAAACCCCCCATAAAATTCACTACTTGTTGGATTGACTTGTCATTGGTTCAAATCTGTGCAACTTGGATTGGATAGTGAATTGACTCTGACACAGATCTGCCAATGCATTTCCATCTATGGACCCAACAATTAATCACTAATAATTAATCAGCTGATCCATTGGTTAAATTAATATAATTATAAATTGGTATGAACAAAATATAAAGAAATCTAATCTTTATACATAATTAAACAAGAAAATGTGTCCATGGAACACGGATGCCCCGGTTGTTAACTATATTTTAAAACAAAACTTTTATCTAAATAAAAAACAGTCAGTGGTTAATAATATAAAATGTTGATTGTCATTTGTGTGAAGTTTCATAATGATAGGACATCAGGTTCACTAAAATCTAACTCGACCAAAAACTTTAATCTGAGCGGGACGGACGAACGGACGAACGGACGGACGGACGGACTAACAGACCGGAAAACTATATGCCCCTCATACTTCGTATGCCGGGGCATAATAACAAAATTTACACAATCAATGTGATGCAAAATTACATCACATATGAACAGAGAATATCATCAGTGGTTTTAATTAAATTTACTTATCAGAAAAGCAGATAAACAAAAGACGACATACACTGTATATATGACTATATATGAGTGCGATACACATTTGGAACACAATCCCAGTTTCATTTTAGGCAACAAAAAACAATGAACATGTCTGACATAATAAGAATGTTGCAAGGTGCTTACTATATACTATAGTACTATACTACATGTATAATTGTGATTGTGAGGTTGCAGCCCAAACTTGCCTTATGGCCCAGCAAAACACTCCTAATCTGCACAATTTGGTTTAGTTTGGTTCAAACAAATAGTCACTCTAACCAGAACCTTGTAAAATGTTAACAAGATCTAACGTTTCGCCCCAATATGGTTTTGTGACAAGTAGACATATGAAAGTAATATAAAAGACCTGTGACAAACTTATCTCCTAGAACGAAAAGAACATTCTCAATTTTTCCTGTCACTTGTTTCATAAAGGCCATTGAATCCATTTAGCAGCCGCCCACCTGCTTCCTTTAATCATCATGCCATTTGCATACAAATAGTTTGTGAAATGTGGGCCGTGACAGGTTTGCTGACAGGTTTGCTCAAGCCACTTTTCGCATGCATGACTTTTCGTAAAATCGCTGTTGCCATCAAATGTTTATGCAGTGCTAAACCCAGGCAATGAAAAATGCAATTTCCGTCACTGGGAACATCCGCGACTGAATACAAAACATCTAGAATTCTTATATATTATAATGTTTGTAAATGAACAAATGTGATGTTTGTTTGCAAAAATGCACTCGATATTAAAGAAAAACGCTATAATCGACACTTACTTGATAAACGTGTAGATCCGGCGGGCGAAATCTAGTAACCGATTCGCTTTCAATGTATCGAAAATGCAGGAAACCAGCCAGTGACTGTGCTTGATTATGTATTCTGGGCATAATCTTGCATGTTTTAAATTGTTGTTATCCCTAAATGTGTAAATAATTTATTATTTGAGATACATATTAGACAAACTTAATAATCTAGGAGTTAATGATGACTCTTCCGCGCTAGATTATCGCGCACCTGTACTGAAGTTCTCTCATAGCAACAAAGAACATTCTTATTTTACCGGTCACTTGTTTCATAAAATAAACCTGATTGCACTTGATTCTGTTGTCAAAATTTTGTATATCAAGTGGAATTACGTTTTATTCAGACACTGGACTATAATTTTAAGCCTTTGTGGCTTTATATTGTTATACAATGACATTTACAACATTTCGAATTGCACTGAAGACAGTTCCTTGACAACAAAGCCTTCGTCGCTGCGGACTACTTAGATAAACAATAAATGTTCTTGTTTAATTTATCTACGCCAATCATTTATAAGAAATGTCTTAAAAATATGAGATGACGAATAACCATAACACTTTTACGAATGCATCAACAAAAATATTTCAATTTTCGAATTATATCCAATCAGAGCGTGGGCTGCGAACCTGAAAGTCGCCCATGAAATGACATCCGGAAAAAAGGCCATACTGATTTTAATTTACCATTGAATTCTGATATATATCTTGATCTTGACTAAAGATGTTATCTAATAACTCGCTGTGCTCGTTATCAACATTATTTCAAACAAACAAGTTTATTATGTCAAATTATAAACATGAATTAATAATGTATCAACCTTATTTCAAACAAACAAGCTTATTATGTCAAATTATAAATATGAATTAATAATTTGTCAACTTTATGTTAAACAAATAAGCGTATTATGTCAAATTATAAAAATGAATTCATAATTTATCAACATTATTTCAAACAAACACGCTTATTATGTCAAATTATAAAAACGAATTCATAATTTATAAACCTTATTGTAAAACAAGCAAGCTTATTATGTCAAATTATAAAAATGAATTCATAATTTATCAACCTTATTTCAAACAAACAAGCTTATTATGTCAAATTATAAAAATGAATTCATAATTTATCAACTTTATTTCAAACAAACAAGCTTTTTATCTGTCTAAACTACGAGGTATTTTAAAAATAATTTTTAAAAGAGGAAATAATTTAACAACCTTATTTCGAACAAACAAGAGTTCTTCATCGCTCTATGCCACGAGCTATTTGACAGATGTGTTTTAAAACCTTGTTAAAAAAGGAAGGCTTATCAAAGGAATTGTCAATAGTTACCAACCTAATCTCAAACAAACATGATTCCGCCATGTTTAAAAGAAAAAATACAACACCTATGTAAACAAATCAGAATGTTCTCTGTTTAAACAGGTATTTGCTGGAATAATCAAGTTAACCAGTGACAAACTGTCTCAATATTCACGAAACTATGTTGGTACTCAATTGACTAAATATGGAAATACATAAAATATCTTTATTAATTTGATTTGATTACAATCATCTTTAAACATTCATTTAAAAAAAACAAAAAACATAACCAAGCTAGAAAACAATGGGAAAGTTTATATCCAGACATTGTATATTGATACCCATTTACGGATATGACACTTTAGTAACATTATGTCGTATTACTATGCTTTGGTTACCCGATGTCAATGTTTTATTGTTCATTTACGAAATCAATGTTTGTTTTATTTAACTATACAGCTATTTTTGACTTCGGAAACATTATGGACACTGATTCATGATATTAAGTTGTCGAGCTGACCTATATCGAATTGGTATCATAAGAACAAGTGTCTAACTAAACTTGCTATGAACGGTATATCGTAAATAAGATCTCGCTTTCTTTTAAAACATAGAAAAGATAAACTTATTTTCGATAACAAAAAAATAATAGAAAGGGAGATATTATTTACGAAATGCCATTTTAACTTGCTCACATGTGGCAAAGTTTACTCTTAAACTTAATACACAAAAACCTGGATTTGCTTTATTACTAGCAAAAACCTCAAGAAAAGAACGGTCATAATCTCCGACGAACTAAGTATGTTGTGCCACCTGTTAGTTCTGGCAATGATTCCAATTTGTCCGACTCAGACAATAATAAGCCACTAGTATCACGTCATTATCGTAAAGTACGCTCAGACAGTGAATCTGAAGATAACATTCCGTTGTTTGAACTCCACCGTCGACTTCCTGATCGTACATCACGGTAACAGTCAGAGTTATTGACAGGTGATCCTGTTTTATCTTTTACTGCCTATTCTGTTTCTGAAGATTTAGATGGGGAGGAAGTCAGTCAGTAAAATCAATAAAATAAATGTACTTAACAATTCTGTTTGTAGGCTTCGTGTAAATATAATCTTTATACTATTTTTTTGTTTTTTGCAGATCATGTATAATAGTTTGGAAGTTATAATATTTGTGGGGTCTTATGCTAATGTGTATGGCGAAGAGGACGTTGTCGTGCGAGACAATGTTGAATTTTACAAGACCAATGAAGTATCCACAACTAGAGCAAAACGGTTAGCTACTATTGTCATTGACTTTGATGAGATGGATAATTTCTTGTCGCTGATAGCAAAATACATACAATGCTGCAAGAAGCAATTGCGACTTATTCAAATAAAACCATGTATGAACCTGTCCGGATGGCTCTGCAAGGTTTGTTATTCGAAATAATGTATTCAGATAAAATACGATGTGACATTAAAAAAGAAGTTAAACAATTACGGAAAGTAGGAAATCGCGGAAAACGTGCTGTATTGGGATTTGTTTGTGATGCACTTTATTGGCTTTTTGGCTGCGTGTCAGAAAGTTATTTGCAAGGAATCAAGTCATATATGCGAACACTCGAAGAAAATCAGCCATCTATAGTACATGTGGTAGAAATGTAATGACTGAAAATATTTCATTGATTTGAAAAATCATGTTATGATTATCTAAAACTAGTCCGTTTCGACAGTATCATATTATTTAAAATTGGTGGGAGTTGTAAACATAGTCAGAACAGAGAAACTGTTCAGGATCTAACCATTTCACTAGATGTGCTTATTTTTATACACGGACTTATCATTTTAATGATTTTAAAACCTAAAATTATCTGGGATGTTTATGTGCAAGTTCTTTTTTTGTCGCACATTTGTACAAAAGCTGTCTGCAAAAATATGGAAATTATTCATTAATACATCAGTTGTTATCAAATAGGGGTTGAATATGATGTGACAAAGGGGGATATTGCATATTACGCGCATCTTCTCTTTCTGATACAACTGTTTTAAAAATGCATCTGCTGCCGTCCAAATGTATCTGTAAGAGGGAAATGTTTGTTTTTAACAAAGTTGAATCGTCTGCATATAAATTAAGGTTCATTACTGTTCAAAGATAAACATTCTGCACTTAATATAAATGATTCGGTTTCACTATTCACTTTGATTTTCTATGTAGGAACGGGTTAAGTACATAACATGATTAAGACAACAATTCACAATACATGGGTTTATTTAAATAGTGACACATGATGAAGACATAACTTAACAATATATGGGTATTTTTACATGGTGACACATAATGAAGACATAACATTGCAATATATGAGTATATTTGCATACTGACATCTGATTAAGACATGCATTCACAATGAATGGGTATCTTTAAATAGTCACACATGCTTAAGACATAACTTAACAATATATGGGTATATTTACATGGTGACATAAGTTGAAGACATAACTTCACAATATATGTGCAAATTTACATGGTTACACATGATGAAGACATAACTTCACAATACATGGGTATATTTATATAGTCACACCTGATTTAGACAAAACTTTACAATGTATGACTATATTTAAATAGTGACACATAATTAAGACTTAACTTTGTGTATATTTAAAAAGTGACACATGAATAATACATAACTTTACAATACATGGGAATATTGACATGGTGAAACATGATTAAGACATAACTTATACAATATATGGGTATATTTACATAGTGACACATACTATTGTTTAAATAGAATAGCGTTCATAACTATTCAGTATCAAATTTGAAAATGCAGGTACGTGTTAATGACATGTATAAGTAGATTTGTACGAAGTTATGATTCAGGTCAACATCGTTAAGTTATATTATGATAATTAATAATGAGCCGTTTGGTGCGAATTTGTGTCCTGTTCGATTAAGAGTCCATTTTATCAAAGAAAAGGACAAGTACGCACACCTTAGATTCGGAAACATCACCAAGTACTTTGTAAAGAAGACTCATATAGGGCCACTTAGTACATAAACTTCTGTTTACAACACTCATTTATGATCTAGATTCATTTAGTATTTGCAACACTCACTTAGGACCTCACAGTAATTATATTTGCAACAGAGTTGCAAGTACTTGTATTTGCAGCACTCCGTTTGGAACACCAAACACGTTGCATTTGCAACACTCCTATAGTCATCAATCACTGTGTACGTGCACACACGCATAGGAAAACATAGTAATTGATGTTTGCAACACTATTTCAGAACAACACAGTTATTATTATTTGGATTATTCCTTTAGGACTACTAATCACTGTGTATTTGCAACACTCCTTTAGGATCACCGAGTACTTCATATTTGCAACACAACTTCAGGACCATAAAATGCTACACCTGTATGTACAA
This sequence comes from Serripes groenlandicus, assembly GCA_031761405.1. Classification (NCBI taxonomy): domain Eukaryota; kingdom Metazoa; phylum Mollusca; class Bivalvia; order Cardiida; family Cardiidae; genus Serripes; species Serripes groenlandicus. The sequence continues at coordinate 2,642,656 of JASEVX010000021.1, forward strand.
CACTATTTTAGGACCATAAAATGCTACACCTGTATGTACAACACTATTTTAGGACCATAAAATGCTACACCTGTATGTACAACACTATTTTAGGACCATAAAATGCTACACCTGTATGTACAACACTACTTTAGGACCATAAAATGCTACACCTGTATGTACAACACTATTTTTGTACCACACACTGCGTACGACTGTATGTGTATTATTTATGTAGGCAGCACTCACCTATGATTAGTATATGTGTTATAATAAACTAATTGAAATACATGTGTTCATTTAAATACACATATACCCACTCCCAGTAGTCATCGTGGAGTTACTGATGTCAGCGCCTATTCCATACCATAGTACATGTTGGTCATCCAGCAATCTTGGCTAAGTGTGTTTTCACGGAGATATATATGAGACTGAAACACTGATAAATATCCAACAAATCTGATCGAGTCATTCACATCGAATTGTTAATACATTTAATAGGTAAGATTAACAAGATGTCGGTTATAGATTTGTTGTATGTGAGAACAGTTTAAAGGGACTGAACACCATAATGGTCCAAAATCGTTATATTTTATACTTATTCTAATTAATCCAAAATACGTCCATATATATGTAACGGAATGTTGTAGAAGGTCGTACAAGTCTTGTTTTTCATTATTTCATAGAAAATAAGCAGTTAAAAAAACGTCCGCTCCGTGTTTTCCCGTTTAAAAATACCGTGGAATTTCCTCTTACTCATTTGAATTTGTGGATTCAATTCGGCATTCTCTAACACTATCGACTCATTACATTCATGTATGCGTGAGTGTAAGGAACGACAACTCTGCGAAGGAGATTGTCAATTTGGTTGTAGTGATCACGTGATAAATATACAGCGATATTTTTAGATTTATTGGGTTACTAACCCAGAGATTTTACAATGCAAAATAACGAAAAATCTCCGCAATATTAATAGTGTGCATATATTGTAGTACATCAGTCAGCAAATATCAATGCCTTACATGCAAAAACATCAAGGTAATAGCGATTTTTAACAATTTTCTTTTTTTTTCGCTTTTTTCTCATATTGGATTCAGTCCCGTTAAGGATGCATGGCGAAAAATGATAGTTGCTCTACACTGTTATACTTTTGTCGAAAGCATCAACTTATGCTACATTACATATAAATGGCCAATGAAGACACATGTAAGACTCTACCTATGCAGTAGGCTCACCTACATCTTCCTTGTACGCGGGAGACAATGAGACCCCCAATCGCCAAAAGATGGCACATATCTTGTTGCAGATATATTGGATGACACACCGGATACACTTCTATCAAGAATTACTAACGATGAAGTGACGGATATAGTAACTAGAATTGATGATATATAATCGGTTAAAGATAATATAAACGAGATGTTTAAAGCAGTTTAAGAGTTAGCATTGTCAATTTCAGACAAGACACTATCAACACCAGTGTTCAATAACGTTTTACCGGAACCAGTTGGTGAGATAGATGTCATTGTGAGACTTGTTCCAGGTACGAGAACTTTGTTGTTACGTTGGTATTAATTCATTGATTGCATGTGTTCACCCTTGCCATTGTAAGATTTGATTCAGGTATGAGAACTTTAGTGTTACGATGGTATTAATTGAATAAGTGTATGTGTTCACCCTTATGGCAAGCTGTTTGCAAAATAACTAGACTTTCAGAAAAACCTGTGATCTCAGATGATAACGTAGGTTCTCACATGAGATCCTAAGTTCTCGGTCGAGAACCTAAGTTCTCATGTGAAAACCTAGGTTCTCGTAGTTAGTGTGCAAACACCCTCGTCATTGGGAGACTTGAATCAGGTAAGAGAACCCTGACCTTACATGGGTATTAATCCATTTGTAGTTGTATTAATGCTTATCAGAAAATAAAAGGTGTTACGGCCCATTATTATATACATGCTGATCATGTTTAGAATTGTAGTTGTATATACAATTGATCGCCCAATGTAGACTAAAAGTTAGTTATATATACATCATTGTGTAACAGTTTATATAAATTGAAACCGCGTTTACAGATGGATTTTGTGTAGTGTCACGCGTTTGTTGTGTTTGTATCAATTACATACTCAGCTCTGTTAAAATCAAACCGTATGAATCCAGACCTGTTGTCACGTGTCCGATTCTACAATTATAATCGTTATGGCTCTTTTAGTTGTAGGCGGACAGTGTTGACTCTTTATTGTTCGCAGATGCATCCACATCCATTGTCTTATGCCACGGATCCACCACTGCACCACTGTCTTCCACTAGATAACAGAGCTAGATCAAGAGATTTGGGGTTTTGATGCATCTGCATACAGTAAAGTGTCAAGCAAATGTGTGCAACCACACATTCTCATAGGAGCCTGCACAGTGTTCATGTATGTTATATGTAATTAAATGATTATTTCGATTAAGAAAATGGAAGTGTAACACAACTAGTTGTACACCAATATAATCTTATATGCTGCCAAAGTGGTGGAGTGTCAGTTATACCTAAGATTTCTAGGCGCAGCTCAAATATTCATAAACTGTTTACTGTATGTAATTATAAGCTGTAAAATGTGAACAGGTCATATCACTGCAAGTTGGAAATAAATTAAAGTTCATAGAAATGAAAATCAATTGCAAATTGGAGGCATTCTTCAATTAATATCACAATTATTTATTCTCTATTTTTCTAGAAGTTCAAATCAACGTTGAAGCAAATGTATACGTTACACCTAAATGAAGCTATTTTATGAAAAGCTTAAAACGTTCAACAACTACGGTTTTTATTGTTTGAAGCGTAAAGTTTGGTTTTAAATGGTTTACGTTTCACGATAAAGTGTGTTGTTATAAAAACATAAAACAAAAAAGATATATATATATCACAAATGTTTACGTATAGACATTTAACCTTACTGAAGTAAATTTGTTATGGTTTAAGATTGAAAATAAATTACTTTGTTATTACCGAAATTTATATAACAGACATGTCCGGGAACTTAAAAGTGTTAACAGGGAATTGTTATGTACGTTGATTAAAAAGAAAAGAAAGTTCGTTGCTATAAGAAATAATTCGGGGACAGAGAATGTAAAATCATTCATCCATTCTCCACATACAGAGGCTTTCTGACGCATCTGCAGCAGAAGTCTTTTGAAAATATTGTGGCAAATGGAGAAATAATTCATCCTTATTATATCTCCCTCGGCCCCTCTGTTTTCAGCTCTTTCCAATAGTCCTACGTGTACTTTCTTTTTCTGTAGATTTTTATTACTTCTGTCAATATGCTTTCGAATTCATCTGCTGCAGATGTGTTATATATGGGAAAGGGTTACATATGACGTGCAGTCCTATACAATTTCGACGACTAGAAATTCGACATATCTATTTCTGTGTATGTGTATCAGCTCTAAAGGTTGGATAGGTTAACATAATTATATTCTTCCAAACATGAATGTTGGAAGACTGGAGCCACCATAAAATTAATTCTATGTATAATTTCGGAAAAAAACATATAAAGAAAGATGTTTTTCTATGAACAGATTCTAGTTGTTTGTCAATATGAATAAAGTATTGAACAATATTTCACAGGGGATTATTTGACGATTATTGACAGTGTTACAAATAAAGAGACCCTTTACCAGAAATAAAAAGGGTATCGTCGGTAATTAGGTGCTCTACTTTGAAGCTGCCATTGAAGGTCAATGCTACAGCACAAGTTATAAATATGTTCCCCAGGATAATTATATACCCGGTAAGGCTCAGGGGCGGGGGGGGGGGGGGGGGGGGGGGGGGGGGGGGCGAATTCTGATTTCATTATACGATTAACATATGATATTCGTACATCGAAGATAGTCCGCATTGATTTTAAAAAAGTGCGACCGTTGATAACTCATGTATTTTAATAGTTGAAACTGTTATATAGTATAGTGATTGGGAAACTGTTTAAACGATATCGCTTTTATTAAATGTTAATCAGATCATGGATATACGTATCTTGAGTTTACATTTCGGAAGGGGTTACTTCTTCGAGGCGCGATAGCTGTATCGGTTTCGACGAGGGCTATTAATCAAGGAGTCGCGAGTCCGAATCCTGATTCGGTTCGTTCTTGCGGATGATTGACACCTTCCACCATTGATCTAAATAGACCACGCGTGAAGTTACAGCTACCTGTCGCACAGAAAATACATTTTCAGGTGTGTTAATGTATTAAATAGCAGATTTATTTCAAGGGGCATAACCTTTTTTGTATCTGATTTTATGATTTCTCAAATCTTATGTTTTTAACTCCCTTTAACTATTGGTCCGCTGTTTGACATTTTAAAGAAATTCGATAAATGATAAAACTTGAATTCATTTTTCTTAACAAATCAAATGTTATAAGCAAAGTAGTCGAGTTGGTGTTGTTTCGATTAAAAGACTGTATGACCTGGACGAATACCTTGCAAACACAGACCCGATATTATATCAGTCAACCATATCCATAGTGAAGCGGTTAGTGTGTCCGCCTTGGGAGCTAGAGATCAGGGTTTGCTCCACGGTCGGGTCATACCAAAGACTTTGATAACTGTAGTAATACATTTTTCATTGACGCTCAGGGTTGCGGGGATAGCATAATGATTCATAAATCATACCGGTAGTACTGGTAATTTACCCATGAAACGACGCGATATAATTGAAATACTGTTGTAAACGGTTTAAAATAACATTCAGCTCACAACTTTCAGTGAGAACATTGATTGATTGGGGTTTAACGCCGTTTTTAACAATTTCTCAGTTATATCAATGCGGCCAGTTCACCTACTCATGCATGTCCTGGTTTTCTCGCAGCAGTACTCCAAACAACAATGTTCCCAAGAAACTGGCTGCTTTTCCACATAGACTGAGCCCATTGGTGGAAGACGAATGACGCATGTCGCATTGACTTTTGTCAATCCTTGGAAAGAAAGTTGGCCGAGCCGGGATTCGAACTCACAACCCCTGGATTGACAGCCCGCGTCGCTACCGACTGAGCTACCGAGGCTCGGCTTCCGTGAGAACAACACAATAGACTAACACTATATCATACACGTCTAGCGATATTTGGGTTTAAAATTGAAACCTAAAGCGAGTCTGTGCATCTTAACAGTCCGTTTGTTATGTATATATGAGTGTTATACTAGAATAATTGAATGTGTGTAATTAATAAAGATTATAGCTGAGTGTTACTTTTCACAGAATGACTAAATGGCTAGACACGGCTCTCACTTTTAAACACAAATCAATATATTACTCTTATAGCAAAAACATTGTTTTTCCTCCTATTTATCTGACCACGTGTTTTCCTCATAGTTATCTCAACACGTGTTTTCCCTTATATTCATATAAACATGTAAAACAAAACAGTACACACATTTGATCAACATACATTCCTGTCATCAAGATATACGTAAATTACCACATAGATCAGACACAGTTCAATTTTGTCGAATTATTTCTCTTATTTTGAAATACGAATTTTCTCATTCTGATACAATTTTGTTAACCCTTTCCAACTTGCTAACGCAGTTTGATGCATCTGCAGCAAACGTTTTTTTAAAACTTTTTTTGCAAAAATAAATTGCTGTTAATGAGTAATTTCTACTTTTGTCTGAATGCTTTTAACTCTGTTCAATTATTACATTTTCATGTATCTAGTTGTTTATATATGTTGGTCGAGATGGTTTAAAAGTCGTCTGTTGCAGATTTGTTGCTTATCAGGGTGTACTTGGGAAAGTATTTACATTTCTGTGCAGTAAGTAACATATTAATACATCTTTGATTTATATGTTACCTTATTACAACAATCATTAATTCATGCATACTCGTTACTGAATCCTGTCTGCGTTTCTCCAAATTGTGAAATCAACGTATATATCTATGTTTAGCATTTAGTCGACTAGTGACGTCAGCGGCAGGGAAGATTTCCAGTACAATGTATCCCGTCAGCCCTTCAACTTACCCGGATTATAATTGTGAACTGTTCATTGTGGAAACACCCGGAAAGAATATTCAAAAAAAAATTGACACGTTTTTGACTTCAGGAGATATGAACAGCTGCAATAAGAACGTCAGTGTCATGGTAAGTTATCAATGTATTGAACCTTTTCCCTGAAATTGACGATAGGCCTTTTTAAATCGTTGGTGGGAAATGAAATACAGATGCTCGTTTTGTTTTCCCATAATTGTTTGGTATCAGGGATTAAGCCCTGACAGCTGAATCCTTTCGGCAGCGGAGATTCTTGAAATCGTTGTTGGGATATGAAATACAAATGCTTGTTTTGTTTTCCCATAATTGTTTGAACTCAGACATTAAGCCCTGGCATCTGAATCCTTTTGGAAACAGAGATTCTTTAAATCATTGTGGGAAAATGAAATACGAATGCTCGTATTGTTTTTCAATAATTGTTCGAAATCAGGAATTAAACCCTATTTTGAAATAAAAACATTCTGATTCTAATACGAAAATCTTAACCCTTTCCAACTTGCTGACGCAGTTTGATGCATATGCAACAGTTGTCTTTTTAAAAGCTTTTTTTGCAAAAAGAAATTGCTGTTAATGAGTAATTCTACTTTTGTCTCCATGCTTTTAACTCTTTTCAATAATTATCACATTTTCATTTATCTAGTTGTTTCTATATGTTTGCCGAGATGGTAAAAGTCGTCTAATGCCGAGTTGTTGTTTATGAGGTTGTACTTGGGAAAGTATTTACATTTCCGTGCAATAAGTAATATATTAAATACATAGTACATCTTTGTAATTTATATGTGACCTTTTTCCAACAATGATTAATTCATGCATATTCGCTACTAAAGCATATATATCTGTTTTCCTAAAAATTGTGAAATCAACAAGTATCTATTTTTAGAATGACTAAATTGCTAGACACGGTTCTCATCATGTATAAACACATATCAAAATCTTGCTATTATTAAATAAACGTGTTTTTCCTCATATTTATCTGACAACGTGTTTTCCTGATGTGTATCTCAACACGTGTGTTCCTTATATGTTCCTTATATGTATCTCAACACGTGTTTACCTTATATTTATCTAATCAAGTGTTTCATCATATTTATCTCATCAGGTGTTTACCCTATATTCATACCAATATGTGATTTTATAAAATACGAACTGTTTCATTCTGATACGATTATCTTAACCCTTTCCCGCTTGCGGAAACGGGTTTACACATCTGCAGCATACGTCTTTTTATAAGGTTTTATTGCAAACAGTAAATGCTGTTAAAAGTATTTTCTACTTTTGCCTCATTGTGTTAAATAATTATACTTTCATTTATCTAGTTGTTTCTATAGTTTTGCCTAAATGGTTTCAAAATCCTCTGCTGCAGATTTGTTGTCCAACAGAAAGTGCTTATCAGGCTGTACTTAGGAAAGTGTTTACATTTCCGTGCAGTTAGTAAGATATTAGTACATCTTCGTCATGTATATATGACCTTATTTCAACAATAATTAATTCATCCATATTCTCTACTGAATCCTGTCTGCCTTCCTACAAATTGTGAAATCACGGGTATATCTATGTTAAGCATGTAGTCGACCATTGATGTCAGCAGCAGGGAAGATTTCCAGTACAATGTATCCCGTAAGCCTTTCAACTTACCCGGATGATAATTGTGAACTGTTTATTGCGGGAACGCAGGGGAAGAAAATTCTAATTATTGTTGACACGTTTTTGACGGCAGGAGATCTGAACAGCTGCAATAAGAACGTCAGTCCAGTGGTAATTTTTTAATATATTGAACCTAATACTGACGATAGCTATTGCATTTTGAAATCGTTGTGGGAAAAAAGAATACAGATATTCGTTTAGTTTTTTTAAAATTGTTTTAAATCAGGAATTAAGCCCTGACATAATCTTTTTAAAGCAGACGACTTTTGAAATCGTTGTTGGAAAATGAAATACAAATGCTCGTTTAATTTTCCAGTAATTGTATGAGATCAGGTATTAAACCCTGATATTTATCCCCCTTTGGCTTTAGACAATTCTTGAAATCATTGTGGGAAAATGAAATACAAATTTTCCTTTTATTTTCCCTTAACTGTTTAGGATCAGAAATTAAACCCTTCTATCTGTCTACTTTTGGATTTAGACAATTCTTGAAATCATTGTGGGAAAATGAAATACAAATTTTCTTTTTATTTTCCCTTAACTGTTTAGGATCAGAAATTAAACCCTTCTATCTGACGCATTTAGGCAGCAAACGACTCATGGAAACTATGTGGGGTAAATGAAGACATTACTCGTTTAGTTTTCCCATAATGCTTTCAATCAATCACAACGACCTAACATACACAGCTTTTCGGTGTTTACCACTGACTTTTATCAAACTAATACCATAGTCATGGTTCGATGTTAGATTTCGTGTTATATGATATATATGATCCGTGCCTAGCCAATTGCTATTTGTCTTTCCCACAGACAAGCCATGATATAACTACAACAATGTCTTAAACTTCAATCAAGCACAATGACCTATTATACACAAATTTACACAAATTTACTAAATTAATACCACCGTCATGGTTAGATGTTAGATTTTGTTATATATATATGATCCGCTTCTAGTACAGTGAGGTCCCATTGCATCTTACCATATCCTTCACTGTCCGTCTACATCAAGATTAGACGGAATTTTCTGTGTTTACTGAGTTTTACTAAATTTATACCGCAGTCATGGTTGGATGTTAGATTTCGAGTTATATATATGATCAGCGTCTAGTGAATTGATGTCTTATTACATCTGCATTCACATAGTCTATCCGAGCTTTCCTTTACTTTTCGTTTACATGTTTATTAGACTTGTGGGCATCATTTTACTAAAATAATACAAATGGAGCCACAACATTTGTTTGCAAATTTACCATTGTATGATCCTGCCAAGGAGAGTCAGTTAGACCTCAAATCCGTCGTTGATGTATGAAGTTGTTTTGGTTAAAGGACACATACACCTCTGACAGGATAACAACACCCGAAGCACTGGTTTTTTTCTATCAAAGAAAAGCTGTGATATAATTGTCAAGGAATTTTAAGCGTTGTAAAACAATATGCAAAGACTTTCCATTTCTAGATCTGACCGCGTGTATTCAGTAAAACCGTGTTTTAACTAACAGTAGCACACAACCGATTAAATTACAGCTATTTATCTGTCAAATGGTCTTTCAGAAGCATGTAGATTACTTAACCTGATTTTTTTGGTGAATTATGCATACATGTCATGTTCGTGTATCGTATGTATACATGTGACGAAATATTGTTTTGGTCTGTCAAAAAGACATTACTTATAATAATTGACGATTTAACTACTGTTAGCCAACGCCACTTTTTTAAATGAACGCACTAATGTGTTTCAATATTTTCACAGGTTGTTGACATGGAAGGTGGTGCAGAAGAGATGTTTTGTGGGAAGTTGCGTCCCTTTATTTGGGAGTCACGTGGTTCAGGAATGATACTGGTATACGTTGCTGGCAATATTTTACCGAAACGTTCTCTTTTTTGGACATTTAAAACTGGCATTCTCAGCAAATATGAGGAATACAATATCGTGTACGTCCATTCAGAAAAGTGTGACACTCATTGACATTGTCAATATGAGGGAACTTTATTAAACTATAATACCTAACACATATGTCATTTTTAACCCGTAATGTACGTGCGATAAATGAAAATGGAATACTACTTTTTATAGGTTATAATTTATTTACTCTACAACGGGTATACAATCTCTCAGAGTACACTCTCTGTCTATGCATGGTTATATCCTATACTATGGTTATATGATAAGAGAATACATTTATACAGACAATACAAAACAAAAGAAGCGATGCCAAGAATATGATTTGTGTGAAAAACAGAAATAAAATGTTTAAACATGTATCGCTTTATTGTTTTCGCTATGAAAGGTCAAAGTACGATAACTATCGAAATGTATTCCTTTTCCCAAAGAAGTTTAATACTCGAATAATATACGAGCCGTTCCAAGAAAAAAACAACCTTTTGGTATCTGCGAAATGTATCGACCCATATCAGCTTGCACAGTCCACGCAGGTTTATAAGGGCCGACACATTCCGTCTTAGGGGAATAGGTATAGAGTAATGATTCCTGAAACAGAAAATCCACATGAGACGGGAAGTGTCTGTCCATGTTAGCCTGCGCGGCATGCTTAGGCTGATCCGGGTGGATACTTTACGCAGAGACAACAATGTTTGTTTTGTCGTAGGTTGGCTCATACATTCTTTCGCATTTACAGACTTCTAGAATGTCACTCGATTGTTAAAGACTGTACACAAAACTGTATAAGATGAATCATCGTCTGTAACGATAACAGATACAGTGAAATTATTTGTTGTTATGGGAAAAGGAGAAGTGGATCCTTTTTAGCTTTTTGTCTGTTTTCAACAATGCTTTTGAGCTTTACAGCATATGTTTTCTTGAAATATATATCGGTGTTAAACTTCCAATGTCTCATTCATTATCTTGTCAAAAAGTGCATATGATGATATACAATACAAAACAACATAATATGTTTATTCAGTAATTGAGGCTTCTGGCCCATTATATAATTATACATATACATAAAATGTTTACATCTCTCATTTGATCTCTTTTCAATAAATTTACGTGCAGTAATTGAAGGCCTCTTATTGTTTCTTTCAGTTGTTTTCAAAGTGTTTTGCATTTGTGTTTCACTAAGAAAAGGATTAGCATAAGTTTAAAGTTCTGAACTCCAGATGGAGATGTGCAACGTTTGGCCTAATTAGTATGTCCAACCAGTAAAATTGATGCATAAACGATCAATATTTAGATGTTAATTGTGCTGGAAAGTGAAATAATTACTCTTATATTATCTCAGAATAATGATTATAATAGTATAAGACAAGTTTTAAACATTTTTAAAACTTTGATTTTACTATCTATAATCTGGAGTTCAACAACTTTAAAGATTGTACAGCAAAAGGTATAAGATGCAGTTTTGTCAATAACGGTAACAGATGCAGTGAAATTGAAATAGACATCATGGAAAACAGAAAAATGGATCATTTTTCCACAATGTTTTTTGAAATTAACTGCATATGTTTTCTTCCAATGTAAAGCGGGAATATATTTCTAACTTCCCTTTTATCAGCTTGTCAAATACCGCATTCGATGTAATACAAAACAATGTGTGTATTTAGTAATGTTGACTTCTGGCTCATTATACAATTCTACATAATATACAATGTACATACTACGTTTACATGATTGATCACACAGTGAAGAGGTTCTAAAATATAAAAAGTTCTGTATGCGTTTATAAGAAGCTCTTGTATTTTAAAACAGACACAATAGGAAAGTGTTTATTATGTTCATCTTTCCTTTCATCTATTCTCAATGAACTTACGTTCAGTAATTGAACGCCAGTTGTTTTCAAAGTGTTTCACTATTGAACGGATTTACATGTGTTAAGCACAGACGTAACAATATGTAGTTACCCAATAGTAAGTAATGATATCAGTGCTTGTAGCTTGTTATAAACAATTTAAAAAACATATACAGATACATATAATTTAAATTTAATCAATTATCATATTAATTGAAAACATATATGGCTTTGCTATAATTAACTATTTTCCGTATAATTTAGCTTCCTGATTTTAAGTGATCTTACCAAATATTTCGCGAGAGCTTTTATGGAAATAGTTCTAGGCTCAACTATTATTTCATTGAATAGTTTTTATTGTTGGATATGATGAGTTTCATTTTCCGTGGAAGTGTCAGGTCCTGTGCTCACCATAAGCAGAACATATCACCAAGAAATCCAATTCATCTTCCACCACATTATATTTCGTTTAAGGCACCAATCACAAACAAAGCATAAGTTATGGTCCATATATGAATTAACATTTAACTAATGGCTTTAGCGTCTGAAAATTGATAATATATGCTAATTATAAAACGACAGACCAATTGGTAAATATCTTTCTGTATTTAAAAGTAATTTGTTATATATGTGATAATTTATTTTCGACGAATCACCTATATGTGTCGCAAGACTTGCGGGAGAAAATAACTTATTAAAGGTTTTTTTAAAAATCTGCAGACATTTGAGTGAATGTCCTACTCCAAACAGATATCCACACAAACGCAAAACCGTTTTCATCGAGCCGTCTGAACATATAATTGCACTGTTTTGGGATATATTGTATCTGACATTTCTGTAGCTTAAGCTAGAATTGAATACATTCTGACATATATGATACAGCATGGGGATATCTACAACATTAACGTACCATAAATAAATTGGCAGTATTTTGATTTATAGAACTTAAACATTTACAGTAGTCAATATTAACAGGTTCTATCGTATGGCCATATTCATGGCCCCATATATCTGACGCGCGAGACAGACAGTTTTTTTAACCATCGAGGCCAATAATTTGAAAGCATATTGTGGATTAAAATGACCAAATTTTCTTTGTGATCTTAAAACGCTAAAACACGCTTTCTTTTGCTTATGCAGATTGTTATTTTTTACCTTTTCTTTTGTTAGGAAACAATTTTTTAATTAGTTTTATAATACAACCATTTTGAATAAATACATATTTTTGTAAAGACAATATTAAGTTCCATGATAACTGTTTTAAAATATCTATGGATAGCATTTTACTGGTGCTGAAAGCGAATTACAGTGTCGGATACACACGAAACAGTGTATGCAGATTCCTGTCTTAGATTAAACAAAATTATATAAGAGCTATTTAAATGTCATGAACACTGATGTGGACCTTTTAACTCAACACACATTATCAGCAGAGACTTATTTTAGCAAATAGGTATCAGTTTTAATGAAAGTGTAATTATCCTGTTAAGTTTTAAACACTATGGTAAACATCTTCTGATGCAAATGCGTACACATATAACCGCAAGTGGTAGTGGGTATCAAAACGCCTATTTTGATAACAAAAAATAAGCTAAAAGCTTATGTAACATCAAAATAGCAGTACGATGTTATGGAGATCTGGAAACAATGAGGGTACAGGAGAAATTGCTCATTTTGAGAAGATTTTTTCTATATCTTAAAATGTCTTCAAATTTGTCTGCTGTAGAAGTGTCAATAGTCGCCTGCATCAGGGACCGAATTACACGAGCAATTAAAATACAGTACAGTTTATATTTGAACTTAATGGTTTCCACTCCGCTTACATCCAAGGAGCAAAATGACTCCTAAACCTTTTTATCAGCACTTTCTGACAACGACTTTTAGTATTATCAAATCAACACACTGAAATATATATAATATACGTCTTCACATTTATAATATTTAAGGAAAATAGTTACACGAGCAACTTAAATGCATCCCAACAGTGAACTGACAGCTTTACCGATTCTATATTTATCGAATAATTACCTGATAAGCAGAAACTATATTCACAGGATTACCTAATCCTTGAAAATGACTGATGTAAAATATGTCATCCCTTTCACAATATATTACTGCATATGGACTGTTTATCCCACATATTTCTTCATAAAATATCCGTATATTTTTACAGGATGAAGAGATGATATGCATATTGTATGACCCTCGTCCAGCTATATAAATATTACCTTTCCTATCTACTGCCAGACTGCGCGGGGACATCAGATCATCATGTGTATATACATGCTGTACAGTACCGTTAAGATACATACTTGTCACACTGCTATTTCCTTCATCTGATACATATAGTGTGCTATGATCAGGACTTAGAGCAATGCAACATGGCTCGTCAAAATAAGATTGTCCGTTTTCATCTAATGAGATAATTTTTAATATTTGTCCATCTAAATCAATGACTTTTACAGAGCCAGGATTCAGAAAAGAGACAATGAATGTGTTGTTAGTATAAACAATACCACAACAATCACCACTAATGTTCACTTCCTTCACTAAAGACAATGTCTGACCTACCTTTATGAATACAAGTTTATTGTCACATAAAACGACAATCTGCTCTGGTTCTATACGCGTTATATCCCATGGCCGTGTAGGTAGTTTAATACAGGATATAACTGTGTTTTTGTTAACATCAATTATCTTAACACTATAGGTAAGACAATCAATCAAAGATAGCATGTTGTTTTCTAACATTGCTCCACCTATAATACAGCCGTCATCACTTGAATCTGTAGAATGGCGGGTATTGACTTCACCAATATATTTCAATGATACCGAACGTGAACAGCGGAATGGGGAATTATAAGCAACAAGAAGTGAAGGAGGGAAAGGAGGTAAGGTAGGTAAATGGTGTAAAGTAGGTAAACGAGGTAAACGAGGTGGACAACGTGAACGAGGTGAACTGATCACGGATATACGTTGTTGTGTGTTCATAAAACTAGACCTCTCTTCAGTGACAGCAATCATCGCATCACACGTTGTAGAAACTGATTCAGTTGATTTGTTATCCTTGATACTTTGTTCGAGGGAATCTAAAGTCTTATTATTCTCGGACCTACATTTCTTTACTTCAGAAATAAACTTCGAGTTGTTCTGCACCACGTCATCCTTTCTCTTCAATGATAATTTCTTCATATTTTAGTTTGATAAGATCAGCTTTTACGCTCATCAGAGATCTATACTCTCCATTTGTATCCAATTATGTCGCAATATCGTTGCTAAGCTCTAATCTACACCTTTTGTGTTCAATGGTAGCACAAAAAGAACGGAACAGCAGCATTCCTAATGGATTTTACATTATTATTTAAAAAGTTTCCCGTTATGTTTAGTAAACAAACTTTCTTCTAACGAAGAATACTTGTTTGGCATCCTGTCTCGATCTAGGAGATGATGATGTTTCGATGATTTAGTTTTTTCTGTGTACTTTAGTACAAGGCTCACATAAGTATTCATTGAAATCTGTACAATATATTACGTTTTTTTTCTCTTCATCTCCACCTTTACATCGGTTATAGAGAATGTTAGTACTCAAGTCTCTTCCCTGATACCTCCATGCAAGACGGCCAGGACTTACTGAAAGAATCAAAGAAAGACATTTACAATGACATAACTGTCACATGATAGTTTACTATCAGTAAAAGTACTTGTTTAGGATATAGCATCCTTTCTAAAACAAACATCAACTTTTACGTGAAAAACATGTATAATTGTATGCGTTCATAGGTAATAGAATAGGAAGAATCATTACCTATGAAACGTTCTGAAATGCTTCCAAATTTATGAAAAAATTCTTCTTCCTCGTATGAGATTCAGGAAGTTATCTGCTAATCTGCCATAGCCAATACTTACAAGTAATGAATGTTTTAATTTAACCTATTAATCGTATAGATCTACATGTTTGTATTTTTTAGATTATTTCCAATATAAAGTATTTAATTAAAAATATTCATGATGTAGACTATATAGACTTTATTTTTAAAACTTATGAAAAAAAAAAATTGCTCAATAAAAGCAGTGCATTGATACCTTTATTTAATATATGTAACACTTCAAGACAGAGTGAACAAATAGTATATCTCTGGTATGGAATATATCACAATCCTTTAAACCAAAAAGAGCTGCAATATATGTTTGACCGTTCAATAAATGGTAAAACGTTACACACATTATAATTAAAATGTCTTACAACAATTTGATCAAACGATTCCATACATGTCTGTACCATGGAACAGTTTATTAAAATGTGTCCTGTTGAATGAGTACATATGCCGACATTACAACATCTTGAGCAAGTCGATTCTGTAAAAGACAAATATACAATCATCTGCGCCCCGTAGAAACAAGCACACAGCATACCAGGATAATGTCTCGCAAAAGACCAGACAGGACTATCAGAGAATGTCTTCTGTATTTGCATATACAGTACGACTTTGTCAGAAAAATTCTCTTAGTCCATGCATTTATTTATCAATGGGAATATGATAATAAACACTTATGTAATTAAATACCAGTGTGTCAGAACCGTTAGTTTACTTTTCTAAGTTTTGACTAACATTTTCATTCACATTTAATCAAATAAATGTACAATATCTACAACGATTAAAGTTTGTTTTGACCTTTAATATTATACTTTTACTGATAAGATGCCCTGAGCCTGAGGCTAAATGTGATCTAATAAAATCAGTCAATGTCCGTTGTCCGTCCGTTGTACGTAGTTTCTCGTAAGGTCACTATACATAAATCTTCTCTTCTGAATCCGCTTGGCGAATTCCGAAACACTTAGTTAAACATGTTCCTTCGGTGACATTTACATAATGTTCTAAACATATTGATTGGAATAAAACTTTGATATTCAGGTGGCATCAACAAAGGAACAAACATATGAAATTCCGATTCTATTCTTATTAAATTGCTTCACTTCATTCAAGATAAATGTTTAGACATGATATATTATTGATTGGGTGAAAAACGTAGCAACCTGGCGGCATCAGATGATCAATTTGGGGCCATGTTCTTTCATTATACACTATATTCCAAAATTACATTTAAAATCGATAGTCATGAACATAGTGTACTCTATAATTTCTGTTTAAAACATTTACGGGTCTTCAGTAAATAGGATGTTTGCGATACTTAACATTAATATGAAACAGCATATAAGCCAGTGTAAAATAGAATATAGGCAAACAAGCTAAACATGACTATGTAATACTTAAAGATAAACAATCTCTGAGAAGATGTAAAGCAGGATCAGTAAGATTATTGAACATGCAAAATAACGATTATGGAATAATCACATCTTATTAACAATATTAATTTCCTTAAAGAAATCAAATAAAAGTTCAGGCTTGACAGTCTCAAGCATACTTTGTTGCCTTGAAGAACCAGTCACTAATTGGTGCAAAATCAACACACTAAAGAAGAATGTGCTGTACTGAAAGTTGAGAAAAAAATGGAACTCATTGAGGAGCTTCCTCACCTTTCAGTAAGTATGTATGCGGTAACCATGTGTGCCCAGTGCGTAGACGGGCAAGAACAATTGTTTTCGTGACGAAAGGATCTGAAAGCTGGCAGCCACTCACCAAGTACAGTCTTAACTGTGTCGAGTTTATTATTAACTGTGTCACTTTGCCAATAATCGTTAATTAAAACATTGATTAAAGGTTTAAAATCAAAATAAGATATTTTAAAAGGTAATATATCTTGCGAAATAGCAGATTTTGCAGCCCGATCAACACTTTCATTGCGGTGAATGCCCATATGACTTGGGATCTTGACTTGGGACTTGGAGGTTAAGAATACTAGGGTTCTCTACTTTGTCATTCTGAAGTGCCTGCATAGTAGACAATGAGTCAGTAACAATACTATATCGCCAATAACATTCGGATTCAATATTGTCCAAAGCCAAATGAATTGCCTTTAACTGGCAACCGAAATGTTATCACATTGCCAAACAGCGACAGTAGTAGCTCTTTTGCCATCCTTAGAACCATCTGTATAAATGCGCTCAAAGTTAAAATATGTATTTTTAATTTCCATATACTTGGATTTAAAAACAATAAGATTCATGTAGGCCTTTTTATCGGTCACATGATCATAAATTAATGATATAGCGACATCTGGACCGAACCGGATACCAAAAGACGGAATTGTCCGTTCCTCCTTTAAAAACATTTGAAGGAATAGACTTCAGTTCAAAACAATGTTGCATAGCTAGTTTGTGTCGACGTAAATATACGGATGGTTCATTGGCTTCTACATAGAGACTGTTGACATGCGATGTTCGAAAAGCGCCCAGGGCTAGCTGTAAATCGAGATGGTGAATGGTATCAAGTAATGTATAACTTTCATGCTGAACCATAAAAAAAACATGAATAGCCCAATTTAGATCGTATTAATGACCTGTAAAGTCTCAAGAGGACTTAGTATTAAGATATTTAATATGAGAAATAAAAGTCAGTGTAATTTCGATTAATAAACCAAGGAATCTTAAACTCAGACACATAGTCATTACGTGTGCCATCTAGTGTTAAATCAGGATGTAAGTGGTGTTAACGAAATTTACAAAAGTGCATACATTTGGTCTTGCTTTTAGAAAATTTAGCCAATTTCGTTTTACCACAACTCCAGGGTTAACATATTTGATAATGGTATTAATGTTAACACTAACAAAGTGTTACAGAAAGAATACATCCCTGGGTAACACCCGTTTCCTGTTCGTGTGGTTCAGAAAAAAGTATCAACAACACATACTTTGAACTGACGACCAGTTAAAAATGCAGAACTTAAATAAGCAAGGCGACCGCTTATGCCGAAATCATAGAGATCATTCATAATTCCATACTTCCAAGACGTGTCATAATCACTTTTTAAGTCAAAGAACATTCAAAACGTAGTTTGTCGTACGTGCATACCGAGGCCTTGGCGTGAAACGGTTGTAACTAAAAACCTTTTTTGAAAACCTGGTTTAGGGGCAATTTTGACCCCTTTGTAAACAAAGCAAATTTAGGTGCCATTGCACCTAAATTTCCATTGTTTACCAAGAAATATGATTTAACGCTTTTAAAGACTTAATGGCGAAGTGATTAACCTTGGTAACAAAATACCAATTTTAGTTACAACCGTTTCACGCCAAGCCTTCGATACTCTAAAAAAATCTTCTCTTCTGAATCCGCTTGGCGAATTCCGAAACACTTAGGTAAACATGTTCCGTCCCTTACATCTACATAATCTGCTTACCATATTGATTGGTAATACACTATGATAGTCAGGTGGCATAAAAAAAAAGGACAAATGATGAAACGTCCTATTCTTATTAAATTGCTTCACTTCATTCAAGATGAATGGGTACACATGATACCTTATTGATTGGCTGAAAAACGTAGCAACCTGGCGGCATCAGATGATCGATTTGGGGCCATGTTCATTCATTATACATTTTAGTTTAAAATCTAGTCAATCGCATTTAAAATCGATAGTTATGGCCATAGTGTACTCTATATGTCTGTTCACAAACACTTTACGGGTTTTCAGTAAATAGGTAGCACCTGTAGGTTTATATAATTGTTAAAAGTAGATAAATAAGCCTTTTATGTTTTATGTAAGTGCCTTTGCTATTGGAAGGGCTCCTGCAGTCAAACTGTTAAGGCTTAACTAGTTTAATACACTTATTATACCGACCATAAAGGATATACAGAACAATTTTAAATAAAAACTGGTTTCTTACGCTGGATTAAACGGTACTTCAGTTAAATCACGGCTTTTTTGTGTATCTTACCAGTACTACCGGTATTATTTATTATTAAACATATGCATCAGTCGCAATTATCACCCCCATACCATGAGCACCACCAGGGGATGGAATTCCTAATGTTTTTAAAGTATTTACCCTGGTATGTCGCTCACAATGCGGACTCTCAAAGTACTGCCCCGATGAGACAGGGTAATACAATTGATTTGTGTTTTAACGCAGTTTTGAACAATTACATCAGGTCGGACAACTCCCTTAATAACTTCAGGTAGCTGATTATCTTTCCACATATGAGCTCATTTGTTATACTTTAATGAGGCTTACCCCATCATTTAATTCATCGAAAGGAACGAATGAAAAGGCCGATATTCGAACTCATAATCACTACGGCGACAGACCTAGTCTTTACCTACAGCAGACATGATGGAATCAAGAACTCCATTACATAACGTTAGACAACACGAAACAGACATACAGAAATATTCACATACTCTTATTTACGATCAATATGCTCTCTTTTATAGCAATGTGTTTGGTCCAAACCGCTCTCGTGAGGCTTCTAGGATGCGCGTACGACTAAATTTTGAACAGATAATATCCTGATCAAAATGTTGGGAGATGCAGACCTATTTAGATTTTTCTAAGGCGCAAAGCCCCGATGATAGGTTTTCCTTAGAAAAGGGCCATAGTATGTATACTTGTTACAACGTGACGAGCTGTCAGCGAGTGAAGGATAGATATGTAGTGTTACAAGTACATACTTGAGTGCATCGGTTAAGGAAGGTCATGCATACGTTCACATTCCAATTGTTTTTAGATGTGTTGCTATGTTGAGTTCACAAAGTTCAGTGTTATGCTAAATATCAATAAAATATATGTAAGGGTAGGGATTTATAGTCCAGATTATTCTACCGACTTTCTATGAAGCCAGAGGAAAGTGAATGAGCTAACAGTCTGGTTTTGATATATACATTATGTTTATATTCTATTTACTTTCAGAGCACTAAACGATTAAACAAATAGTCTTTATTAGACAAAACAAAAAATCTAACTTACAACTAGTTATCCTGGTGATATCATCTTCATAGTCTAATTAGTATTCTCAACTTGAGGTATTAAATATCTTTGTAGCCCAAGTAAATGTATATAATGTGCCACATATCACAGTTTCAAAGTGTATTAACACATCGTATAGCTGCAATCAATAAAGAACGTCGTAATACGTGTTATCATAATGTCAATATACCTTAAAGTTTTATCTTTAAGTTTATTGATACTGTCTTCTCCCTTTCCTCCATAAAATTGGGGGATATATACTATCATTGTCTTGAGCAGGATTGTCTGTCTGTATTACCGTCAGCATATTTTGTCTCATATGTAGCTCCAAAACGATTTCAGTTACGGGCATGCTAATATCAACAATATTGTGTGAATGAATTGTGTACCTGTACTTTCTTTGTTAACGTATAAGCGTAAAACTCATGAAGTTTAGCAGGAATGTTTGTTAACACGCCAAATAGTGCAACAGGTGTTTTGCGATCGCAAAAACGAAAACAGAATTATGGCTCCTGATTTAGTTTGACTTAGTTTAAGGACTGCTATAGTTTGTGTCGCACATATCTTAAAAATAATTTTAGCTACAATTATAAAACTTTACAGGATCTGCAATCTGCACATCGGGTTTAGTTTCTACTGAAACCCAATTTTAGAAAGGTTATATCATTTCACTTAGTCAGAAGGAGCTTATAACGGGGACTATTTGTGGCGCAAATAAACTTAAGTATTTTAGTTATATCTATCAAACTTAACATAAATGTTTAACAGCCAACGAAATTTCAGATAGTATTTGTACATGCACAAGAGCTACAAATTGTGTTTTTTAATGAATTCGTGCTTGATGATGATGTTGCAGCTGTTTTCTACGAAAAACAACATCAACGTACTTATAACAAATTTTGAAAATTATCTGTATCCACTTTCATGCTAATAGATTCGTTTAGATCCTTTCTAAATATGAACCAAAGAAAGAAATGAAACGAAGTTTAATTTCCGGATATATTTCAATGTTGCAAAGAGTCAGTTATATCGAAATTGTGTAACCTGAACTAATGCACAATTTCTCAGTATTATAACCTTCTTTGTATAAGCTTTAACTTTCAGACCTCTATAAAAAAGCATTCACAAAAGCGTTTTTTCAGACGTATGACTGAATATATTTAAGACTTATATTCGTGTGACGATAGTGAAAGATCCGAGATATTATATCAGAGCTGTGTCACGTCAAAGAATGTACAACCTCATCGTACAATTTCCATACAGAACAATGTTCAGCGACAGATCTCGTGTCGTTAAAGGGTAACACATATCGGTGTGTACCAAACACGGCTAATTTCCTACATGCAACCGTGGGTTAACTCACCTCCTCACAAATATATATACAAATTAAACTTTGATTTATAGAAAGATTCCATATTTTTGCTTAGATTTTGGAAGCGTTGTCTGCTGATTATTTGTGTTATGGAGTAAAGGAGGGAGTGGGGTCGGGGGAGGGGGGGTAAACGAATAACTACACAAAGTTCAATTAGCTGTTACATTAGTTGACGACATAAACAACAACATCGATTCGTATTTCACGCAATTTAAGTAACTTCGTTTTGATTAGTGAATTTATTTTTTTAGTGGATTAGGAAGAATTCATTTTGAAGACACTGATGATATAATATTTTAAACGTCGATACTTTGGGCCTCTGGATACGCATCGAAATAAAACACTGATGACCAATAACTGACTGTAAAAGTATGCAATGTTGTCGTTATTGTCGTCTTTTTAAAAAAGAAACCAGAAGGTCTGTTTTCAGGATGTGGCTAATATTTGACTATGTTTATCCATCCTGTTTGTTAGTAGATAAGGTTATCTTGATCAAAGTAAACTGAGTTGTTTACATATACTTCAGATAACAGAATGTGAGCAGTGATAAAAGAGTTACAGAAAGTATTAGATATATGCATTTAGCAAACTTTTATTATCAATTCATAGAATTTATAAATTAGTCGAAAGGAGATAAATGGTTTACATGTACTTGTTGTTGCCTATGATCATGTATGTTATTCGATTAATACAGATTCATTATTGAAATATTAATTTTGCATATATTTGTATAGTTAACAATTTGCAAGTTGTTAGTACTTTACAGGCTAATATTGTCATGAAACTTATTCAGTTTATTTATCTTGAAGACATCTAAGTACCAGTATGGTTCATATGGGTATAAATCTAAGTTACATGCCGAATTGAGGAACAATCTTGGAAACACTCTATGGACCGTGTTTTTCAATTGAGCACAATAAAACAGAATCAGAATATTTGTTCAGATGATATCTAGGCTAACATTGAATACATATGTCATCCAGGGTCAAAAACTATGTCACTAGGTGAAATTGATATTTATTTTCAAATTACTTCTTTAATAAGTATTCATGAACAACTTATCAAAGGAACTATGGCACTCAAGTGAGCAATACAGGGCCATCTTTACCCTCTTGTTTCAAAACTGGTTCACGTTTTAGCTATTTTAAATGTGATTAAATTACACCATGAGGTAAATGATTAATATGATGACAGAAAAAACATATTTCACATATTATTGTGGCAAGTATATTTTTTAAATGTTTAAATGTTAGTATATACTTATCTTACAATATATTTAATATGATTATAATATTTATATATATAAAGGATAAATGAATATGTACTCATTTATAAGCTTTGACTATACGAAAAATGAGAAATAAACCCTTTGCCATATGGAGACATATCCGCAACAAACGACTCACAAAAACGATGCGACAAAGGGAAAAATGAGTCATAATGAGCGATTTCTACTTTTGATACAACTTTAATAAAACTATTTATCGTGAATCTTCTTTTCTGATTATAACATCTTCTTCAAAAGGGGTACAATTATATAACTTTCAAAAAGTATTCTCCTATGAATCTGCGTGTCTGATCTCGAGATAATCTTACAGTATTGAATGCTCCATTAGATGATTTTCTACAAAACTTGTTCAAGCTAATTTGATTGGTTGAAAATCACGAGGGTCAGACCCCATCAGGAAAGGGGTTAATTGAACAACTTTAAAAAATATCTTCTTTGAATCTGCTTGTCAAAGATAGACTGCTAGGAATATTTATGAGGTTAAACTGTACAAAATTACTTTAAGCTTTATTAATTGGTTGAAAAACATGGCTAGCTACACGTCCTAGCTCAGATAGGCACGAGGTGCGAGGTAAGTAAACTGATCCATCACTGTCCATTCGTCGTCCGACTGTCCTTCTGTCCATATTTGACTAAACTCATGGAATTATTTCAAAAGAATTTCACATGAATGTTCCCTAAGAAGTCGTCTTTAAATTTGGTTTGAATAATTAAATAATATCTAGAATGTTGAGTGCTGCAGCATCACCAAAATGGAAAACGCCACGACATTTGAAATCGTCTTGTCCAAAAGTACTGGTCTGATTTGAAAATATTCTCGAACTGATCCTCTAAGAATATTTTTCCAAATATTCTGATTTGTTTAGGAACATGGCCACCAGGGAGAAGCAATTATTCTCCATATATACGTATGGTAAAAAAAAATTAAATTTTCTTGTTAAAAAAACCCAGCTTCAACTAAAGAGACGTTGGTACAAATACTCCTTTAACGACCCTCTTACAAGCTGTTCAATATTAAATCAGGCCAGATGAACACCAAAGCCGCCTAAGAGCAGGGCAGGTTCACTATATATGTTATAGAAAACACTTTCAAACACTACTTGTCTAGAATTACTGGCCCGTTTTGAAAATATTTTAGCATAAATACTCCTTATATAACCCTCTACCAAGATTATTCAAATGATTAAGATCCGTTAGAAAAATACTTCCAGGAGGCGGGGCTTTATTTCCTGGTATAGATAGAGTCAGGACATTCAACACTATTAAAGTTTCAGTTAACAATGTGTGTGATATAGGACCATCATTGTACACTAAGTTTTATATTTCCAGAGCACTTTATGCTCAAGGTGGGTTATTGTGATCACAGTGTTTGTCCGTCATCTCATGCCACAAACTAGGTTACTATGTCCAATTGAAGACCTAGGGCGAATATGGTTCATCCTGTGTGAAAGCTAGTTCACATAGCCAACTTTGAGGAAAGTTTTATTAACGCTTTAGGGATCGCATTTCTGGCTCAACAACAATGAAACTAAGTCAGACTATCACTATTGTCGATAATAATATGGCTCATCGCGGAACTAGACCAACTTTGTGAAAAGTATGGCTACTACTTTAGAGACCGCATTGTTGACTTAAGTATATTGATTTTTTGTTGAATATGCATCGCGATGTTATACAATATTCATGAAATCTGGTCAAAAGCTAGTTCACTTGGCGAAATTTTAGAAAATCTTGTGAACACATTATCAGCTACAATTTTTTCAGTAAAATGATTCCAGTTTGTCTGAATGTCTTCCTAATGATAATACGGTTGATTTGTGATGAAAGTAGTGTCAGATCAAACACTAGTTTTCAAGGTCAAACTTCAAAGATTATGGATGCCAATTTTGAACGCGAATAGTAATGAACCTTTGTAAAAATGTTAGCCCGGACGATATCTAAGATAAATTTAAATATGTGTTATAATGGATTAAATACTGGGTTAAATTTAAGAACAATTTTGTGAACACTTAAAAATATGCATCTATAAGAAAATTTGTTTTGTTGATATGTAGGGTGGTTCAAAATTGGGTCTTGATCGGTCACACAACAGGTCCTTATGCCTTATTTAAGCAAATCGTGTGTCTTCGCATGATTAACTCATTTATCAGATTAATAATTTAAGTATTATTCATGAGCACCTTTCCATCGAAGGTACCATGGTACTCAGCTGAGCGTCGCAGGGTCACCATGGTCCATTTGTTGTTAAATAACTTTTTATCTTTCTGTTTTTGACTAGATTTCTTTCGCAGTGAATGTTCATCTTCATTGTATGACTATACTAGATTGTCTATACAATTGTAAAGGCTCGCAACATATCATATTAGTAAACTCGATTAATGCAAGTCATAATAAATGAACACTTTTTAAATATTAAATATATAGGATCTGACATGAGTTTTCATTTCATATAAAGTTTTATTAAACGATTTCAAGATTTTTTGTTATCAAACGAGCCTGAAATGACCACAAATGTCAGATTATCTTTATCACATGACGAAAACACAGGTTATCCAAAGCTATTTTAATTTTGTCAGTATACCGTATAACAATGCCAAAAATAATTATGTCGAGGTCATATTCAGCGTAGTTTATTAAAAGTAATAATACGTGTGAAAGCTCGAGCCGAAGGCTCGAGCGAAGCACGCCTATAGGTTACCCGTACGAACACATCATACGAGATCAAAACAACGAGAATTCAGTACAATCTTCCTGTTTTTCACATATCAAATCTCAACCCGATAGCACTTTTTTTCGGCCATTTTGCTTCCGGTCTTGCTGGACGGACAAATTATCGTAACCTATTAATTTCGTAACAGGTAAAACATGCAGACACGATATTTGTATGCTTTGACAAATCAAAAACAACTTAGAACTAGAGGGAATGTTTAAATAAATTCCTTCTCGATAAAGGAATGAAAAGGAATCTGATAATGTGATAATTTGAGTGTAATTGCACTCGTTTTCTATTTTTAAAATAATATTTTCTCAACCGAAAGTAAACACATCCAAATGTGACGTCATTGCATTGGAAGTAACGTCATTGTAACACAAGTAATAAATAAATGAATAACAAAAGGAAAACAACAGAAATGGTAGGAAAGGGTAGTTTGACTCGTCAAAAATGGATTTCGTTCACTGGAAGGACTTTATAAAGGGTAAGTCGACTATTCCCGTCATCATTATTTCATGGATTTTACATCTTGGCAATATGTAGAAGCAATACACACTTGAATTTCAACGGAAGTTATCGGTCGTTACACTGGCCTCGAATAATATTTTAATTGGAAAGGGCGAACAATTCCGTTTCTGTATCGATATAGCTTCATTTCAAGGTAAGGTATTTATTATATCAATAATTTGCTTAAATATATAACTTCATTTCTAAATTATTTGTTAGTATCTGTTGATGAGAAACGTTCCTCGATGCTTTCGTCACATCACGTGACGTCACATCGTGTGTATTGTTTTTGTATGTATCTGTTCCACGATGCTTTTATCACATCGCGTGACGTCACATCGTGTGTATTGCTTTTGTCTGTATCTGTCATTTGAAGCCGAAGCCGTCTTGTCAAATGTTGACCCCACACAATAAAATAGATAAACTATCATATCTAGACTTCGACTGTCTAGTTGTATTGACTTTAAGACGTTTATCTATATATTGCAGTAAATGTAGCAAACAATTTCAAATTATTTGCCATTGTACAGATTGTACGTCATTGTACAGTTTAACAGTTAATGTGTAGGACCTAGTCTTTGTCAAATTATTAAAGTCTGACCAGAATCAATTCATCCTGGTTTTGGGGTATACATAGTAAATGTCTTAAGCCTTATATCATCCAACCTGAAAGAGAGGAACACAATTTCATGCCTTCAAGTGAGTCCATTGTTTTAAAGGAATGATGTTATATGTGGGATATCAGTAAAACACATAACTTTTCTTTCAACAGGCTTAATTTCAAGTAGTTACATATTGTTTTAATCCAAAATTTATTTATTGATAAAACTCAAATGAGTCCATTGTTTTAAAGGAATGATGTCATATGTGGGCTATCAGTAAAATACATTACTTTTCTTTCAACAGGCTGAATTCCTAGTAGATTTATCTTTTTTTATCCAAAATTCGTTTATTAATCAAACTCAAACGAGTCCATTGTTTTAAAGAAATGATGTCATATGTGGGCTAACAGTAAAAGACATTACTTTTCTTTCAACAGGCTGAATTTCTAGTAGTTTCATCTTTTTTGTTTTATCCAAAATGTGTTTATTGATCTTTTTGGACCAACTTGGTTCTAAGAATTTCAACATTAGGTTATTTTAAATACTCTGCATGTATGTATTCAAACCACATTTACAACATATTCAACATCTATTGACAGCATTATTTTCATACTTGGGAGCACAACAAGCAATGCTGTCATAGAACTCTTCAAATTGAAGAGCAAATGTAAAATAAAAAGCCTTTTACGGTCACCGATCCGTCTATGAAACAGGGCACTGTACACTAACTACATGTATATCAAACTAAAATCAGGTAAAAACAAACTGAACATTGAGATCAGCAGATAAAGAGGATCAATCTCTTTTTAAATTAAACAAACACTCAAAATACTTTTTATTCAAATAAATATGTATAAACATTTTGGTTGAAAAATAAAGAAAACTTTGTCTGTTTTTCAACAGAAAGGCTATCATTATAAAAACTTAAAGGCAGTTCATAATGCGTTCTGTCATTTGATAAAACTGAAATACCACAGAAATGTATCTGTTTTCTGTTTTCTATGTAATTTATTGTGAAATCCATTTTTCTGTGTTAAATTGTATAATCTATACAATATAAATGGTAGAATTTAAACTGAAGGATATACATTCCTTGTAACAAAAAAACATATTATACTTTACTGTTAATAAAATTACACATATTTTCATGAACTGCTGCTCAAAGTAAAAACCTATACTATAGTTTAATGGTAAAACCCCTGGTCTAACAAGAGTTCTGAGTTATATCTCAGAGGTACATGTTTTGAAAGAAGCAACCATACTTAATAATTTACACATGAAATAATCATGTTGCGGGAATTTGTCTTACTTAAACACTTATTACATTTTATCCAGGCTTTTAGTTTTACTCCTTGTACCCTTTTCAGAAGCTTTTATAATTGAACAATAACAATTAAAACAAGAGGGCCATGATGGCCCTAGATCGCTCACCTTAATTATACAATGTACCCCAATGCAAAATACATCAAGACAATTATTTTGAATGCAACCTCCACAGTTTTAACAAGATTTTCTTGCGTTTGGCCTAGTGATCTATATTTCTTTTACCTGATATGACCCATATTCCAACATGGACTAGATACCATCAAGACAACATTCTGACAAAAAAATGCGGCCTCCGGATTTTGAGCAATATTTTCCTCTATTGACCTTGTTTCTGATCCCATATTTGAACTTGACCTAGATATCATTCAGTTCAACATTCTGACCAAATTTCAAGCTGCTGAAGCAAAATATTCCCTTCAATTCGGCCTAGTGACCTAGTTTCTGACCCAATATAACCCATATTTGAACTTGACCTAGACATTTTTAAGACAAACATTCGGACAAAATTTCAACTTCTGAAGCAAAAATTGAGGCCTCTTGAGTGTTAACAAGATTTTCCTTCAATTTGACCTTGTGACCTACTTTTTGACTCAACATGACCAATGTTAGAACTTGACTTACAAATAATCAAGACAAACATTCTGATAAACATTCATCATGCTCAAATTAAAAATGCAGTATCCAGAGTGTTAACAAGATTTTCCTTCAATTTAGCCTAGTGACCTAGGTTTAAACCGGGCATGACCTATATTCTAACTTGACTTTGATATCTTTAAGACAAACATTCTGACAAAATTTCAAACTGTTCGAATTCGACCTACATATCATCAAGACAAACATTCTGATAACGTTTCAACATGCTCAAGTTGAAAATGTGGCCTCTAGAGTGTTAACAAGATTACCCTTCAATTTGGCCTAGTGACCTAATTTTGACTCAACATGACCAATGTTAGAACTTGACTTACAAATAATCAAGACAAACATTCTGATAAACATTCATCATGCTCAAATTAAAAATGCAGTATCCAGAGTGTTAACAAGATTTTCCTTCAATTTAGCCTAGTGACCTAGGTTTTAACCGGGCATGACCTATATTCTAACTTGACTTTGATATCTTTAAGACAAACATTCTGACAAAATTTCAAACTGTTCGAATTCGACCTACATATCATCAAGACAAACATTCTGATAACGTTTCAACATGCTCAAGTTGAAAATGTGGCCTCTAGAGTGTTAACAAGATTACCCTTCAATTTGGCCTAGTGACCTAATTTTGACCCTGCATGTCCCATATTCGAACCTGGTTTAGATATCATTTAGCTTAACATTCTGACCCAATAAAACACATATTTCAACATGCTTAAGTTGAAAATGTGGCTTCTAGAGTGTTAACAATATTACCCTTCACTTTGGCCTAGTGACCTAGTTTTTAATGGAGCATAACCTATATTCAAACTTGACCTTGATATCTTTAAGACAAACATTCTGACAAAATTTCAAACTGCTGAATCAAAAATTGCGGACATGACCCATGTTCGAACTTGACCTACATATCATCAAGACAAACATTGTGATAAACTTTCAATACGCTCAAGTTGAACATGTGGCCTTCAGAGTGCTAACAATATTTCCCTTCAATGTAAAGTGTTGACGGCGCACGACGCATGTCGCACGACGCACGACGCACGACGCACGACGCACGACGCACGACGGACGGACGCCGTATAAAATGTGATCACAATAGCTCACCTTGCACTTCGTGCATAGGTGAGCTAAAAAGGACAGTTATCAACATTTGATAACTCTGAGAATCTGTACATGTTCAAGGTATGATCAGATCTTTCCCTATCCATTTTATTTTACAAACGACATATTTCATATACATGTATACATAAGCAGTTGTTAATACTAAGTCTGGTACTCATTAACAAATAACCTGATGCTGTTTCATGTTTTAGAAATTAAAAACCAGAAATGGAGATAGGGGTTCAAAGTGAAAATGTTGTTGAATAGGGCAATATTGTTCACTTTGGATATGTTCATTTTGGCTCAATTACACCATTCCGACAATGTATTCAGATTAGTCACAGCAATCAGGTAATTTACATCAGGCAAGGGGCTAAACTTTACCCTTTCCAGCATACATCATTATGATTTTTCAGTATGTATGCATAGTGTTCTCATCTTTAAATGTCTCACGATAATACATTCAGCCAGATCATGCAAAGTTAGCCAACTGCCTTGGAAGATTATTGTGTGGAGTATTTTAGTATTCTAGAAAGCCAGGGGGGAATTGTAAGGTGAACTGAAGTACCATTGAAAGTAATGTTAGCCTCAAGTCATTCAATCAACCATGGTAAGAGTCAGTTTCCAATCATATGTATTACTAGTTTACAAATATCTGGCATTTTTAAAAATAAATCAAAACATTCTTCAATGTCTTCTAGTGTTGTTTTCCATCAACATCCTTGGAAATCCTACAGTCTGTTACAATCCTGTTATAATACAAAATAAAACAGATATGTACAAATTACACTTAAATGCATGATAAGTTTTTTTTTTTCAATATGTTTGTCAAATTCTGTTTTGTAACTTTCTACAATTTGCCTATTAATCTATTTCTTGTTGGGAGACTGACAATGCTTAGCATGGAAACACCGGTTCTCGAACCTCTTAACATTTATCAGGGATCATGGGAATACTTATAAATTCATGTCAAAAAACATCAATACTGAAACACAATTTCAACAATGTATGTGTAATTAAGCAAAGCACCGGTTCACCTAAAATGTCTTACCTATAATGCGTTTTTGGAATTATATAAACAGTCCTTGAACTTAAGGTTCGAACATAGGTACGGTTCGAGAACAGGGACTTGTACGATAATTAAATGTTCTTGCTTTCACACGACCTAGGCTTTGCCTATTAACATATTAAAAGACACTCATAAGATATTATATCTTTCACATAAAGTGACTTACATGTTTGAGGCGTATTTCGATAAAAATGTACATAACATTTACAATATTTCTAGATGAAATTTACGGGTGTTGGCGCCAAGTGACTAACGTATGACGTCAAAATGCTGACGTGACGTCATTTTCCTAATATTAGGTCATGTTATATTACACACGTTATACATATATATATGCAAAGGCAAAACTGCAATAGTTCTGTGAACCTAAACACATTTAGTGCCTTCATCGCTTTGAGCAATAGTATTATCAGTTAAGTCATAACGGCCAGTTGATTTAACCAAGAGATTATGTGACTCCCTCGCACTTGTAGTCCACCCACATAATGTTCTTCCAAGGCAACATTCTACTTTCACACAACCGCTGACTTACATGCCTCGTCGTTACCAACAACATACATGATGTAACCGTAGACTCAAATACAATAGTCTAAATGCATTCACACATAAAGGCCACTATATGTGAATCGACATTAAGAAATGATGACATTAATAGTCGTTATGATCAATTTGCATAATTGTATAGTCAGGTGTTAGATCAAAACAGTTCGTATGCTTGTAAGACTCCACTTTACACAAGGAAGATCCTGGTCTAACTGCGCGGAGATGTAGACAGAGTTGGATCGTTTTGGTCGGAAAACTCCGACAAAAGGGTTATTCTGAGACGGGCCAATGATGTATAATGTTGATTAAAGAGACAATCTAAGGATGAGTATGCAGTGTTCCATTTACGAACTAAACTACAATGGTCATGGAAGGTCAATCATACAAATATATGCCAGTTGTTTTCAAATGTGTTACTGTGTCGAGTTCACAAGATTCAGTGCTATTTTAGATATCATTAAAACAACGGTAAAGGTCTGAGGTATTCTACCGACATACCTTGTATCCAAATTGTAACAACGAGTTCAAAATTAGACGAAATAAAACAATCAAAATCGAACTTACAATTATTTATCCTATCGGTATTTTCTACAAAGTCTATTCTGTATTCTCAACTTCAGGTTTTTAACATTTTAACACTTCACCATACCACTTTGGCAGACCAACAGATATAGTGAAGAAGACCCAGTACATGTATACAACTTATCATATATCAAAGTTTCAAAGTCGAAAAGCAAACAAGATAATTACGTCCTCTATTTACAATCAATGATGACCGTCGTCATATGGTTCATTTATTATGTCTCTTCCCTCTCCTCCATGCATACGGATGAGTTACATTGTTTTAAGCAAATTAATGAATAGATATAAACGTGAATGTACTTAAGTGTATTACAAACAACATTCAATCTTAACCGGAAGTGAAGTTTGTATTGACTGAATCATGAAAAGTGTATATATAATATTTTTTTAATTTAAAAAGAATGAAAAAAGATTATTGATATAAGCTGGTCGACAGTATCAATTTAAGACTGTATCATATATGTTATCCGCCATATTTGTTATAAAAACCGGTAGTGGAATTAATTGTGATTGCCACCATAACTTTGTTTTATGACTGCGTTCTGAGCATTTGTTCAATATGTCATACTTAAACCACAAGTAGCGAGATGCTAGCCTACTGTCGACACTTTCGCTTCCCTCTGTCTATTCAGAATATCATATTTACAATCTCAGTTTTGCCGCTTTTATTTCCCTAAAAACTATAATGCAAAATATACGTGGTTAAATTACATAAATACAAATGTACAAACATTAAAGGCAAAACACCCTTTAAAATCTCCCAATTTATTTGGTAGTTTTGGTAAACAATTAACAAACCGTTCTTTTATTTGACATTGCATATGTGACGGCAGACTCGGTCTAACGTCAGTCATCACTATTTCAAATAGTCGTTTATCTCATGTGATATATCGCCAGTTTGAATACATTTCAGGAATAAAAATTGCAACATCTCAACGTTGGAAATAAGTATTGTATATAAAGTTGGAAACATTGTGAGAAAATGAGATTATTATACTGTGTTAAGTCATGTCTACATTGTCTTAGAAAGTTTTCTAACGTCGTCTGTATCAGAGACACGATTAATCATTAATCCCTTACAGACTAATGTTGACGAATCTGCATATGACGGACTCGTGATGAACATCGAGGAACAAGGCGGAAATAAACAATCTCCTGTTGCCTCAATATCTTCAACTTTCTTTCATAATACCATTTATATTTATAGAGATTTTCATTATTTAAGCACAGATGCTTTCACATTTTCTGCTGCAGATATAATTTTATATGTAAGAAAATGTTTAGGTAAATTATCTATTGTTTCTACAAACGTACGATAGAATTACATACTTTATTTGAGCCTCGGTAAGGGAAAATAAACATTCGAGCATTTGCAAATAGTGCTTATCAAGATCAGCATGTGTTTATGCACTGACTAATCTTGATCTGTACTGTTCGATATCCAGTCAGTGGATTGGAGAATCTTATATTATTGAGATAATACACTGATGTATAAGACTGTAGTATTTAGTAGGCTTATATCAACCCATTCCCACATACAAACAATCTAAGGCAAACGACTTTTAAAACATCTTGGCATCTATGGAATATCTCTAAAAAGTGTATTTAATGAAAATATTTGAAGATATTATGAGCCAGTTCTTCTTTTGTCATAGTGTTGACTGCTGCTGATGCGTCAGAAAGTGTATGCGAAAGGATTTAGTTACAAGATGGACAAACGTTCGATGGTCTGCTGTCTGTCTGTATGTCTGTCTGTCTGACCGTCAAAAGATTTGTGTCGAACACATTTTAAGGTTCGTTCATGAAACTATACAGTAAATACACAATACGTAAGGACAGTTTGAGATATGGTCGTGTAAGTAAATTGAGATAATTCTCGAACATTTTTCTACACAAAATAATTTCTATCCAGATGGAGTCAACTGCAAAATCATAAGAAGCCTTCTATATCAGAAAAAGGGTTACATTATTTTAAAGATAATCTAATCATTAAGATTAATAAATAGATAACAACCCTTTACTATCCAAACAATATGTCACTCTTGTACAGATAATTTATGATTTGTACATGTATATGTTTTGTTTTCTAAGCCGGTGGCTTCTATATTTGAACAAAATCCTAAAAACTTAAATTTGTACCCTACTGTCCTTTGCAGCCGTTTACTTTTATTAAAACGTGGGAAAGAACACAATTTATCTGGATAGGAAATTTATCGTTTTACCACATTGTTATCTTCTCTGTACATTGCTTGAATAACGGAACGTTATGATGTCAATAAAATAGAATGTATAAGCAGGTTAAAAAATAACTATACTTAAATTGTGTATGTGCTTTTAATTACTTTAAAATAATCACAATAAAACAGTAAGTTTATACAGGTTAAATTATTATAATTGGTAGGCCAGTGCACATTAAAAACTGAAACAAATGTTGAAAATGGCGTAAAACTCAAACAACACTAACAAAACAAATATGCAAAGATATGAATACGATTGTAAACTTAAATCAGTTGAAACCTCTCTCACCGTTATCGTCAATTTAACCACGTGCATCTATCAATTAAAGCCCTTTTCCATAGTCCGCATATATGCAGCAAACGAACTGATACACATCTGTGTAAGAACATAGAATCTCTCAATAAATTAAGGTTATATTATTGAATAGAGGTGAAAACATTGTGGCAAATTGATAAATTGCTGATGCTAAGCAATTTCTTCTTTTGACGCAATGTTTTCGAAAGCTCTCTGCTGTCCTTTGCATTTGTGTCAAAATATGTATGTATGAGGGAAAAAGTTAACACGTTATATCGCTTAATTCCTGCAATCACTATTGATAAACCTAAATGTTTTGCATTGACAAACAATGGTCTGATCTGAATCTACACTGTTCACGAATTTGTTACAACATAAGCTTCCAAGATATGTCTAGCAAGCAGTGTACGTTTGTAGTAGATTAAAAAAACAATATACAGTGTAAGCTACATGTTTGTGTATACACTTATCACAAATCCACAATGATCGTTAGCCGTAGTCAAATTTAATTGAACCACGTTACACGCTAGCATACCTTAGACATGATTTTTATCAAGTCTGAGCAAAATGGCTGAACTACCATTATGTACAGAGTAGCAAATTTCTAACAATACACACGGAATTCAACTGAAAAATACAATGCAAGAAGAGTGTGAAATCACTCCAATAGCTTGATGAAGGTAAATTTCAAAGGAACTCTATGAAAATAATACTAAGAGGGGTTTTAACAAGGGTAGAAAACGATCAATTTGCAGATCCAAGTGTACATTTTACGTTTGAAGATCCATGAAATAGTTTGCACCTACTCATATTAGGTTGTTTACTGTACATTGACGAGCGTCTATATCACGTTGAATGTAAACAAACCCGTTACGGTCAAAATGTATGTTCTGATGTCGGAATTACTGTCGTCTATCATGGCAAACGGGAAAAAGTATTTCATACATTGTTCCATTTCTTTTTAACTTTTTCGTACAAAAGCTAGTTCATACAAAAGAAAAAGCACTTTTATGACATTAAATATCGATTTAAAGAAATGATTGACTAGACGACAATAATTTTCAATCCGTGTTTTTCTTCTGAGAGACGCTATTTATACATAGCCAAAATGGCGACTCGTATGCCTTTAGCAAGTTTCATTACAGAAAGTTTCATGGGTTATTCGAGAAAGAAAAACCTGCGTGTTACCAATGAGCGAAAAAAACCATTTATGTTTTTTTTTTTTCGTATAATTTGTTCAACTTAAATATAAGTACAGGTGCTACATATGTCGTGTAAACATTTATTTACTTTTGTGATCGGTAAATCAGTTTCCGTGATCTGCAGTTGACCCCTTGCTTTCAGCACTATCGGTGCTTTGATTATAAGTTATTCACAAGTCCTACCGTACTAAGCAACTACAATTCATCATCTGGTTAAGCATATATTCATCTTAAAAATATGGCCGAGATTTAAAATACATGAAATAATGATGACAGGTACAACAAATGATCGGCTTGCCCGTCATAAAGCACTTCCAATGAAATAATTCAATAGTTTACGGAAATACATTTGGGACGACTCAAAATATCTTTTCCTATCATTTCTGTCATTTTTCCTTTTGGTTATTTATTCATCATTTGCTTTACGATAATACAATGACGTCACAATTATAGAAATTTAGATTTGTAACATCCGATAAGTCAATTAACACTTTACAAGTTTCATTTGAACTCATTTTAAAAACAGACAACGAGTGTAAATTCAGTCAAATTTTCGCATATCAGATTCCGTGTGTATAGTCCTTAACCGAGTACGAATTATCATATTCAATTATTCCCTCTATAAGTATTTTTCTTTCATCAAAATGAAACGTAGGAATATCGTGACTGCAAGACAGAAAACCCCTCTTGAAACAATGTTTTCATGCATGGTATAGCAAAGTTCATAAACATTACCTATGGACGGGGGAAAAAACCGCCGGCTACGCTGTCCATTTGTCTACCCGTATGAACAGTATGCAAACAAAACAGATTATGGAATACAATAAATATATACAAAAATACACCAATTTTAATCTTCAAAGTATTGTTGCGGTCTTTTCAAGATACCATCATTCAGTGAAAGCATAAATGAGTGGTACAGGAATATTGGTAAATGTATAAACATTTGAATGCATACATCAATTAACATGTACGAAGTAGGGCTTTTATTTCATCATCAGTGTATATATCAGGTGCCGATCCAAGGATTTTCTACTTGAACGTTTCCGGAGAATCGGTATCTAGTTCGTCTGCGAGCTCGATGTGAATGTTATAGTATTGTATATGTTGTAACAACGACGCTTTCTGATGCAACTATCCTGGACATTTGCAGAGCGTGTGTTTAATACCATCGGTCGTGTGACGTTGAGAATAAATGAAAAATATGATTTGAATCACAGTGGTAGCTGGCCATGATTTCGTTCACCGTTTGCCAAGTTTTGGGCCTGGATTATACGATAAGCATAGGTTTAGTTAACACTTATTTATTTTACATCGATTGCAAAACAAGCTTCAAGCAGAAAAAGAACCAAAGGTCGAACGCGCTCATCCCGTGATTCCGACCCGACACATTTGGTACGAGAGGCTGACGTGCTACCACTGCACCACTGTCTTTCACGTTGGATTATTGACGTATGTAATATGTTGTTAAATCTGGTCGGTACTCATCCTCGATCTCCAATGGTGTGCTTCACATGTGTTTACGACACATGTAAGTTATATTTAGACAGGGGTGTGGTATTTGATCGTCATTACCCTATTACTTTAGTCCAAGGTGAATTAATTTTATAACAGTTTGAACGTCATGTCAGGCCACATACTACGTCAGTGTACAACATTGAAGAAGCATCTTGTGCTCACCCTAGAAGAATCATTTTAAATGACTAAGATCGAATATAGTTTATCCTTATCAAATTCCCCAAGCAAAATTTGAGATAAGTATTGTAAAATCTGTTCGTCTTGGTGCTGTCTACACTGTGTTCGCATTTAAGTTATCCCGGATCAAAAACTTGGTAATTAGACAAATTTTGGTTACTGTATCGTTAACACTCTAGAAACCGCATTTTTGACTTTAGCATGATATGTTTTCAAAAGCTAAGTCACATGGACATTTCGAGAAAAACCTTGTGGTCACTTTAAGAGCTGCATTTTGAATGTATAATTTGTCAAAATGTTGTCTTTATGATTGTAAGGTTGAATGTTATGTTTACAAGGCATGTAAAAATAAACGGTTGCTAGGCCTTAATAAAGACATTTATTGAATTATCTTGAGGCCACTCTTTTTGGGTTAAAATGACGATAAGGTGCCTTGATACTCAGGTGATCGACACAGGGTCAACATGACCCTCTTGTTGTGTGATAGCTTGTTTGTGTTTGTGATGGTTTATGCCAATGTATTCTTATTGTCATGATATATATATATATATATATATATATATATATATATGTATACAAAGGACGACTGTGTTCGATTTTGTCAAATCAAAATGAGTTCAGTCCCTTCAGTGCTTTAATCAATAGTATTATCAGTTATATCATAATGGCCAGTTAATTTAACCAGGTGATTCCCTGAATACCTCGCACTTGTAGTACACCCACATAATATTCTTCTAGTGTAACTTTCTGCCTTCTCACTATCCTTGTCCCTTCGTTACAACAGCAGACTGGACGGAATATCCTCCGAGAATTTAAACATATATGTTTGGTAACGTGAAGCCGACATTCAGAAGTATTGGCATAACTAGTATTAACAATTAACTTGCATATCTATACATATATCTATGTTTGGTCGAAAGAGTTCCGTTTTATTGTACGTCGCGACTAGAGACGATCCTAATCTGACTGCGAATATATCCAGACATATTTGAATATTTCCTGGTTGGAAATCCCGAACGTAGGGTTTCGTGACACACCGGAATATATTAAATAAACTTTATGAACGGGTCCAGCTGACAGCAATCGAAGGATGAACATGAAGTCTTATAAGTACGAGCTACAAAATAGCCTTAGAAATACGTCTTGGTAAAGTTTACCAAATGCAATAATTTGTCAGATGTTAAAACGAAAAAGGTAAAAAGCCTTGGAAATATACTCTAGTAAAGTTCACCGACTATAAAAAATACAAATTGGACAAAACAATACAATAAAAATAAAACTTACACTTTATTTTATCCTGTTTGTATCTTCTGCATAGTGCGATCCGTATTCTCAACTACATGTTTAACCTTTTGTAGACAAAAGTGTGTAATGAAGACCAAGTGCATATAATGTATATATAAATTTAAAAAGATAAATGTTTTAAGGTCGATAAGTCAACAAAGATAATAACGTCCTAAATCTAACATCATTGAAGACCGTCGTCATTTAGGTTATCAGATGTCATCCATTATGTCTCTTTCCTCTCTCCTATGCATGCGGCTGAGTTAAAAATGTTTTAAGCAAATTCAATGATTCTTTGTGGACGTCAATGTGTTTATCCGCCATCTTTGTAATAAAAACGGAAATGTTATTAATTGTGAGTGTCTCCATACCTTCTGTTCATGTCGGCTTTCTGAGCATATATTTCATATGTCATGAGTTTACCACAAACAACGAGAATCTTCCACGAATTTAGTTGCCTACTGGGATACATTTTTACCTTCCCTTGCCGATTCAGAACCTCATATCAACACTAGTGTCAATTCTATTTCACTAAAAACTGTTTCGTGTCTTTGCTTAACAATCAAAAACATTTTATAGCAAAATATACACACATATATCAATAAAATAAAAAAGTACAAACATAACAGAATATAAAGGCAAAGCGGTCTTTAAACTTTAGTTTAATTCTCCAAATTTATTTGGTGATTTTGCTCAACAAATATCGAACGATTTTTTTTGACACTGCAGATGTGACGTCAGACTTGGTCCTTCGTCAGTCGTCAGTATTTCAAATATCTGATGTCATATGTTTGTCTTATTTAATAGCCGTTTATCAAATGTGATATTTTCCGTGAGATTTAAAAACCTTTCAGGAATACAATTGCAAGTTCTCAATGGTTGGAACATATTAGTGTGTTTAAAGTTGAAAACAGTATGGGAAGAATAGGATTGTTGTGACGTCTTGAGATATGTCTACCTTTTCTTTGATGTTGTTTTCAAACGTCGTCTGTATCCGAGGAAATGTTAACCCTTGACTACCTACAGACGACTTTTGACGAATGTGTAGCAGATGACACTTGAAGCAGATCGATTACAAAGGAGGAAGAGCTCAACATGTACAATCTCCCATTGCCTCATTGGCTTCAACAATACTTATTATATTTATAGATATTTTCATTAATATATCTATAGGTGCTACCTATTTACGAAAAAAACGCAAGATAATTATAAACAAAAATTAAAGAGCATACTTTGGCAATAAAAAAGGATTTATAAGTAATTGACTAGACAATAATAATGTTAATGTCATGTGTCTTGCATTATCAAAACATATTTGCAATTCGTATTGCTGTCGTCTATTATTACGAACAGAAAATTATAAAGTAAAGACTTTCAGAAAATCAAGGAATACATTTATAATGAACGATGTTAAAACATGAGGGCCAAGATGATCCTTAATCGATCACCTGCATTATGGTAAAGTAGCAAATAGATCAGCCCTTTTCTGATGCCACCTGGCGACTGCCTTTTTCAAGCAGTCACTATGTCAGACTGGAACAAATTATGTAAGGGGTCACATTTCTGCTAAACCCTTTCCCTATTAGAGACAGTTTCTGAGGCTTATGCAACGATTTAGGAAAAGATTGTCGCAACAAGAACAATTGCTCCTTATGAGAAAGTTATCCTTTTGCCACAATGTTTGATAAATAATTATACTTTGAATGATTGAGTCAATAGCTCATGTATAGGAATTTGGGGTCTTTCATGTTGATACCACTTTTTTGCGGGAAACGA
This sequence comes from Serripes groenlandicus, assembly GCA_031761405.1. Classification (NCBI taxonomy): domain Eukaryota; kingdom Metazoa; phylum Mollusca; class Bivalvia; order Cardiida; family Cardiidae; genus Serripes; species Serripes groenlandicus. Next base: position 2,683,158 of record JASEVX010000021.1, read on the forward strand.
CGTCGCTCCATTGACGTTACGCCAAGATGAAGTGTAACGGAAATGACGTCACGTCCTTCTTTGGCTACGATACAGTCAAAGTTTTGTTTCGGGCGTAGAAGGCTAATGCTGTCGTTTTTTTGACGAACGGGAAAACATATTTCTTATAGATTTCCATTTATTTTTAACTTTTCGTACAAATGTTAATTAAAGCATTTTAATGATCTTAAATATCGATTTTAAAAAAAATGATTAAAAAGACGACAATAATTTTCAATCCATGTTTTTCTGCTCATTTTATACATACCCAAAATACCGATTTTATTTTTTTTATTAAAAAGCCGACAATAATTTTGAACCTTTTTTTTACGTCTGCTTTTTATACATATCCAAAATGGCGGCCCCAATGGATTTTTCCAGTTTCATTTCAGAAAGCTTCATGGGTTATTGAAAAAAAAAAAAAAAAAAAAAAAATCTCACGCCCGTTACCTATAAGCGAAAAAACCCATTTATGGTTTTTTTTCGTATTATTTATATGTTTAGGGATTTTCATTACTATTCTTATTTAGAGACTTTCATAACTGTTTATATGTATATATTTCTTCATTGTATTATATATTATAGATATTTTCGTTATTATAGATATTTATAGAGATTTGTATGATTATTTATATTTATAGAGATTTGTATAACTATATATATTCAAGAGATTTGTATGACTATTTATATTTATAGAGATTTGTATGACAATTGATATTTACAGAGATTTGCTTTATTATTTATATCTATAGAGAGTTGTATGACTATTTATATTTATAGAGATTTGTATGACTATTTATATTTATAGAGAGTTGTATGACTATTTATAAAGTTTCGGTTAGAAACTTCTTACGGTCAGGGTCAAAGGTCAGACATACTGGTGCTATTTTTGCTTGTTACAAAACGAATTCTATGGGAAATTCGGCTCTACTCGTACATCCGATTGCAGACTATATATCAAATGTTTACATCATTGAACATGTATCGAAGATTATGTTCAGAGAACAATTCCATAAACATGACGTCAGTGCCACTAAGCGCATTCAAATTTCAAGCTTTTCATTAACCACGTTAAAATGGCGGATTATTGACCTCTGGCCCGTATAGCGACTCGATTAAATGTTTCGATCTAGTAGATCCGATATGCGTTCGTTGGTAACACAATACAGGAAATACCCGTCATTCTATCATTTAGAAAACTGTTCAATGGATTTATTGTGTTAAACTGTCCATAACTCTTGAGAGTCAACGACCGTCAGGTAAGCTGGTGCTATCGTGATTCATTGAAAACGGCTGATCATGGCCCATTTGTCACAAGTTGTGGTCACTTAGTCTATTCTAAGGCAAATTTGTGCATATGATATGTTTAGGGAGTCATGTTGTTTTGTTTAATCTGTGTGTCACGAAACCATATTAGGTCGAAACATGAGAATGATTTGCATTGTTCCGGTTAAGGTTAAGAGTTACCGTTCATGTTTGACATGCTTGTAAAGACAACCAGACTGTGCAGACTCGGAGTGTTTTGCCAAGCCATGATGTAAGTTTGAGCTGCATCATCGCATATGATTATATAAACAGTTTTTAACAACATCGCAACATTCTTTCCATGTCAAACATGTCCAATGCTTCTTATTGCTTAAAATGAAACCAGGGTTCCGTTTCATACCCAATGTTTAACGCACTCATAGACAAGTGTGAAGTTGTGAACAGTATGTATCTTTTTTGTTCATCTGCTGCTCTGATAAGTAGAACCACTGATATTATTTTGTAATCTTGCGTTGCCTTGAGGCAGACATTATAGTGATGGTTTAGATTGTGTTAGCCGAGCCCCGGTAGCTCAGTCGGTATCGACGCGGGCTGTCAATCCAGGGGATTGACAAAAGTCAATGCGACATGCGTCATTCGTCTTCCACCAATGGGCTAAGTCTATGTGGAAAAGCAGCTAGTTGCTTGGGAAGATTGTTGTGTGGAGTACTGGTGTGCGAAAACCACCATGTATGAGTAGGTGAACTGGCCGCCGTGATATAACTGAGAAATTGTGTAAAACGGCGTTAAACCCCAATCAAACAATCAATCATTATATTGTGTTATTGTTACTTCTCTATGGATAAAGATAACATTTCTTTATAGTTAGCTAATACCAATTTTTATTCATTTAACCAATGGATCAGCTTATTAATTATAAGTGATCAATTGGTGGGTCCATCGGTGTGAATGTGTAGAATCTAATGAACCTGGGCATATCTGTAGAAAAGACAATTCCCTATCCAAGTTGCCCATGTGTACAGGTTTGAACCAATGAGCAATCATTATGACAAGTAGTAAATGTTTCTGTACAAGGAATGCGATTTTTATTTTGACTGTTCGCATCATTAGTTACAATGCAATATGACACGGCGATATGTTGAGACTAGGTCCTTGCCCTGACACTGTACGGTTACACTTTGGCTTAATGGCATTGCTACCCCTACTACTTGTAATGTCTCTCAACTGTGCCGCTTTCAATAATTCTCTAGTTATATGACGGCGTGTATTGGTAAGTTACCAGTAATACTGGTCCATTTATCCTGACACCAGCCAGTCGGTGGTAATGCTAACCCCGCAACCTTGAGCAACAAGAAGGGCTGCCATTACTACCAATTTATAAGGTTTTGGCTTGACCCGACCGGGGATCGCACTTGCAACCTCCCACACCCCAGTCGAAATAATTTGGTATTTCGGTTTATTGTGCATATGCAGGATAATAACCAAATGAGCATATATGGAACTTCTTTCTATTTGGGAATACCCGCACCAAAGGCAGACGTTCTACCAAAAACACCACCGAGGCCGTCCACTGTGTTTTAGGCACACTGTTTAAAAATGTTCATTTACTAAAGTCTGTTACTACCTTCAATGACGACAAGATGTTATGGATTAATTTAGGTTAAACGAAGAGACTGCTTTTTGTTACCCATTACCAGAAATAAAATGGGTATCGTCGGCAATTATGTGCTCTGCATTGAAGCTGCCATTGAAGGTCAATGCTACAGCACAAGTTATAAATATGTTCCCCAGGATGGTTATATGCCAGGTAAGGCTCAGGGGGAGAGGGGGGGGGGGGGGGCGAACTACTGATTTTATTATACGATTAACATATGCTATTCGTACATCGAAGATAGTCCGCATTGATTTTAAAAAAGTGCGACCGTTGATAACACATGTATTTTAATAGTTTAAACTGTTATATAGTATAGTGATTGAGAAACTGTTTAAACGATATCGCTTTTATTAAATGTTAATCAGATCATGGATATACGTATCTTGAGTTTACATTTCGGAAGGGGTTACTTCTTCGAGGCGCGATAGCTGTATCGGTTTCGACGAGGGCTATTAATCAAGGAGTCGCGAGTCCGAATCTTGATTCGGTTCGTTCTTGCGGATGATTGACACCTTCCACCATTGATCTAAATAGACCACGCGTAAAGTTACCGCTACCTGTCGCACAGAAAATACATTTTCAGGTGTGTTAATGTATTAAATAGCAGATTCATTTCAAATTTCAATCAAGGGGCATAACCTTTTTTGTATCTGATTTGATGATTTCTCAAATCTTTTGTTTTTAACTCCCTTTAACTATTGGTCCGCTGTTTGACATTTTAAAGAAATTGAGTTTTAAGTAATTTGCTTTATAGTGGGCTATATTTGCTCCTTTTATCTGAATAAAACGAGGATCACAAAATTCGATCAATGATGAAACTTGAATTCATTTTTCGTAACAAATCAAATGTTATAAGCAAAGTAGCCGAGTTGATGTTGTTTCGGTTAAAAGACTGTATGACCTGTACAAATACCTTGCAAACACTGACCCGATATTATATCAGTCAACCATATTCATAGTGAAGCGGTTAGTGTGTCTGCCTTGGGAGCTAGAGATCAGGGTTTGCTCCGCGGTCGAGTCATACCAAAGACTTTGATAATATTAGTAATATATTTGTTCATTGACGCTCAAGGTTGCGGGGATAAAATAACGATTGATACAACATACCGGAAGTACTGGTAATTTACCCATAAAACGACGCGATATAATTGAAATACTGTTGTAAACGGTGTAAAATATCATTCAAATCACAATTTTCAGTGAACACAACACAATAGACTAAAAATATATCATACACGTCTAACGATATTTGGGTTTAAAATACATAAAATGAGTAAATTGAAGTCTAAAGCGAGTCTGTGCATCTTAACAGTCTGTTATTATGTATATATGAATGTTACACTACAATAATTGAATGTGTGTTATAAAGATTATATCTGAGTGTTACTTTTGACAGAATGACTAAATTGCTAGACACGGCTTTCATTTTCAAACACATATCAATATATTACTATATTTAATGACCACGTGTTTTCCTCATATTTATCTCAGCACGTGTTTTCCCTTTTATTCATATAAACATGTGAATTTATAAAAACAGCACAGACATTTGATAAACATACATTCATATAGTTAAGATATAAGTATATTGCCACAAAGATCAGACACAGTTCAATATTGTTGAATTATTTCAAATACGAATTTTCTCATTCTGATACAATTTTCGTAACCCCTTACAACGCTGACGCAGTTTGATACATCTGCAACAGAGGTCTTTTTAAAATATTTTTCTGCAAAAAGAAATTGCTGCTAATGAGTAATTTCTACTTTTGTCTCAATGTTTTTAAATCTGTTCAATAAATTACATTTTTATTTACCTAGTTGTTTCAATAGTTATGCCCAGATGGTTTAAAAGTATTTTGTTGCAGATTTGTTGTTTATCAGGTTGTACTTGGGAATGTGTTTACATTTCCGTGCAGTAAGTAATATATTAATACATCTTCGTGATTTATATGTGACCTTTTTTCAACAATAAATAATTCATGCATATTCGCTATTGAATCCTGTCTGTCTTTCTACAAATTGTGAAATCAACGGGTATATCTATGTTTAGCATTTAGTCGACTAGTGACGTCAGCTGCAGGGAAGATTTCTAGTGCAATGTATCCCGTTAGCCCTTCAATTTACCCTGGTGATAATTGTGAACTGTTCATTGTGGAAACGCCCGGGAAGAATATCCCAACATTTTTTGACACGTTTTTTACTTCAGAAGATTTGAACAGTTGCAATAAGAACGTCAGTGTCATGGTAAGTTATCAATGTATTGAACCTTTTCCATGAAATTGACGATACAGTACAGCTCAAGGGGGTTTTCCCAAAAACCCTCACCCCCGGGTTGAGGGGGGTATCGATAAAATGATAAACCGTCGGCGTTAAGTCGCTCCCCCGGCTTAACCCGGCGTTTTACAGGTATTTCAGAGATATGCCCGCTTGAGGTGGATTGCAGGGTTCCCCCCGCAGAAAATGTTAAATGGGAGTGGCCTATATTTCTTTCGCGGAGCCCCCGCGGAAAATGCGAGTGGGTGTGTTTTAATTTGTTTTCCGACTATACATTATGTTAACTATTCTATATTATTTACTCTGCTTCCCAAATAGTAAATTTTGCAGGCATATGCATCACGAGCCATTGTTTACTTTTCAAAATAATCGCTCGCCAGATTTATTATTCTGCATGGCGAGTGTTAATAAAAAAAATCAATATTGCAATTTAATTTCAATAATAGTTACGTTCTTTCTCAAGCTCCTCGAGATTAAATGTTTTAGATGACGTTCCCTCTTTTCATTGGCTTTTAACTTGTGTTACTATATTTCATTTACTATATTTCATATTGTAACCCATTTCCATTAATCCGAACCAGAAGTCTGTAAACGCATCTACAGGAGTCGATTTATGATGTAATTACGGACGGAAGAGAGAACACTGAAAAGGGAGCGACTTCTACGTCTCTTAAAATATGACCCCCTACTCAAATATACATGTATACTGCTAATTTTCAGGTCATTACATGTTTCCTCGGATATTATCAAACCAATGGCTAAATCAAATACTGACAATTGAGTCAGATCAGATAAATCACTGTTACTAAATGTACCATGTACACTGTAGACCTGGATTTGTATGCGCATATATGTGCAAACTTGACTCATCATGTATATATACGAGTACGTTTTATATGCTGAAACTAAGACCAAAACAAAGAAACACTGGAACAGTCGCTAAAATACCTTACTTGAATACTTTGAACATCGAGTTGTCTGAGCCCTATTGCGATGAAATCTGCATGTGCATATTGCAAACATTTATAATCAAATTCATTGTTCTACAGCATAATTGAGAAATAAAGCCTTACCTTTGAGAATGATAATCATATTTTTTACATTCACATACTATTAAGATCAACACGATTATGATAAATCCATTAACAAATTTATATTCATTTACCAAATCAAACAAAAATCACTTTTATACGACACTACATTGAAGACAAATGAATCGCAAAACAGATTTCGTTTCAATATAAACATTAATGTTTGCGTGTAAAGGGTGTAGCACTTTATAAAGCACGTGGCAGATGAAAAACGTGTGATATATTTTGTGTTGGTTGTCAGGCTGATTGAAAGACGGTGACGTGCATATAGATCACAGGGCATTGTTTTATTGACCCGACTAACCAGCTGGTAATCTGACAGTTTATTTCGTCGTTTAAATAACATCGTTTTTTGGCAAGCAAATTTCATACATATATACATACATTTTATAAGATTCGGCTTAAAACTTGCATTTTGCTATTTTCAATAGAAATATGTAAAAGAAATTTATCTATGTCCCTTAAAAAACACAAAAGATATTAGAACAATGTAAAACGACAGCATAAAGTATATATGATCAAAGGTAATATAATTTGTTTTTAGCGTAGGCAGTGAAGTGTAGATCGAAACCACTATGCGTATTCACGCAGGCAAATCTAGAAATTCCTTCGAACTATGTACAACAACATTGGATAGCATGAATGTGCGTGCTGATCTCTATATATACATGTACATTTAGCAAATGCCATAACGTTGGATGCCCTTAATCATGATTGTTTGCAGTGTCGAGATATGTGAATTGGCCGCAGTAATTTGACTGAACAATTGTTGAAAACGACGTTTTATCCCAATTAATCAACATTGAGCATTGTTAAAAGCATATGATGAAATGCTCATTTTAAAAATAAACGGAACTTTTATGAAATCATTTAATTCGGAGTAGAGATTTCAACTACATTCCAATAGTCTGCATGTTTAAACTAATTGTATCGGAGCAAAATATAGGTCCTGTTTCTGGTTTATATTTATTTACATTTACCAATATATGCCTGTATCATAAGCCTCGAACATAGGACCTGTCCCGAAGAAAGCTAGGAAACACATGAGTATCTGAACTGGACGCCGTGATATGACTGAATAGTGTACAAACGGCGTTAAGCTTTTCTTACTGTAATGCGATTAATTAAATCGTGCGCAGGCAAGAACAAATAAAACATGCACAAAACAACCGCTGCACACTAGTTCAGAGCGAGTGTATGAGAAAAGGAACAAGCTATTTTAAGTGTATGTTCAGATTGTCTTGTGAACCTGGTCAGTTTAATCAGAATCTATAAAAGTTGACAGTTTCGTCTAACAATCTTGTAAGTTATAGATGAGCTGTGTGCATCCCTGTTCTGGATCTAAACTTTGCACAAAAGCCAACTTTTAACTTGTGACATGCACAAGCTCATAATATCCTCATCTTTTAGTAGTGTCTAGTGACTTCGGGTATTGTTGATTTGACATCAAAGTTATTTTTGCATTAAATAAGGAATCAAATTTTCTGTTAATGTTGTGTTTTTGCCATTTATGACTGTATAACAGGTTGCTGGTGTACATACACTACTATACTGTTCGAATTGGCATCAATATCCCCTAACACGCCTCATTTATAGGTAATATATTGTACCTGTGCATAGAGGACTTCGTTTAGATATGCATACAGTAAAATAAAACATCATGGAAAAAGCTGGTGTATCTTAAAATTGCCATCTGATACGTCGACTATCGTAAACAGATCCAAGTTACATCATAAACCGGTGCGTGATCGCCCCGCCCCAGCAGACGAAATATAAAATATCTACGCAAAACTTCGTGATATTACAATAAATAGAAGCTTAATTATTGAGCCCCGATAACTCAGTCGGTAGCGACACAGGCTGTAGATCCAAGGGTTATGAGTTCGAATACCAGCTCCGCCAACATTTTCGAAGTTTGACGAAACGTCACTCGTGTTTCACCAATGGGCTAACAGTCAATTTGGAAAAGCAGCCAGCTACTTTTGATGTATGTTGTAAGTAGAACTGGTAGCTTAAGTACGTGAACCGGCACGCGTGATATACTGAACAATAGTTGAAAACCGCGTTAAGCCCTAATGAATGAATCAATATTGAATAAAGTTGAAACATGAGAAATTTTACATTTTGTCACAATGTTTTCATAAGTCATCTGCTGTAGAGGCGTCGACAGCATCTGTATGTGGTAAAAGGGCAAAATAGTTTCCCGGCATACCAAACACTTTAAAAAACGTATTAATGGGTTCCATCCTACGCGCTAATAGATTCGGTAAAATATATGTTATCGTGTCAGGGTAAATAAAATCGTGAGTATTGGTAACTTAACAATACAATACCATGATCTAACTGAAATACAGTTGAAAGTCATCTACAGAAAGTCTGGGTAAAGGGTTGACATGTGTTGTAATAAACAGCCACTTTATCTTAATCCGTATTAAAGAGTGGTATATCTCAAAAGTAGGTTGGTTAATCAGCGTGACAATATTATATGTATAAAGATAATTCCTGAAAAACAAGCGCATTTTTATTAACTGTGCATCATTAAACATCGTGTAAAAGAGTGACTTAAAATAGATGATTTTTAAAATAACTGCCGTTCTGAACTATATTTACATTTCATTTTCAATTCATAGATGGCGTCATTCGTCTTCCACCAATGGGCTTAGTCTATGTGAAAAAGCAGCCAGTTGCTTGGGAAGATTGTTGTGTGGAGTACTGGTGTGAGAAATCCAGGAAATGCATGAGTAGGAGAACTGGCCGCCGTGATATAACTGAGAAATTGTTAAAAATGGCGTTAAACCCCAATCAATCAATCAATCAATTCATAGATCACTGTCCTGTACAATGGTCACATCATGGTCCTAGCTACTTAACTGTTTACAACCTATTTAAAAAGGCTAATACAAAACAGAATGTGACTTCGTAAGCTAAGGGATGATTCCATCGGCATAGGGAATGTTGGACTAACCTTAACACGACTTTTTTCCGGAGTTATTCGGTCCGGGAAATATAAGATGGGGGAGTAGTTGGTTCGGTGGTGGTGTGAAGATTAAGGAGGAACTAGACTCGGTAAGGAAAACATCATCAGAAGATATGTCAAAGCCTTTTACTCCGCTGCAGGTAAAACATTTGTTTGAGAAGACACCATCGTGAGCCGCACAAACGAGGGACTAAGACGAAAAGATGACAAAGAAGGTTCTTCTAAGAAAAGACCAGAGGGGGAAAAAACAAGTGTAATTCCACTCTTTAGCACTATGTACTATTGAATCAAGTGGCGGACGGGAAGAGCATTGTGGCAAATGGATACAGAGCTGAAAATAATGATTGACAAAGTGTTTTAAAAGTCGTCTGCTTGGTGTTTGTTGGAAAGGGCTTAACTTGATAAGATCATTACACGATCAGCTAACAAGCGCTCATATTTTTATTTTTTATTTAACCCCCCTTTCCAACATATGATAAATCCGCAGTAGACGACATTCAAAACGTCTACATATAATACAGAAACATATATCAAAACCTTAAAGATCTATTATGGACTAGAGATGAAAACATTTGACAAATGGAGAACTTGCTCATGACGGGTTTTGTTAATACATGTTTCATGTCACGCCAAAACCGACCATCGTATATATTGACATAAATAGAATTTACAATAAAAAACGTACGTTTATAGTTAGTGTTTGGTCATAACCGTTCTTGTGAGGCTTGTAAGCCTAGATGCATGTAGTAAGACGGTTACATCATGATCTTATTGCGCGTATGCGAATGGTGATATTATTTTTCTGAATTACATTACATGCACATCCTTTAAAACTAAGTTGTATTATGCCACTGAGAGGAAGGCTATTCTTATTAACCATTTTCCACATGCAACACATCAGCAGTAGCCAATTTGAAAACTTGTAGGTAAACATTTGGAAACTCTATAAACGGAAGTACACTAATTATTGAATAAGGTTGAAACCATTGAGACAGTTTTGTATTATGTCACAATGTTTCCAAATTCTTTTTTTGTAGCAGCGTCAGAAAGCGTCTGCAAGTGGAAAAGGGAAAACATATAGACGACAACATAATTGAACTTCATCATCTTTCCAGTCAATATTGTGTATAAGTTTCCATATTCAAAACCGTACCAAATGCGAGTATTGTGAATTAAACACTGCGATTCTCATTAACAAGCGTCCAGTTGTCATTTTATTTATTGTCTGACTTATAGGCCAGAAAACAGATCCGGCAATCAAAGATTCGCCTATATTAATAGGGGAGGACATATGACACCGGGTGGTTGAATTGATTTGTGAATTTATGATACATGAATGCTTCATAAAGCCGACAGCATAAGTGATTAACCATAACATAATAATACCAAACAACTCAGATTGTCGACATGTTTTTAACACCTATTAATTGAAAGTAATAATTGACGTTCACTTGCTTTGATCGCATTACAGATGGGTTAATGTTACATGTCGCGTCTGGGTTACTGAATTAGATATCCCTCTTGATTTAAAAACATTTTAGTCCAATAGTGTGATGTTGTATATTAACTACCGTTTGAAAACTGATGAAATTCCGCGGTACCGCGGGATTATTGTAGGGGAAACCCCGCAAACAGATGAGCGGGAACGCCGGGGGGCTGCCTTAATCACAGCTGTCAATCATCGTGACGTTATAAATCGTTATCGGATTTCCCTCCGCGGGCTAAATAGTTGAATAATCAAACCCCGCGGGACCGCCGGGTTATTGTAGGGGAAACCCTGCGTACAGGTGAGCGGGAACGCGGTGGGCTGTCTTATCAGCCCGCGGGGGTGAGGGTTTTTGGGAAAACCCCCTTGAGCTGTACTGTAGCTAATGCCTCTTGAAATCGTTGGCGTAAAATGAAATACAGATGATCGTGTTGTTTTCCCATAATTGTTTGAAATCAGAAATTAAGCCCTGGCATCTGAATCCTTTTGGAAGCAGAAAACAAATTTTCTCATTCTGATTTTGTTTAACCCTTTCCCACCTGCAGACGCATTTCGACGCAATAGCAGCAGACAACTTTTTGAAAACATAGTGACTAAAGAAGAAATTGCACAAAACAAGCAATTTCTCCTTTTGCCACAATGTTTTCCACTTTTAGTCATAGGTTATCCATTCAATTATGGAGATTTTCTATGTTTTGATAAAATACGTTCAAAGTCGTCTGCTGCAGAATTGTCGTATGTGGGAAAGGGTTAACCCTTTCCAACTTGCTGACGCAGTTTGATGCATCTGCAAACGTTGTCTTTTTAAAGGCGTATGCTAGTTTCGACAAAAAAAATCCCAATAATAGAATTTTTTTATATTTTGTATTTTGTTAGTACATTCAATAACTAGTTGAAAAATGGGAAAAAAAAAGATAGGTCACCGATCTTTTTTTTTTTTTTTTGACCATTCAATGACATGACCTTTTTCATCATCGGCACAAATATAGGTATTTTGGACAAAAACTTAAATAACACAAAAAATTAACAAAGGAGAACTACAAATCGGTTTAAATTTCAATGGTAAGTTTATTTATATAATGTTATCAATATGAAAGAAGAATTTATGAGAAGAAAAATGAAAAAAAAAAAAATTGAGCAGTTTTTCAATGAAAAATGGTGTCAGATTGAACCCCCGCAAAAGTTAAAAGCGTACAATTTTTATGAAATTTTCCATTCTAAATAATAGAATTGTCTCTAACTTACTAAGCATACTTAACAACATTCACTTTATTATAAAATGAAGAAAATATGATAGGTCACCGTACTCCTTTTTGAGTAAATTGACTTTTTCCTTGAAGCATGGCCTGGGGTTTTTTAAGCAAAATTGCTGCATTTCTCAGAATTGCAATGCAATAATGAATTTAAAATAAACAGATTCCTATTAAGGATGGATTTATTCACATATACCAGCACTTACAGCTTGTTCATACATGTGAAAAAAGCTTTTGAGAAAAAAAAGTTAAAAAAAAAAGATTAAGCAGTTTTTCAATGAAAAATGGTGTCAGATTGAACCCCAACAAAAGTTAAAAGCGTACAATTTTTATGAAATTTTCCATTCTAAATAATAGAATTGTCTCTAACTTACCAAACATACTTAACAACATTCACTTTATTATAAAATGAAGAAAAAATATTCACATATACCAGCACTTAGAGCTTGTTCATACATATGAAAAAAGCTTTTGAGAAAAATAAAATGAAAAAAAAAGTTTTTCTAAGTTGAAATGTTGTCAAATTTAACCCCCAAAAAAGTTATGAGCATTCAATTTTTCAATTCTACATAATAGTATTGTCTATAATTATGCATGAACACTATACAGCTTTTATTTTATACTAAAGATAGGTAACTATACACCTTTTAGTGTAAATTGACTTTTTACTTGAAGCATGGTCTTTTTTTTAAGCAAAATTGCTGCATTTCTAAGAAAACACAATGCAAAGATGAACTTCAACTCAACAGATTCCCACATAAGAGATTTTTGAACACATATCATTACTTATAGCTTGTACATGCATATGAAAAGAGCATTTAGGAGAAATAAATGGGGAAAAACTTGAATTGTTTGATTTGATTGTTTGGGTTTAACGCCGTTTTTAACAATTTCCCAGTCATATCACAGCAGCCAGTTCACCAACTCATATGATTCCTGGTTTTCTCACACCAGTAATCCACACAACAATCTACCCAAGCAACTGTCTGCTTTTCCACATGGACTAAGTCCATTGGTGAAAGACAAATGACTCATGGCACATTGACTTTTGTCAAACGTCTGAAAGAATGTTGGCCGAGTCAGGATTCGAACTCACAACCCCTTGATTGACAGCCTGCTTCGCTGCCGACTGTGCTATCAGAGAGAATTATTAACACATATCATCACTTATAGCTTGTAAATGCATATAAAAATAGCAATAGGGAGAAAGAAATAAAAACAAAAAAAATAATGTTGTCGCATTTAACCTTTTTCACTCATACGACAATTCTGCAGCAGATGACTATAAACATATTTTTTCAAGAAATGGAAAATCTCTTTAACCTTTCTTTCTCTTTCAACAATTCTGCAACAGACTACTTTGAACATAGTTTGTCAAAAACTGAAAAAGCTCTATAATTAAATGGATAGCCTATGAGTAAAAGGGCAAATCATTGTGGCAAAAGGAGAAATCGCACATGTTGTGCGATTTCTCCTTTAGTCACTATGTTTTCAAAAAGCCATCAGCTGCAGAGGCATCAGAAAGTGTCTACATGAGGGAAAAGGTTAATTTAATGGATGACCTATGACTAAAATTTGAAAACATTGTGTCAAAAGAAGAAATTGCAGGTTTTGTGCAATTTCTCCGTTAGTCAATATGTTTTCAAAAAGCCACCTGCTGCAGAGCCGGCATAAAGCTTCTATATGAGGGAAAGGGTAAACCCCTTCAAAAGTTAATAGTGTCAATTTTTGAAGAGCTTTTTCCATTTTACACAATGAAGTTCTGTAGAGTCTGTAGATAAATTGCATGATTTGTTTGTTTGGAGTTTAACTTTAACTGTTAACTTTCAACAGCTTTGGTCATATCACGGCAGTCAGTGCACCTACCCATGTTTTCCTGGCTTTCCCCCACCAGTACTTACACAACATTCTTTCGAAGCCAATGACTACTTTCTCACATAAATCAGAGGTGAGAGGCAATGGAAAAATCGTCCGAGAGAATGTTCGCTACAACCAGGTATCGAACCCGTGACCTCCAGATCACGAGTCAGATACGCTACCAACTGAGCTACCCGGCCGGGTTTATACATTGCATGAACACTATACAACATTCACTTTAAATAAAAGATTATGGTCACTATACTTCAGTGTAAATTGACTTTTTCCTTGAAGCATGGCATGTTTTTTAGGCAAAATTGCTGTATTTCTAAGAAAAGACATGGCAATGATGAGCTTAATACCTTCAGATGCCGAGATAAGAGAGAGTTATTAACCCATACTGGTAACTTCACTTATGGCTTGTACATACATATGAACAAAGCAAAATTTGGCAGAAAAAAAAAATGGAAAAAAATATTTGGCCTTTTTTACAATGTACTGACATGATGCTAGACTAAGCAAACAGCCTAACCCCAGAAAAAGGTGATTTCATACAAAACATGGACAATTTCTAAAATTTAATGGAAAACATATGACTAAAAGTGGAAAACTAATTGACAAAAGAAGAAATTGCTCAAAACGAGCAATTTCTCCTTTTGCCACATTGTTTTCCACTTTTAGTCATAAAATGTAACTAACTGTAAACATTAAAGCTCATACACTCTACAGAAAAAGGCAAAAACAATGATCATACTTCTTTTAGTGTAAATTAGCGTTGATTATGTTTTACTTTTAGTAATTTCTTATTTTGCCTCAATGTTTTCAAAAGCTAGCTTCTGCCATAGAATAATGGAAAGCAAACCTACAAATCATGTGTAGCTTCTTCTCATACATGTATATATAAAATATCACTGAAAGGCACTAAACTGTATATCATGTTTTCAGTCTTTCAAGTAATCAAATAATTTAGTTATACTTTTTTTCATGCTAGTTACGCTAGGTTTTCCATTTACAATCTCTTTGCACAACTGTTGCAGACCGACAAGGCCAGAGCGACTTACTGCAAGCTTGAGATGGCCCAAACATAGACCGCTTTTCGCTATTTTATCAATCATTCCTTTTGATAGCACATTTTGATCTTTTAAAATCATGAGACTTTGAAGGTTCTGTTTTCCATCTTTGTTATAGTGCCACAGCTTCATAGAATACTGTGTAGAATAACTACTGATCAACATCTGATTGTCTAAAATGCCAACAGTTGTGCAGAGCTTTTGTAAAATTTCAACATCTCCTAATGCATTATGAGCTGCATAGCTTTCTTTTAAATAAATAGAAACAAGAAATTCTTGACTATAGTTATGAAGATCAGGATACAAGATCTTGAACAATAAGTATGTATCAATTATTCCTGTAACATACTGTTTAAAAGAGTTTGTTAAACGAACTATTTCAAATGCTCTAACAATTCGTGGAAAATCAAATCTTTTAAAGTTATGTCCAATAAGAACACAATGAACATGTTTTTCTAGCCAAGCCAGGAAGACTTGTAGCGCTTCTTTTAAAGGAAGAGTTGCTACTGGCTTACACTTATATAGAAGAACATGCCCATTTGTGGATAAACCTGTCACAACAGACGCTGCAGAAACAATGTTTTTAGATGGCATGATGTATTGATTAAATTTGTCTTCTCCACAAATTGCAGCAATCTGAATAATGTCAGCGTCATAACTTAAGGATGATGTTTCAATATCACAAAATATCTTTTTAGAATTTGTAAATGTTTCTCAGATAAATGTTCAGGTGCAGGTTGGACTCTAGGATTTGGGATTTCAGTGATATTAGATATATGAGAAGTAGCAACACCTGATTTGTATGTTGGGCCTTCTCGTAATTCTTTGGCAGCATTGTGTTTCTTATATGCAAATTTCCTTTCTAAGCGCCTTCTTTTAAATGTCAAGGTGTTTTCTATATCATTTCGTCTTTTTCTTAAAGTGTCTTGTTTTTTAGCAAGATCAGCAAACACTCTACCAGGTGATAAACCAAGTGAAAGATTAACCTCATTTAAATATGACATACCAAGATTTTTTTGAGCAACAGCACAATCAACACGGTTAATTAAACTGGCAGATGCAGAATAATGTATTCTTTTCGGGGCTTTTGCTGCAATCATGTTATTAAAAGATTCGACTTCTTTTGTAGATCCACGTGGAGCAATTTTTTCAGCATTTTTAATGAAGACGTGTAAGATAGATTCAAGATCTGAACGAAGTATTACCCCAGTCAAGGGACGGCCATGTGGCAATCCATTGTGCTTGTAGTGTTCTGGATCTTGAATATATCTACACCATTCACCACAAGAGTCATGTTCACCAAATAAATGAGGGGTAATCTGTTTCAGTGATTGCTGAAATTGTTCTACATTACCTTGATTTTGAGCAAGTGCATAATTGAAACACTTCTGAATGTGTTTTATATCCATTGTTGACAAAACTTTGTGTTTTTTCTGTAGAGTGTACAAGCTATTTCCTAAATGTTTGACAGTATGATTAATGTCACTCCATTTTACAATTTCATGAGAAAGTTCTTGTCTTATTCTGGCCATTGTTGTGCAGTCATCGTCCATTATTATAACACCAACTTTTACATCTTCTTTTTCTATTTCTTTAACAAGACTTGCTTCAACATCTGGCTCCATGGCTTTTGCACTCCCATTCCAATTTTTAACACACTGGTGATCTGGTGGTATATTACCTTTGTTTCCATGGTAATTGCAGAATTTGCAGTCCTTGAGCCTGATACCATATGCACAAATCTTGCCTGTCCTGTTCCCGATCATGGTCCCCACCCCCGATCTACTGTCATAGCATCTGCCAGATCCACGTTTCTGCCAGCCCATGTCATATTTGAACTCTCCACTAACAGATAATGATTCTAAGCATGATGAAGCATACGAATGATCTAGGTTCAAAAGAGAAGATTGAACATCAGTGGACTGGTGAATACTTTGTGTAGACTGGTCTATACTTATGCTGGTTTCAAGCGCATCACTCATATTTGAAGTAACATCTGGACAGGGAGCAGACTGACATTCATCTCTTCAACTAGTGCTATGAAAATAAAGCAAATGTATGAATGAATGTATATTTGTTTTATGGCGCATTGACAGCTAAAGCGCGCATTTAAATTTTATAACTCATGATCCCTGAGTTAACAAACCAGTACAAGTCTAGAAAATGTGCCTTGCCAAAGGAAACTCCACTATGACCGTAGTGCAGAGACTGGGGATCGAACCCGGTATACATGATTTTGAAATCCCCCGACGCTAACCACTCGACCACAGTGGATTAAAAAAAGTGTAACTTGTTGAAAACAAACTTAAATTGTTTATTCACAACTGCAGAGGTAGGTGAATTTCTTTACAACTAATGGTCTATCTATCACTAACATTTCTATTTTTTCGCTAACTGTCAATCCAACGGTTGCAAGTTCGAATCCCAGCTCATTCAATGAAATTCAATGCAAAAAGCCTCGCACAAGTCCCTCCATTGGGATCAGTCTATGTGGAAGCAGCCAGTTGCTTGGAAAGTTTGTTATGTGGCATACTGGTATGAGAAAAACCAGGAAAGAATGGGTAGGTGTACAGTGAGTGGCTGCCTTGATATGACTGAATTGTTGAAAAAAGCTTAAATCACCAATCAACCAAACAATAATGTGAACCAAAATACAAGTGAGCTCTAACTTGAAACCTTTCCCTCATGCAGACAACTTGGGACGTATTTAATAAAAACATGGAAAATCTTTATAATTGATAGTATTACCTATGACTAAAAATTGAAAACATTGTGACAAAAGGAGAAATTGCACACAATTCTTCTTCGTCACTTTGTTTTCAAACAGTCCTCTGCTACAGGGGCGTCAGAAAGCACTTAAGTTCTTTAAAAAGCCTGGTTCTAAAAACTCGTAATGAAGTGAGCTTAACCCTTTCCCTCATACGACAATTATGCAGCAGACGAATATGAACATATTTCGTCAAAAAGTAGAAAATCTCTTTAATTGAACTGATAACCTATGATAAAAACTGGAAAACATTGTGTCAAAATGAGAAATTGCATGTTTTGTGCAATTTCTTCTTTTGTTACTATGTTTTTAAAAAGCTGTCTGCTACAGAGGCGTCAGAAAGCGTCTATATGAGGGAAAGGGTTACATTTATATTGGAATATAAACTGGTTTGTACCTTGACTGCTTTTTCTTCTCTCAAAGCACTTCTACATGACTGTTTTGCAATAAACCTGACATGTTCACCAACCTGTGAAAAAATGAAAATTGTATAAAAAACACTACTTTGCCAGTGTTATGTTGGATATTGTATACCATATATATCTTGGGTATATGACCTTTTACAGCAGTTCAATTTTCCCCTCCTTAGATGATGCCTGGTTTCTATGATTTTGTAAGCAATCAATACAGCTCAAAATAATTATGTATAGGATCACTGAAGTTAGCTATTTATTCAAT
This sequence comes from Serripes groenlandicus, assembly GCA_031761405.1. Classification (NCBI taxonomy): domain Eukaryota; kingdom Metazoa; phylum Mollusca; class Bivalvia; order Cardiida; family Cardiidae; genus Serripes; species Serripes groenlandicus. The sequence goes on from JASEVX010000021.1 coordinate 2,701,552, forward strand.
TTTCTTTCATAAATTGTAATTTTCAATCTTTTTAATTGTGCCTGTTTCCTTATGCCACCTGACTGCCATAATTTTCAACCAATAGGTACAGCTTGAACAACCTTTGTAGAAGGTCACCAATGGGACATTTCTACCAAATGAAATTGGAATATTCAAGCAGATTCAGAAGAGAAGATTTTTAAACTTTGGAAATTTTGTCCTATTTCTGATGCTGCAGCAACCAAATTTCTGGATGAAATTTAAATCTTTGAACAATTTTGTGACAACACCCTGTTGCTATGTAAACGATCAACATGGTTTGAAAGCATTAGGAACAGGATCACTGAAGCAGGATTCATATACAACTTCTCAAAGTTATAAAATCACTTGTTAATTGAAATGGTATTTTCATTTTATTTATTTTACCAATATTCTGATGCCGCCTGACTGTCATGTTTTTCAATCAATCGGTGTGGTATGATTTTTTTTGTAGAGAGTCTTCCAACCAACATTTCTACCATACTATATTGGAATCTTAAAAGCAGATTCAGACGAGAGAAATTAATCAGCAAAATCAAGTTTGGCCTTCGGCCCAGGTGATCAAATAAAAGTATTTGAAGAATACATTTGAAAACACTGTGAAAAGGGAGAAATTGTTTGTTTTGAGCATTTTCTACTAGTTTGTCTTTGTTTAAGAGTTGTACTGCAGAGGCATCAGAATTTGTATGAATGATGGAAAGGTTAATTTGGTTTTATATATGAAAAATGTTAATCCATAGTAACAAATTAAAAACTACCTCACTCTGAAGTCGTTTCATTCTTTTATGATGAAGTCCACGAACACCAATTGCCGCCATGAAATTTGTAACATGCAAATGTCCTACTCCGGCATGGATCATTCCTAAAAAAAAGAGGCAAAAATTTAGAAAACATGAAAACATTGAAAATTCAGGCAAAACTATGATATTAAATTTAAATAAAGAAAATAAAAAATCCTTTATTATTTTTAAAGAATGAGGGAAAGGGTTGACTTTCTTTAAAATTAAAGTTACTGTGATTTTATTGAACTCATTTGCTTCTACATTTTATTACATCATTTTTTATATCAGTGAATTAATTATGAAGGTTTAGGAGCTACTATGTTTGCATCAAGATAGTTTTGAGAAATTTCTTCATTTGCCACAATGTTTTCAATGTTATTTAACCCTTTCCGACTTTGAACATATTTTGTCAAAACATAGAAATTCTTTATAATTGAATGGATAATCTATGACAAAAAGTGGAAAACATTGTGAAAAAAAGGAGAAATTGCATGTTTTGTGCATTTTCTTTTTTTTTGTCACTGTTTTTAAAAAGCTGTCTGCTGTAGAGGCGTCAGAAAGCATCTATATGAGGGAAAGTGTTAATAATTATATAACCATTATACTTGTTTTGGGAAAAATGTCAGAATCAACTGAGCATATTTGCTTTATGTAGGAAAAAATTAAAACTTAAGATTAAATTTTCACCTTTTTGGTGTTGTACTCCATTTAAGTTTAATATAATAGACCCAGAACAACAGGGGGTGTGATATATTTGCTATACAACGTGGTTGGCTGTAGATATTTCTCATGAGGAAAATAGTTAAAACTAGACTACTAGTAGAATGAAATAAAAAGTGTTAATAGGTTTGCATAAGAGTATTAAAGGGAGATGTTTGTGTACTACAAGTAGTAAAGATGAAATGGTTTATTCAACAAAAATGTTAGAATTAAATATATGTGACAGTGTTAACATTTATCCATCACCAAAAGCACTATAAACTACTTTATTGCTATATACTTACAGGTCACCATTGCCTTCTGAAAGATAAGACAATTTTAAAAACACTACTTAATCATAGAAACATACACCTTCTAAAATATGTGAATGTTATATTTTCCAGTTTTCTAGAAACCACATTTTTAAGGTATTCCTTTTTTTAAGTGGGAATATTAAAAAACTGTTAATGCCGGACTGATAAATAAGCTAAGAAACTACTGTTTCACTGTAGACTAATATCATCAAACAAAAGTCTGCAGATGTTTTGGTTTAAATTTAAATTTCAAAAAAGTACTATATAGTCCATAATATAACATGTATTCATCCAGTTAATAGGAATAACACATGTATACTAGTTTTGGTTTACTTTCAACATTTTTAAAAAAAACACCAGGTATTTATAAACCAAAATAGATATATTTACCTAAAGCTGCTTTTGTATTTATGACAAAGGTCCGTGGTCCTCTGCTCTTCCCTTGTTTATGACGTGTGTTTGTATCAATATTGTTCATTGTTCCACAGCTGCACTGAACCGAAAGTACTGACCCATATCCATACCTGGTTTCCTTCTTAATGTTAATTAAATTAAGTGCATTCTCGCAATATCTGCAGCATCTGAGTTGATCAATAATATGTCCCAGGTCAACAATTCTTCTTCCATTCTTCCAGCTCTGAAGCTTGTTCCCCTCCAAAGATGCAGCTTCTACTTCGACTGTATAAGAAACTTCCGGGGAAAAAAATACGGCTCCGCTTCCTCCTCCGCTACGCTGTCAGTTAAATCAACAGGTGTATTATTGTTCCATTTTTGTAGTCGAGATGATGATAAAATACCTCTCCTTTCTTGCTGTGTCGTAACGAATTTTCCCTTTTTGCGAGTCATGTTGAAAACGCGTTCCAAAATATTTCGGCGAAGATGAAATCGATATGTTATTGTTATTGTTTAGCATAGAGACGCGCATTGCCGGTGTCCGTATTAGAATTACACAGCGTAAAAAATACAAACTATACTTTGACCCGTGTACGTTTTAAATACGCACAGCGTGATTATAGAAACTGGCGCATACGCCTTTAAAAGCTTTTTTTGCAAAAAGAAATTGCTGGTAATGAACAATTTCTACTTTTGTCTACATGCTTTTAATTTTGTTCAATAATTATTACATTTTCAGTTATTTAGTTGTTTCTATATGTTTGCCGAGATGGTTTAAAAGTCGTCTAATGCCGAGTTGTTGTTTATGAGGTTGTACTTGGGAAAGTATTTACATTTCCGTGCAAAAAGTAATATATTAAATACATAGTACATCTTTGTAATTTATATGTGACCTTTTTCCAACAATGATTAATTCATGCATATTCGCTACTAAAGCATATATATCTTTTTTCCTAAAAATTGTGAAATCAACAAGTATCTATTTTTATAATGACTAAATTGCTAGACACGGTTCTCATGTATAAACACATATCAAAATCTTGCTATTATTACATAAACGTGTTTTTCCTCATATTTATATGACAACGTGTTTTCCTGATGTGTATCTCAACACGTGTGTTCCTTATATGTTCCTTATATGTATTATAACATGTGTTTACCTTATATTTATCTAATCAAGTGTTTCCTCATATTTATCTCATTAGGTGTTTACCCTATATTCATACCAATATGTGATTTTATAAAATACGAACTGTTTCATTCTGATACGATTATCTTAACCCTTTCCCGCTTGCGGAAACGGTTTGACACATCTGAAGCATACGTCTTTTTATAAGGTTTTATTGCAAACAGTAAATGCTGTTAAAAGTATTTTCTACTTTTGCCTCATTGTGTTAAATAATTATACTTTCATTTATCTAGTTGTTTCTATAGTTTTGCCTAGATGGTTTCAAAATCCTCTGCTGCAGATTTGTTGTTCAACAGAAAGTGCTTATCAGGCTATACTTAGGAAAGTGTTTACATTTCCGTGCAGTTAGTAAGATATTAGTACATCTTCGTCATGTATATATGACCTTATTTCAACAATAATTAATTCATCCATATTCTCTACTGAATCCTGTCTGCCTTCCTACAAATTGTGAAATCACGGGTATATCTATGTAAAGCATGTAGTCGACCATTGATGTCAGCAGCAGGGAAGATTTCCAGTACAATGTATCCCGTAAGCCTTTCAACTTACCCGGATGATAATTGTGAACTGTTCGAATTTTTTTATATATTGAACCTAATACTGACGATAGCTATTGCATTTTGAAATCGTTGTGGGAAAAAAGAATACAGATATTCGTTTAGTTTTTTTATAATTGTTTTAAATCAGGAATTACGCCCTGACATAATCTTTTTTAAAGCAGACGACTTTTGAAATCGTTGTTGGAAAATGAAATACAAATGCTCGTTTAATTTTCCAGTAATTGTATGAGATCAGGAATTAAACCCTGATATTTGTCCCCTTTTGGCTTTGGACAATTCTTGAAATCATTGTGGGAAAATGAAATACAAATTTTCCTATTATTTTCCCTTAACTGTTTAGGATCAGAAATTAAACCCTTCTATCTGTCTACTTTTGGATTTAGACAATTCTTGAAAGCATTGTGGGAAAATGAAATACAAATTTTATTTTTATTTTCCCTTAACTGTTTAGGATCAGAAATTAAACCCTTCTATCTGACGCATTTAGGCAGCAAACGACTCATGGAAACTATGTGGGGTAAATGAAGACATTACTCGTTTAGTTTTCCCATAATGCTTTCAATCAATCACAACGACCTAACATACACAGCTTTTCGGTGTTTACCACTGACTTTTATCAAACTAATACCATAGTCATGGTTCGATGTTAGATTTCGTGTTATATGATATATATGATCCGTGCCTAGCCAATTGCTATTTGTCTTTCCCACAGACAAGCCATGATATAACTACAACAATGTCTTAAACTTCAATCAAGCACAATGACCTATTATACACAAATTTACACAAATTTACTAAATTAATACCACCGTCATGGTTAGATGTTAGATTTTGTTATATATATATATATATGATCCGCTTCTAGTAAAGTGAGGTCCCATTGCATTTTACCATATCCTTCACTGTCCGTCTACATGAAGATTAGACGGAACTTTCTGTGTTTACTGAGTTTTACTAAACTTATACCGCAGTCATGGTTGGATGTTAGATTTCGAGTTATATATATGATCAGCGTCTAGTGAATTGATGTCTTATTACATCTGCATTCACATAGTCTATCCGAGCTTTCCTTTACTTTTCGTTTACATGTTTATTAAACTTGTGGGCATCATTTTACTAAAATAATACAAATGGAGCCACAACATTTGTTCGCAAATTTACCATTGTATGATCCTGCAAAGGAGAGTCAGTTAGACCTCAAATCCGTCGTTGATGTATGAAGTTGTTTTGGTTAAAGGACACATACACCTCTGACAGGATAACAACACCCGAAGCACTGTTTTTTTTCTATCAAAGAAAAGCTGTGATATAACTTTGTCAAGGAATTTTAAGCGTTGTAAAACAATATGCAAAGACTTTCCATTTCTAGATCTGACCGAGTGCATTCAGTAAAACCGTGTTTTAACTAACAGTAGCACACAACCGATTAAATTACAGCAATTTATCAGTCAAATGATCTTTCAGAAGCATGTATATTACTTAACCTGGAATTATTTTGTGAATTATGCATACATGTCATGTTCGTGTATCGTTTGTATACATGTGACGAAATATTGTTTTGGTCTGTCAAAAAGACATTACTTATAATAATTGACGATTTAACTACTGTTAGCCAACGCCACTTTTTTAAATGAACGCACTAATGTGTTTCAATATTTTCACAGGTTGTTGACATGGAAGGTGGTGCAGAAGAGATGTTTTGTGGGAAGTTGCGTCCCTTTATTTGGGAGTCACGTGGTTCAGGAATGAGACTGGTATACAGTGCTGGCAATATTTCACCGAAACGTTCTCTTTTTTGGACATTTAAAACTGGCATTCTCAGCAAATATGAGGAATAAAATATCGTGTACGTCCATTCAGAAAAGTGTGACACTCATTGACATTGTCAATATGAGGGAACTTTATTAAACTATAATACCTAACACAGATGTCATTTTTAACCTGTAATGTACGTGCGATAAATGAAAATGGAATACTACTTTATATAGGTTATAATATCTTTACTCTACAACGGGTATACAAACTCTCAGAGTACACTCTCTGTCTATGCATGGTTATATACTATGCTATGGTTATATGATAAGAGAATACATTTATACAGACAATACAAAACAAAAGAAGCGATGCCAAGAATATGATTTGTGTGAAAAACAGAAATAAAATGTTTAAACATGTATCGCTTTATTGTTTTCGCTATGAAAGTTCAAAGTACGATAACTATCGAAATGTATTCCTTTTCCCAAAGAAGTTTAATACTCGAAGAATATACGAGCCGTTCCACGAAAAAAACAACCTTTTGGCATCTGCGAAATGTATCGACCCATATCAGCTTGCGCAGTCCACGCAGGTTTATAAGGTTTATAAGGGCCGACACATTCCGTCTCAGGGGAATAGGTATAGAGTAATGATTCCTGAAACAGAAAATCCACATGAGACGGGAAGTTTCTGTCCATGTTAGCCTGCGCGGCATGCTTAGGCTGATCCGGGTGGATACTTTACACAATGTTGGTTTTGTCGTAGGTTGGCTCATACATTCTTTCGCATTTACAGACATCTAGATTGTCACTCGATTGTTAAAGACTGTACACAAAACTGTATAAGATGAATCATCGTCTGTAACGGTAACAGATACAGTGAAATTATTTGTTGTTATGGGAAAAGGAGAAGTGGATCATTTTTAGCTTTTTGTCTGTTTTCAACAATGCTTTTGAGCTTTACAGCATATGTTTTCTTCAAATATATATCGGTGTTAAACTTCCAATTTCTCATTCATTATCTTGTCAAAAAGTGCATATGATGATATACAATACAAAACAACATAATATGTTTATTCAGTAATTGAGGCTTTTGACCCATTATAGAATTATACATATACATAAAATGTTTACATCTCTCATTTGATCTCTTTTCAATAAATTTACGTGCAGTAATTGAAGGCCTCATATTGTTTCTTTCAGTTGTTTTCAAAGTGTTTTGCATTTGTGTTTCACTAAGAAAAGGATTAGCATAAGTTTAAAGTTCTGAACTCCAGATGGAGATGTGCAACGTTTGGCCTACTTAGTATGTCCAACCAGTACAATTGATGCATAAACGATCAATATTTAGATGTTAATTGTGCTGGAAAGTGAAATAATTACTCTTATATTATCTCAGAATAATGATTATAATAGTACAAGACAAGTTTTAAACATTTTTAAAACCTTGATTTTACTATCTATAATCTGGAGTTCAACAACTTTAAAGATTGTACAGCAAAAGGAATAAGATGCAGTTTTGTCAATAACGGTAACAGATGCAGTGAAATTGAAATAGACATTATGGAAAACAGAAAAATGGATCATTTTTCCACAATGTTTTTGAAATTAACTGCATATGTTTTCTTCCAATGTATAGCGGGAATATATTTCTAACTTCCCTTTTATCAGCTTGTCAAATACCGCATTCGATGTAATACAAAACAATGTGTGTATTTAGTAATGTTGACTTCTGGCTCATTATACAATTCTACATAATATACAATGTACATACTAAGTTTACATGATTGATCACACAGTGAAGAGGTTCTAAAATATAAAAAGTTCTGTATGCGATTATAAGAAGCTCTTGTATTTTAAAACAGACACAATAGGAAAGTGTTTATTATGTTCATCTTTCCTTTCATCTATTCTCAATGAACTTACGTTCAGTAATTGAACGGCAGTTGTTTTCAAAGTGTTTCACTAATGAACGGATTTACATGTATTAAGCACAGACGTAACAATATGTAGTTACCCAATAGTAAGTAATGATATCAGTGCTTGTAGCTTGTTATAAACAGTTTAAAAAACATATACAGATACATATAATTTAAATTTAATCAATTATCACATTAATTGAAAACATATATGGCTTTGCTATAATTAACTATTTTCCGTATAATTTAGCTTCCTGATTTTAAGTGATCTTACCAAATATTTCGCGAGAGCTTTTATGGAAATAGTTCTAGGCTCAACTATTATTTCATTGAATAGTTTTTATTGTTGGATATGATGAGTTTCATTTTCCGTGGAAGTGTCAGGTCCTGTGCTCACCATAAGCAGAACATACCACCAAGAAATCCAATTCATCTTCCACCACATATATATTTCGTTTAAGGCACCAATCACAAACAAAGCATAAGTTATGGTCCATATATGAATTAACATTTAACCAATGGCTTTAGCGTCTGAAAATTGATAATATATGCTAATTATAAAACGACAGACCAATTGGTAAATATCTTTCTGTATTTAAAAGTAATTTGTTATATATGTGATAATTTATTTTCGACGAATCACCTATATGTGTCGCAAGACTTGCGGGAGAAAATAACTTATTAAAGGTTTTTTTTAAAAATCTGCAGACATTTGAGTGAATGTCCTACTCCAAACAGATATCTACACAAACGCAAAACCGTTTTCATCGAGTCGTCTGAACATATAATTGCACTATTTTGGGATATATTGTATCTGACATTTCTGTAGCTTAAGCTAGAATTGAATACATTCTGACATATATGATACAGCATGGGGATATCTACAACATTAACGTACCATAAATAAATTGGCAGTATTTTGATTTATAAAACTTAAACATTTACAGTAGTCAATATTAACAGGTTCTATCGTATGGCCATATTCATGGCCCCATATATCTGACGCGCGAGACAGACAGTTTTTTTAACCATCGAAGCCAATAATTTGAAAGCATATTGTGGATTAAAATGACCAAATTTTCTTTGTGATCTTAAAACGCTAAAACACGCTTTCTTTTGCTTATGCAGATTGTTTATTTTTTACCTTTTCTTTTGTTAGGAAACAATTTTTTAATAAGTTTTATAATACAACCATTTTGAATAAATACATATTTTTGTAAAGACAATATTAAGTTCCATGATAACTGTTTTAAAATATCTATGGATAGCATTTTACTGGTGCTGAAAGCGAATTACAGTGTCAGATACACACGAAACAGTGTATGCAGATTCCTGTCTTAGATTAAACAAAATTATATAAGAGCTATTTAAATGTCATGAACACTGATGTGGACCTTTTAACTCAACACACATTATCAGCAGAGACATATTTTAGCAAATAGGTATCAGTTTTAATGAAAGTATAATTATTCTGTTAAGTTTTAAACACTATGGTAAACATCTTCTGATGCAAATGCGTACACATATAACTGCAAGTGGTAGTGGGTATCAAAACGCCTATTTTGATAACAAAAAATAAGCTTAAAGGTTATGTAACATCAAAATAGCAGTACGATGTTATGGAGATCTGGAAACAATGAGGGTACAGGAGAAATTGCTCATTTTGAGAAGATTCTATATCTTAAAATGTTTTCAAATTTGTCTGCTGTAGAAGTGTCAATAGTCGCCTGCATCAGGGACCGAATTACACGAGCAATTAAAATACAGTACAGTTTATATTTGAACTTAATGGTTTCCACTCCGCTTACATCCAAGGAGCAAAATTACTCCTAAACCTTTTTATCAGCACTTTCTGACAACGACTTTTAGTATTATCAAATCAACACACTCAAATATATATAATATATGTCTTCACATTTATAATATTTAAGGAAAATAGTTACACGAGCAACTTAAATGCATCCCAACAGTGAACTGACAGCTTTACCGATTCTACATTTATCGAATAATTACCTGATAAGCAGAAACTATATTAACAGGATTACCTAATCCTTGAAAATGACTGATGTAAAATATGTCATCCCTTTCACAATATATTACTGCATATGGACTGTTTATCCCACATATTTCTTCATAAAATATCCGTATATTTTTACAGGATGAAGAGATGATATGCATATTGTATGACCCTCGTCCAGCTATATACATATTACCTTTCCTATCTACTGCCAGACTGCCCGGGGACATCAGATCATCATGTGTATATACATGCTGTACAGTACCGTTAAGATACATACTTGTCACACTGCTATTTCCTTCATCTGATACATATAGTGTGCTATGATCAGGACTTAGAGCAATGCAACATGGCTCTTCAAAATAAGATTGTCCGTTTTCATCTAATGAGATAATTTTTAATATTTGTCCATCTAAATCAATGACTTTTACAGAGCCAGGATTCAGAAAAGAGACAATGAATGTGTTGTTAGTATAAACAATACCACAACAATCACCACTAATGTTCACTTCCTTCACTACAGACAATGTCTGACCTACCTTTATGAATACAAGTTTATTGTCACATAAAACGACAATATTTTAGTTTGATAAGATCAGCTTTTACGCTCATCAGAGATCTATACTCTCCATTTGTATCCAATTATGTCGCAATATCGTTGCTAAGCTCTAATCTACACCTTTTGTGTTCAATGGTAGCACAAAAAGAACGGAACAGCAGCATTCCTAATGGATTTTACATTATTATTTAAAAAGTGTTCCGTTATGTTTAGTACACAAACTTTCTTCTAACGAAGAATACTTGTTTGGCATCCTGTCTCGATCTAGGAGATGATGATTTAGTTTTTTCTGTGTACTTTAGTACAAGGCTCACATAGGTATTCATTGAAATATGTACAATATATTACGTTTTTTCTCTTCATCTCCACCTTTACATCGGTTATAGAGAATGTTAGTACTCAAGTCTCTTCCCTGATACGTCCATGCAAGACGGCCAGGACTTACTGAAAGAATCAAAGAAAGACATTTACAATGACATAACTGTCACATGATAGTTTACTATCAGTAAAAGTACTTGTTCAGGATATAGCATCCTTTCTAAAACAAACATCAACTTTTACGTGAAAAATATGTATAATTGTATGCGTTCATAGGTAATAGAATAGGAAGAATCATTACCTATGAAACGTTCTGAAATGCTTCCAAATTTATGAAAAAAATATTTTTCCTCGTATGAGATTCAGGAAGTTATCTGCTAATCTGCCATAGCCAATACTTACAAGTAATGAATGTTTTAATTTAACCTATTAATCGTATAGATCTACATGTTTGTATTTTTTAGATTATTTCCAATATAAAGTATTTAATTAAAAATATTCATGATGTAGACTATATAGACTTTATTTTTAAAACTTATGAAAAAAATAAATTACTCAATAAAAGCAGTGCATTGATATATTTATTTGATATATGTAACACTTCAAGACAGAGTGAACAAATAGTATATCTCTGGTATGGAATATATCACAATCCTTTAAACCAAAAAGAGCCGCAATATATGTTTGACCGTTCAATAAATGGTAAAACGTTACACACATTATAATTAAAATGTCTTACAACAATTTGATCAAACGATTCCCTACATGTCTGTACCATGGAACAGTTTATTAAAATATGTCCTGTTGAATGAGTACATATGCCGACATTACAACATCTTGAGCAAGTCGATTCTGTAAAAGACAAATATACAATCATCTGAGCCCCGTAGAAACAAGCACGCAACATACCAGGATAATGTCTCGCAAAAGACCAGACAGGACTATCAGAGAATGTCTTTTGTATTTGCATATACAGTACGACTTTGTCAGAGAAATTCTCCTAGTCCATGCATTTATTTATCAATGGGAATATGTTAATAAACACTTATGTAATTAAATACCAGTGTGTCAGAACCGTTAGTTTACTTTTCTAAGTTTTGACTAACATTTTCATTCACATTTAATCAAATAAATTTACAATATCTACAACGATTAAAGTTTGTCTTGACCTTTAATATTATACTTTTACTGATAAGATGCCCTGAGCCTAAGGCTAAATGTGATCTAATAAAATCAGTCAATGTCCGTTTTCCGTCCGTTGTACGTAGTTTCTCGTAAGGTCACTATAAATAAATCTTCTCTTCTGAATCCGCTTGGCAAATTCCGAAACACTTAGTTAAACATGTTCCTTCGGTGACATTTACAAAATGTTCTAAACGCATTGATTGGAATAAAACTTTGATAGTCAGGTGGCATCAACAAAGGGACAAACAGATGAAATTCCGATTCTATTCTTATTAAATTGCTTCACTTCATTCAAGATGAATGTTTAGACATGATATATTATTGATTGGGTGAAAAACGTAGCAACCTGGCGGCATCAGATGATCAATTTGGGGCCATGTTCTTTCATTATACACTATATTCTAAAATTACATTTAAAATCGATAGTCATGAACATAGTGTACTCTATAATTTCTGTTTAAAACATTTACGTGTCTTCAGTAAATAGGATGTTTGCGATACTTAACATTTATATAAAACAGCATATAAGCCAGTGTAAAATAGAATATAGGCAAACAAGCCAAACATGACTATGTAATACTTAAAGATAAACAATCTCTAAGAAGATGTAAAGCAGGATCAGTAAGATTAATGAACATGCAAAATAACGATTATGGAATAATCACATCTTATTAACAATATTAATTTCCTTAAAGAAATCAAAAAAAAGTTCAGGCTTGACAGTCTCAAGCATACTTTGTTGCCTTGAAAAACCTGTCACTAATTGGTGCAAAATCAGCACACTAAAGAAGAATGTGCTGTACTGAAAGTTGAGAAAAACATGGAACTCATTGAGGAGCTTCCTCACCTTTCAGTAAGTATGTATGCGGTAACCATGTGTGCCCAGTGCGTAGACGGGCAAGAACAATTGTTTTCACGACGAAAAGATCTGAAAGCTGGCAGCCACTCACCAAGCATAGGCTTAACTGAGTCGAGTTTATTATTAACTGTGTCACTTTGCCAATAATCGTTAATTAAAACATTGATTAAAGGTTTAAAATCAAAATAAGATATTATAAAAGGTAATATATCTTGCGAAATAGCAGATTTTGCAGCCCGATCAACACTTTCATTGCGGTGAATGCCCATATGACTTCGGATCTTGACTTGGGACTTGGAGGTTAAGAATACTAGGGTTCTCTACTTTGTCATTCTGAAGTGCCTGCATAGTAGACAATAAGTCAGTAACAATACTATATCGCCAATAACCTTCGGATTCAATATTGTCCACAGCCAAATGAATTGCCTTTAACTGGCAACCGAAATGTTATCACATTGCCAAACAGCGACAGTAGCTGCTCTTTTGCCATCCTTAGAACCATCTGTATAAATACGCTCAAAGTTAAAATATGTATTTTTAATTTCCATATACTTGGATTTAAAAACAATAAGATTCATGCAGGCCTTTTTATCGGTCACATGATCATAAATTAATGATATAGCGACATCTGGACCGAACCGGATACCAAAAGACGGAATTGTCCGTTCCTTCTTTAAAAACAATTCCTTGTATAAATGGTTAAAGACAACTTTATGAGTGGGATTTGAAGGAATAGACTTCCGTTCAAAACAATATTTCATAGCTAGTTTGTGTCGGCGTAAATATACAGATGGTTCATTGGCTTCTACATAGAGACTGTTGACAGGCGAGGTTCGAAAAGCACCCAGGGCTAGCTGTAAACCCAGATGGTGAATGCTATCAAGTGTTGCAATGTATAACGTTCATGCTGAACCATAAAAAAACATGAATAGCCCAATTTAGATCGTATTAATGACCTGTAAAGTCTCAAGAGGACTTAGTATTATGATATTTAATATTGGAAATAAAAGTCAGTGTAATTTCGATTAATAAACCAAGGAATCTTAAACTCAGACACATAGTCATTACGTGTGCCATCTAGTGTTAAATCAGGATGTAAGTGGTGTTAACGAAATTTACAAAAGTGCATACATTTGGTCTTGCTTTTAGAAAATTTAGCCAATTTAGTTTTACCACAACTCCAGGGTTAACATATTTGATTATGGTATTAATGTTAACACTGTGTTACAGAAATAATACATCCCTGGGTAACACCCGTTTCTTGTTCGTGTGGTTCAGAAAAAAGTATCACCAACACATACTTTGAACTGACGACCAGTTAGAAATGCAGAACTTACATAAGCAAGGCGACCGCTTATGCCGAAATAATAGAGATCATTCATAATTCTATACTTCCAAGACGTGTCATAATCACTTTCTAAGTCAAAGAACATTCAAAACGTAGTGTTTCGTACGTGCATACCGAGGGCTTGGCGTGAAACGGTTGTAACTAAAAACCTTTTTTGAAAACCTGGTTTAGGGGCAATTTTGACCTCTTTGTAAACAATGCAAATTTAGGTGCCATTGCACCTAAATTTCCATTGTTTACCAAGAAAAATGATTTAACGTTTTTAAAGACTTAATGGCGAGGTGATTAACCTTGGTAACAAAATACCAATTTTAGTTACAACCGTTTCACGCCAAGCCTTCGATACTCTAACAAAAATCTTCTCTTCTGAATCCGCTTGGCGAATTCCGAAACACTTAGGTAAACATGTTCCGTCCCTTACATCTACATAATCTGCTTACCATATTGATTGGTAATACACTATGATAATCAGGTGGCATGAAAAAAAAGGACAAATGATGAAACTTCCTATTCTTATTAAATTGCTTCACTTCATTCAAGATGAATGGGTACACACGATACCTTATTGATTGGCTGAAAAACGTAGCAACCTTGCGGCATCAGATGATCGATTTGGGGCCATGTTCATTCATTATACATTTTAGTTTAAAATCTAGTCAATCGCATTTAAAATCGATAGTTATGGCCATAGTGTACTCTATATTTTTGTTCACAAACACTTTACGGGTTTTCAGTAAATAGGTAGCACCTGTAGGTTTATATAATTGTTAAAAGTAGATAAATAAGCCTTTTATGTTTTATGTAAGTGCCTTTGCTATTGGAAGGGTTAATGTGAATACTTAGGAATATTCAATAGTATAGAGCCTGGTCAGATGGCTCACTGGCTCTATAGTGGTGACACTGGCTTCACACAAATCGGCTCCTGTAGTCAAACTGTTAAGGCTTAACTAGTTTAATACACTTATTATACCGACCATAAAGGATATACACAACAATTTTAAATAAAAACTGGTTTCTTACGCTGGATTAAACGGTACTTCAGTTACATCACGGCTTTTTTGTGTATCTTGCTAGTACTACCGGTATTATTTATTATTAAACCTATGCATCAGTCGCAATGATCACCCCCATACCATGAGCACCACCAGGGGATGGAATTCCTAATGTTTTTAAAGTATTTACCCTGGTATGTCGCTCACAATGCGGACTCTCAAAGTACTGCCCCGATGAGACAGTGTAATACAATTGATTTGTGTTTTAACGCAGTTTTGAACAATTACATCAGGTCGGACAACTCCCTTAATAACTTCAGGTAGCTTATTATCTTTCCACATATGAGCTCATTTGTTATACTTTAATGAGGCTTACCCCATCATTTATTTCATCGAAAGGAACGAATGAAAAGGACGATATTCGAACTCATAATCACTAGAGCGACAGACCTCGTCTTTACCTACAGCAGACAGGGTGGAATCAAGAACTCCATTACATAACGTTAGACAACACGAAACAGACATACAGAAATATTCACATACTCTTATTTACGATCAATATGCACTCTTTTATAGCAATGTGTTTGGTCCTAACCGCTCTCGTGAGGCTACTAGGATGCGTGTACGACTAAATTTTGAACAGATAATATCCTGATCAAAATGTTGGGAGATGCAAACTTATTTAGATTTTTCTAAGGCGCAAAGCCCCGATGATAGGTTTTCCTTAGAAAAGTGCCATAGTATGTATACTTGTTACAACGTGACGAGCTGTCAGCGAGTGAAGGATAGATATGTAGTGTTACAAGTACATACTTGTGTGCATCGGTTAAGGAAGGTCATGCATACGTTCACATTCCAATTGTTTTCAGATGTGTTGCTATGTTGAGTTCACAAAGTTCAGTGTTATGCTAAATATCAATAAAATATATGTAAGGGTATGGATTTATAGTCCAGATTATTCTACCGACTTTCTACGAAGCCAGAGGAAAGTGAATGAGCTAACAGTCTGGATTTGATATATACATTATGTTTATATTCTATTTACTTTCAGAGCACTAAACGATTAAACAAATAGTCTTTATTAGACAAAACAAAAAATCTAACTTACAACTAGTTATCCTGGTGATATCATCTTCATAGTCTAATTAGTATTCTCAACTTGAGGTATTAAATATCTTTGTAGCCCAAGTAAATGAATATAATGTGCCACATATCACAGTTTTAAAGTGTATTAACACATCGTATAGCTGCAATCAATAAAGAACGTCGTAATACGTGTTATCATAATGTCAATATACCTTAAAGTTTTATCTTTAAGTTTATTGATATTGTCTTCTCCCTTTCCTCCATACAATTGGGGGATATATACTATCATTGTCTTGAGCAGGATTGTCTGTCTGTATTATTGTCAACATATTTTTGTCTCATATGTAGCTCCAAAACTATTTCAGTTACGGGCAAGCTAATATCAACAATATTGTGTGAATGAATTGTGTACCTGTATTTTCTTTGTTAACGTATAAGCGTAAAACTCATGAAGTTTAGCAGGAATGTTTGTTAACACGCCAAATAGTGCAACAGGTGTTTTGCTCCTGATTTAGTTCGACTTAGTTTAAGGACTGCTATAGTTTGTGTCGCACATATCTTGAAAATAATTTTAGCTACAATTATAAAACTTTACAGGATCTGCAATCTGCACATCGGGTTTTGTTTCTACTGAAACCAAATTTTAGAAAGGTTATATCATTTCACTTAATCAGAAGGAGCTTATAACGGAGACTATTTGTGGCGCAAATAAACTTAAGTATTTATGTTTAACAGCCAACGAAATTTCAGATAGTATTTGTACCTGCACAAGAGCTACAAATTGTGTTTGTTAATGAATTCGTGCTTGATGATGATGTTGCAGATGTTTTCTACGAAAAACAACATCAACGTACTTATAACAAATTTTGAAAATTATCTGTATCCACTTTCATGCTAATAGATCCGTTTAGATCCTTTCTAAATATGAACCAAAGAAAGAAATGAAACGAAGTTTAATTTCAGGATATATTTCAATGTTGCAAAAAGTCAGTTATATCGAAATTGTGTAACCTGAACTAATGCACAATTTCTCAGTATTATAACCTTCTTTGTATAAGCTGTAACTTTCAGACCTCTATAAAAAAGCATTCACAAAAGCGTTCTTTCAGACGTATGACTGAATATATTTAAGACTATTTTCGTTTGACGAAAGTGAAGGATCCGAGACATTATATCAGAGCTGTGTCACGTCAAAGAATGTACGACCTCATCATACAGAACAATGTTCAGCGACAGATCTCGTGTCGTTAAAGGGTAACACATATCGGTGTGTACCAAACACGGTTTATTTCCTACATGCAACCGTGGGTTAACACACCTCCTCACAAATATATATACAAATTAAACTTTGATTCATAGAAAGATTCCATATTTTTGCTTAGATTTTGGAAGCGTTGTCTGCAGATTATTTGTGTTATTGAGTAAAGGAGGGAGTGGGGGTGGGGGAGGGTGGGGGTGGGGTGGGTAAACGAATAACTACACAAAGTTCAATTAGCTGTTACATTAGTTGACGACATAAACAACAACAACGATTCGTATTTCACGCAATTTAAGTAACTTCGTTTTGATTAGTGAATTTATTTTTGTAGTGGATTAGGAAGAATTCATTTTGAAGACACTGATGATATAATATTTTAAACGTCGATACTTTGAAACGAAGAGAAAACAAATATGTTTAATTAAAGTACCATTTTTGTAAACGTTTTGAAGTTGCTTTTAATAAGGAGAATAACAAATACAATACATTACAATACAATAGTTTAGTTAGGTAATTAGGCTTTCAGCCCACACTACATACATATATTACATTCAACTTTCACTGTAGTAATGATCACACTCAAATTTCTTTTAAAAGCTTTGAAACATAAAGGACTTTTTTTTACATAACTACTGGATTTTTATTTTGAAGCGAACACTACAATTCTGTAAGAATAATAAAGCATTAAACCACGTATTTAGATACTAATCTCTTATAATTTTAAACTTTTCACACATCAAAAAGTCATGAAATACATCCTCGATCACTAAGGCATCTTTTTGCAAAAAGCAATATACACATATTCTATTTTCTCATTCAAAATAAATAAACGACCAAGTTCAACGTAAAGTTTGTGGGATGGGCATCTAAAACGCGTCAAAGAAAGTATATAGTTTGGTGAAATGTCTAAATTTAAAAACCTTTCTGCATTTATTATTTTTTTTACACTTTTGTACAAATCACACATTGAAGAAGTATGTATATCATAATGCCAGATTTGAAAGGAACACTCTGTTAATCTTTGTTTGACTTATTTATGAAAAACGTTTCATTACCTATATCTTGAGAAAGCCACACCAAACCAAAGCCAAACATAAATAGAAATTTCCTAACGTTTGTTACCCAAATATTTCTACCAATATCATCATCTTACTTAAGCATTAGATATCACTGTTTTGGATATATGTTAGTATCCATATGAATTAGTCTTAAGCAGTAGTTAATGAATTTAATGTGGTCGTTTATAGGTAGAGTAAATCTCCAACATTCACTTAGTGTAATTGCGTCTTTATAAATAAATTAATACATGTAACAAGAAAAAAAATACAGAATTTAGTCCGAATTTGTTTAACACATTCTTTAGATTCATAGTTCCAAATCTCTCACCCATATGTAAGTACAGGAAAATCATAGCGTCGAATATTTTAAAGAATTCTCTATGACGAAATTTACCAAAAGGTTTTTCATATTGCTTGAATTTATAAAGAGATATACGGGCCTGTGCTGCAAGTGTTGTTGTTGCTGAATGCCTGGATTACTTCGGTGTTAATAGTAAACCCATATATTCATATATTGAAGTTACTTTTATATGTTCATCCCTACAAACTGAACGTTCATACTCCTATAATAGACCTATGTTTCTAGATACAATTATTTCGGACTTTTAAAAGTTGACTACCATATCTGTTTCTGTAGACAATTATCTATGGTACTCATTTGACTTTACAAATTGACGGCAGTATCCGTAAAATTCGCTACATTGTCTTCAAATAATAAACAAACTTTTTCAGGAATATAATTTAATACGAAAATGCCCGTGTTAGTTTTTATTAGATAAATACTAGGGGAGCAGTAATTAATCGGTTACCCTGTTAACCGTATCTTTTTCGATTAATCGGTTAGTAATTTAAGTAACCAAGTACTCGGAAAAATAGATAAAAAAAATTCAATTCGTCACACGTATCTTACCAGAAGTTATTTATTCACACCTCGATCGGTAATGTTTACATAATTATGAAAACGGCCACACTCCATTAAATTGATAAATTCTAACACATTTCCTCCTGAGTTGGTATATAAAACTGTGCAGCTATGCATCTCTTTCATTCAACATATTATAAAATGTAAAACGGTCACTTCGTTAAAAAAACAATTCATTTTTCAACTATAAATTAAAAAAAAAAAAAAAACGTTGATTGACACGAACGAAAACGTTCCGATAACAACGTTCTTGTCTTATTTATACATGACCGGGAAATGCGAGTTAAAAGAACAACAACAAAAACAAAACTCGGATTCATTGTCTATGAATCTATACGGTTAACCGAGTAATCGGTTACTAAATCATACGGGTAACCGGTTAGTAATATCGGTAACCGTTGCCATCCCTAATAAATACACATACATATTAAACATTATAGGAACACTTAAGTCGCCTTGTTTCAAACCCATGTTATATAGAATTGTATGCGTCAATTTTGAGTATTTTTTTAAGTGCGCCTTTATATTTGAATACATTAATCTAATAATCTTGAAGATTTTCAAGTTATACCCTTTTTGTTGAGATATGTAAAGAGTTTGTTATGGTTCAAGGAGCTGTTTGTATAAAGTATGTTAAGTTTGATAAACAATTTATTTCGTGATCATTTCAAGCAAATTATAGTCTATTAAGACAAAGATTCGATGGCTAAATATATAATAAATTTTGCTGTTTCTAAAGACGCGAGGATACCTAATGTCTGATGACGGCCTTCCATTTTTGATAAATGATAAATCATAAATTTTGATAAATCAATAGTTCAAGTGCAGTTTGAGTCTATAGAATCAATCTAACACGAACCGTTGGTATTCTAAGACCCCAAGCGTATGGTTTAAAAACATATATATAGACTGTCAGATTTCCTGGAGCATCACTAACATGTAAATCTGCCTACGCATACAAAGTGTATGCTTTCTGATGAAACATTAAATTGTTTGTAAGAAGCTTCTAAATGAATTAAGTGATTTAGATTTGCGAATATTGCAGATCCTGACAAATATAATGCAGACGTACGTATTGTTCTGAATCTATAGTGTTCGCACATGCGTCGTATTATCTCCATCAGAATTACAAGCATGTGAATATTAAAAAGTTTTTGAAATTATGGAAGTAGTTTATTCACTTTTTTCCAACTTTAGTTATGCAATTAAAATAAGGAATCAACATCGATCGACTTGTTAGGATGCGGAATTATGTAGCCGGGCGTTTCGGGTTTGATTTGCATCTCGGCGATTATGGCGAAGATTTTAGGCATATTGCCTAGCTCTGTTACTAGTTTTGGCTACTCACCATTGGATCAAAGATACTTTGCTGCTGTCAATAAATAAACGAGTGTATTGTTTAAAACGGCATTAAACTCTATAATAAATTATATCAAACAAAACAACTTAGGTTATGTGTTGTATTTCTTCTATCAGAAATAAACAATCATTGTTTGAAGTTCTGTTTAATTCTTAAGTCAATCCATGCCATCTGTCAAGGGACATTTTTGATAAATTATTATTATAACAATCGTATGCTTCAAAAACAACATATGACAATGAAACATCAAGGTATTGAAATCTTAAGATAGAGGCTGCTTAGTATTGATACCATTTAAAGGCATTTTTAGACACGTTAGTCTCCCTAAAAATATGCTGTCGGAAGCATTAATATACATATCAAGATAGGGGTGGCTGCAATTTGAGAAATGATCTTCAAATAGTAAATTATTGGTCG
Organism: Serripes groenlandicus; assembly: GCA_031761405.1. Taxonomy (NCBI): domain Eukaryota; kingdom Metazoa; phylum Mollusca; class Bivalvia; order Cardiida; family Cardiidae; genus Serripes; species Serripes groenlandicus. The sequence goes on from JASEVX010000021.1 coordinate 2,722,562, forward strand.
ATAACGACAATACTTGAATAATTGCTTGAATACTTGAAATTGAAGTTTAACGCCTTATGCAGCAGAATGTTTTAAATAAGTGTTGTTGGAGGAGGAAACACAAGGTACCACAATGGTATCTACTCTGTACATTTATAGATGTTACACTTTGTCTTCGTATATTCTTAAGCGGACGAAACAATCCATAAGCAAGCATGCGGGTCATTGGGTTAATTGCTGACGTTCATTTGGCGGAGATGTGTAAAGTTCTCGTTCTCCTTCTTGTGGCCCGTTTCTGTATGCCTTTAAATACTTAACGTTTTGTTATGTAATAATTGATCAAGTTCAATAAGTCTGTGTGACTAACACACTATCTAATATTGACTAGTCACACATTATTAAATACCAAGACATCGAACATCTATCAAAATTATTTTGAAAATTTCATTTTAGTGGCGCCTTCCTTTACCTAGATATTTAAGTAAATGTCATATTAACCCAGAGTGGCCATACACTCTTCTTGCCACAATTTCTACTGTCATATTATTATCTACCTCAATAGTTTCCGTTCAGAGGACCGTCTTGGATCCATCTCTCCCTTCCTGTCCCTCATTCTCGCAAAATAAACTGATCTCGGAAGCACCACTACACGATATAGTTATCACACCCATTCCCTTCTATCTCTCTTTTTTTTTTCTCTGTCCACTACCTCTCTATCTCCTACAATGCGACTCTCGGACGCCTTAATAAAATGACTGCATATTTTCAATTTTCATAATTCCCCCTATTGATTTAGCTTCACATTCGATAGCTCAATATAACATCCCCCAATAAAGAATTCCGGCCAATATCAAGATAGCATCGCAGAGGTATGAATTCTTTCTTCTATAATGTATTCATTAGGTCAACAGAGTTCTGGTCATACCATTACATATGTGTGAAGACAAACCAGTAATCAACCAGGAAGGTGAGTGGAGTTCAATGACATTTAAATAAATATTTCATATGATTGTATATGTTTAATTATTAATTAGCTGAGTAACGATTTGTGCCCCGATTCCGAGAATCATTGATGCCATCTTTGCAAGTTTATAACAAATAAGAATACAAACGTGGACACTATTGTGGTTAGAAGCAAATGTTTACGAACGACATACAGACGGAAGGACGGACAGACGAACGACGACGAGATGAACGCTATCCAACAAGCTCATGAATATGGCCATTGGCTGCAATGATGTCAAGTGTCGTCCATAAAGAGTAAATTAACATTCAAATGCGTAACGCCAAAACTACAGATACATTTTATTACGACAAAAACGAAAACTAAACAAAGATCAATAGCCTTTTGTTCCCTCAAGTGTGTCTTGCTTAAATTTGTATCAAAGAAGGCGTCTCATTACTGGCAGGGTAGCAGGTTTGAATAGTTATCGTCCCTAAATCATATAAGTTCGTTGCAAATAGAAGCACAATAACCTTCATTGTCAATCTACTGGGTGACACGGACTATGATTAATAACAGTTTATACAATTTACCCATCTATGTTTATCATAGAAATAAAAAAAACAGTACATCATCGGTAGTAATCCTTTCCGACATAAAACATATATATAATATATATATAGGTGCTACCTATTTACGAAAAAAACGCAAGATAATTATAAACAAAAAATAAAGAGCATACTTTGGCCATAAAAAAGGATTTATAAGTAATTGACTAGACAATAATAATGTTAATGTCATGTTTCTTGCATTATCAAAACATATTTGGAATTCGTATTGCTATTTGAACAGAAAATAATAAAGTAAAGACTTTCAGAAAATCATGGAATACATTTATAATGAACGAGGTTAAAACATGAGGGCCAAGATGATCCTTAATCGATCACCTGCATTATGGTAAAGAAGCAAATATATCGGCCCTTTTCTGATGCCACCTGGCGACTGCCTTTTTCAGCCATTCAATATGACTGGAACAAATTATGTAAGGGGTCACATTTCTGCTAAACCCTTTCCCTATTAGAAACGGTTTCTGAGGCCTATGCAACAGACAAGTTAGGAAAAGATTGTCGCCACAAGAACAATTGCTCCTTATGATAAAGTTATCCTTTTGCCACAATGTTTGATAAATAATTATACTTTGAATGAGTGAGTCAATAGCTCATGTATAGGAATTTGGGGTCTTTCATGTTGATACCACTTTTTTGCGGGAAACGACGTCGCTCCATTGACGTTACGCCAGATGAAGTGTAACGGAAATGACGTCACATCCTTCTTTGGCTACGATACAGTCAAAATTTAGGTTCGGGCGTAGAAGGCTAATGCTGTCGGTTTTTTTACGAACGGGAAAACATATTTCTTACAGATTTGCATTTAGTTTTAACTTTTCGTACAAATGTTTATTCCCTCATAACACAGCATTTTAATGATCTTAAATATCTATTTTAAAAAAAAAAAGATTAAAAAGACGACAATAATTTTCAATCCGTGTTTTTCCGCTCATTTTATACATACCCAAAATACCGATTTTAAAAAAAATAATTAAAAAGACGACAATAATTTTCAATCTGTGTTTTACGTCTGCCTTTTATACATATCCAAAATGGCGGCCCCCATGGATTTTTCCAGTTTCATTTCAGAAAGCTTCATGGGTTATTGAAAAAAAAAAAAAAAAAAAAAAAATATCTCACACCTGTTAACTATAAGCGAAAAAACCCATTCATGGTTTTTTTTCGTATTAGACGACTTTGAAAACTATCTCGGCATAAATTAGGATATTTCTAAGAATTAAAGTAGTAATGTTTCAAAGCATGAGAACTTGAGTATGTTTTGTTTTCTTTTCGCCTACATCAAATGTTTGCTTCTCATTTGGTAAGACTCAGTTTGTATGTGTATTCGGTGCAGTCCGGTATTTCAGAGTATTGAAAATGTCAGCTATGCAGAGTTATGTTCCTTGACTTAAAAAACATCCGTTAAAGATTGGAACGTTTGTGTCGCACATTTGTACACTTGAATCTTAGCTACTGTTATGAAACTCTACAGGAATTTGTGTAGTTGAGCGTATGGATTTTGATTTATATTAGTATCACCCATGACTGTACTCGCTTAATATTACATGAGTGTTAGTACCATTTGGGTGACACAATTTCTGTTTAAAAAGTCCAATGGTAAAAAAGTTATATGTACTTACATGTATGCACAATTGTATGAAAACAATTAATAGGTCACAAAGCTTTTTAAGGTCTCTTTTATGTATTTCGAATTTCATTTCAAAATGGGACTGGTCCATTTCTTTTATTTAAAACAGACCATAGCCAGTTATAGAAGTATCAAGTACATCTTTTGAGTTAGTATGGACCCTGTCAGACGGTATGGAAAAGCCGGATTGCCTGGCTATACCTTGTGACACATGCTTCATAACATCCAATCAGGAAGTTCAGGATTGACACTTATTTTAATACAATTATATATCAATAAGTTCGTGTTATGCCATTTCAAACAGCATTTCAGCAAAGCTGAACGAATTGCGGGTTGGTACATTCCCAACCTATGTATATATCCGATGAACCCTTTCGCAAACACTTTCATGATAGCAGTTGTATGTTATTTGACTGAGGTGGTAAAAACGCACACCATTTGTTTCTCGAGTTGTGTGTATGTGTTATTGTTTAAGCCTCCTGGAGGAAGATAAAGGTTACTAATGAGCACTCGTTCTGTTTGTTGAGTGTTTGAAGTAATTCAACACATGTTCAGTTATTATTATTGTTATGTAGAACGAGATATAGAGGATGTGCACAAAAGTGCTTCCTATTCCACAGTGTTAAGGGAATAACAGGTGGTTTTGTTTTCAGATCTCTAATCACATCATTATTAGGTTTTATATTCATGCATTATTTATTAAACTGATAACAGTGAATGAATAACATGGGTAGATGATACCTTGTCCATGTTGTTTTCTTATGGTATTCATTCAACGTCATATTTAATGAAAATGAAAACTTGTCGTTGTACAAGTACTTGCGAAAGTCTTAGTTCAGTTACGGAGCTATAACGGTGAATAAAGAGACTTTTACAAAGATTTAAAACTTCGTTATCTTAGTACAAAGCGTAACATATATCTATCGACCAGTTAAGACAGGTAAGTCTACCTTATTTACATTGTTATTTTTGGGCTGTATGTATCTGTTTTATATGAGTATCATCAATTGAAAAGGTGTTAGGACAAAATTTGTTCAAAGATAATACGACTCCAATGGATGAAACTATCTCGTGCTTCTGAAAAACATTTCCACCTTTTACAAATGTGGGTCAATGTTATTCATGAAACATTCTTATCCAAGTAATTGCCGGTTACAGTATTGTGTTAGTGACAAATACTTTCTGTAAACAGTACATGCATGTTCCGTTAATGGACAAACATGATTCGAATTTTATCCGTTCCCAAACTTGAAAGTCTGTTTGATTTTTATGAGGATTGTAAAACCTTGCATAATATCATTGTCCAGCAACACGTTGTTGGACTCGTAAAAATGCCTGGTTCAAAGATGTACATGTAATATTACTCACGCCATACGAACACATATTTTAAATACTTTAAAACCGTCGGTTACCCAGAACAGCCTGTACTTTTTGCATATGACTTCACACAGTGTAATGATTTTTGGACTCTGGATGCACAGCGAAATGAAACACTGATGACCAATAACTTATTGTAAAAGTATGCAGTGATATCGTTATTGTCGTCAATCTTAAATAAAACATAGAGGTCTGTTTTCATGAAGCCTACATTTTCCAACAATGTTTGTATCCAGATTATCTAGGCCCAAGTTTTACTTTTTTTAATATAATTTTTAGATTACCTGAGCACGAATCGACCAATGTGCATGTATTATGATCGCCGCTTGTCAGTCGTTCTTCTTCAAATATTTGCCTGTTGTAAGCACTCAAGAGGCTAACATTTGTATCAACTCTTCATTAAACGTATTCAGTTTGTTAATCTAGTAGTTATTTAGCTCAAGTTCAAATATGGATTATGAGCATGTTGTAACTTCGTCAGTCTGTCTATTCCAATTGTTTATGTAATATTTAGTTCTCAAAGACTATAAACAGAAAACAAACTCTTAGCGTCATTTTGATTGGTAATTGTGTATTCTATTATGTTCGGTCAAAACGGCGAAGGGGCATCAAAAAAAAATACCACGGGTGATGTTTGGAGCTTAGCGGAGTCAACAACCATGGGTGTTCGACGATGCCCTCTGCCAATATTGGTCAATATTACAGCATGCTCGTTGAAAATCCAAGATACCAACGAGCAGAGCGGAATTTTTCCCTATATGTATATAGTTAACACTTTCAAAAACCTATAAAAACAAACGTACTGGCCCGTTTCAAAAATAATTTGACTCTATATGTATATATCTAACACGTTGAAAGACCTATAAAAACAAACGTACTGGCCTGTTTTCAAAATAATTTGGCCTAGTAACCTAGTTTCTGACCTGATATGACCCATATTTAAACTTGACCTAGATATCTTTAAGACAAACATTCTTACAAAATTTCAATCTACTGAAGCAAAGATTGCGGTCTCTAGAGTGTAAAGAAGCTTTTCCTTCAATTTGACCTAGTGACCTACTTTTTGACCCATCATGACCCATGTCCGAACTTGACTTACATATCATCAAGACAAATATTCTGATAAAGTTTCAACATGCTCAAGTTGAAAATAAGGCCTCCAAACTGTTAACAAGATTTTCTTTCATTTTGGCCTAGTGACCTAGTTTTTGACCCGGCTTGACCCATATTCAAACTCAGCCTATATATCATTTAGATAAACATTCTGATTACATTTCAAGCTCCCTTAGTAAAAAATGCGACTGTGTGAACAATATTTTCCTTCAATTTTCCCTAGTGACCTAGTTTCTGACCCAATATAACCCATATTCAAGTTTTACCTTAAATCATTAATACAAACATTCTGACAAAATTTCAAACTGCTAAACAAAAAATTGCGCCCTCTAGAGTGTTAACAAGCCTTTCCTTACATTTGACTTAGTGACCTACTTTTTGACCGAACTTCACTTACATCATCAAGACAAACATTCCGATAAAGTTTCAACAGGCACAAGTTGAAAAAGTGGCCTCTAAAGTGTTAACAAGATTTTCCTTCAATTTGGCCTAGTGACCTCCAATGGCCCAGTTTCGAACTTGTCTAAGATTTGATGTAGATGTTCTGATAAACTTTCATGAAGATCCGATGCAAAATGTAGTCTGTAGAGTGTTAATGAGGGAAAATGTTGACGATGCACGACAGCCGTATTTCCGTATTTTTCATTGCAGGGATTTTCTCAAAAGGTTTTTGAGCTACCCGCTTTCAAGATACTCGTTTTCCATATATTTAAAAGAAACATTTAAGATCCTTATGTCTAACTTAAATTTCTAAATTATGTATACAATTGCAACTTCATGGATTAAAACTTTACATTGTGTACGCTTACTTTGCATACTGTTTAGCTTGTTGTGAACGTATTTAACTTATCCCTGGACAATCAAGAAAAATTGTCCATTTAGAAAAAACAGAGGGCAGCACCATTTTTTTTTTAAATTTACACTTCCTGAAAGCTGGGCATGACAAAATACGGAGGTATTCAGCATAGCTGAATCCCACGCATAAAAACAAATCAATATGATTATATTTGTAGAGTATTCCAATGATAACATTATACCACATTATATTGGTATTAGACAAGCTAATTCAAAGGTTAATATTTTTTTTAAACTAGGCAATTGTTGACGCTTTCTGATGCCGCGGCAAGTTCTCCGTACAAACTAAATTTACCACGCATTTTTTTTATTTGCCACAATATTTCCAAAAGTAGTCTGTTGCAGAGACGTCACAAAGGGTCTTTATGTGAATAAGGGTTAATATATCAGATTTATTTGTATTAATATTTCATAATGGCATTGAAAACATTGTGGCAAAATGAGATATTGCGCTTTATGTCTCCTTTTGCCACAATGTTTTCAAAAGTTGTCGAAAGAAAATGCTATTCAAATATCACAAACAAATCCAGTTTGTCAGAAGGAATATCACATTTGCTGTTACTAGAGAGAAGAAAGGGTTACAATTTACAAAGGGTAACTTGTTCAGGCGGTCGTACACACTCGGGAGGGGGGCGTAGTAATATCCTTATTCTTTATTTCACTTAAATATGGTATTTACACATTCAAAGACTTGTCATTTTATTTGGTTACTTAGAATAAGTGAGATTCATTTTACTTATTTGACATTTGCTAATGTTTGCATTCGTTATTTAGTCTAGATTAGTCATTTACAGCACGTGACTTTAAAATATAACTTGTTACCATCCTTGTAGTCCTTGCTATCACAATTTGTCCAAAAACATTGTCGGAATGTTTGTCTTGATGCTTTCTAGACTAAATTTACATTTGGGTTAATCCCGGATCCAAAACTTGGTAAATAGACCAACTATATTAAAAGTATTGTTAACACTGTCAAAAACCTATAAAAACAAACGTACTGGCCCGTTTCAAAAATAATTTGACTCTATATGTATATATCTAACACGTTGAAAGACCTATAAAAACAAACGTACTGGCCTGTTTTCAAAATAATTTGGCCTAGTAACCTAGTTTCTGACCTGATATCTTTAAGACAAACATTCTTACAAAATTTCAATCTACTGAAGCAAAGATTGCGGTCTCTAGAGTGTAAAGAAGCTTTTCCTTCAATTTGACCTAGTGACCTACTTTTTGACCCATCATGACCCATGTCCGAACTTGACTTACATATCATCAAGACAAATATTCTGATAAAGTTTCAACATGCTCAAGTTGAAAATAAGGCCTCCAAACTGTTAACAAGATTTTCTTTCATTTTGGCCTAGTGACCTAGTTTTTGACCCGGCTTGACCCATATTCAAACTCAGCCTATATATCATTTAGATAAACATTCTGATTACATTTCAAGCTCCCTTAGTAAAAAATGCGACTGTGTGAACAATATTTTCCTTCAATTTTCCCTAGTGACCTAGTTTCTGACCCAATATAACCCATATTCAAGTTTTACCTTAAATCATTAATACAAACATTCTGACAAAATTTCAAACTGCTAAACAAAACATTGCGCCCTCTAGAGTGTTAACAAGCCTTTCCTTACATTTGACTTAGTGACCTACTTTTTGACCGAACTTCACTTACATCATCAAGACAAACATTCTGATAAAGTTTCAACAGGCACAAGTTGAAAAAGTGGCCTCTAAAGTGTTAACAAGATTTTCCTTCAATTTGGCCTAGTGACCTCCAATGGCCCAGTTTCGAACTTGTCTAAGATTTGATGTAGATGTTCTGATAAACTTTCATGAAGATCCGATGCAAAATGTAGTCTGTAGAGTGTTAATGAGGGAAAATGTTGACGATGCACGACAGCCGTATTTCCGTATTTTTCATTGCAGGGATTTTCTCAAAAGGTTTTTGAGCTACCCGCTTTCAAGATACTCGTTTTCCATATATTTAAAAGAAACATTTAAGATCCTTATGTCTAACTTAAATTTCTAAATTATGTATACAATTGCAACTTCATGGATTAAAACTTTACATTGTGTACGCTTACTTTGCATACTGTTTAGCTTGTTGTGAACGTATTTAACTTATCCCTGGGCAATCAAGAAAAATTGTCCATTTAGAAAAAACAGAGGGCAGCACCATTTCTTTTTAAATTTACACTTCCTGAAAGCGGGGCATGACAAAATACGGAGGTATTCAGCATAGCTGAATCCCACGCATAAAAACCAATCAATATGATTATATTTGTAGAGAGTATTCCAATGATAACATTATACCACATTATATTGGTATTAGACAAGCTAATTCAAAGGTTAATATTTTTTTTAAACTAGGCAAATGTTGACGCTTTCTGATGCCGCGGCAAGTTCTCCGTAGAAACTAAATTTACCACGCATTTTTTTTATTTGCCACAATATTTCCAAAAGTAGTCTGTTGCAGAGACGTCACAAAGGGTCTTTATGTGAATAAGGGTTGATATATCAGATTTATTTGTATTAATATTTCATAATGGCATTGAAAACATTGTGGCAAAATGAGATATTGCGCTTTATGTCTCCTTTTGCCACAATGTTTTCAAAAGTTGTCGAAAGAAAATGCTATTCAAATATCACAAACAAATCCAGTTTGTCAGAAGGAATATCACATTTGCTGTTACTAGAGAGAAGAAAGGGTTACAATTTACAAAGGGTAACTTGTTCAGGCGGTCGTACACACTCGGGAGGGGGGCGTAGTAATATCCTTATTCTTTATTTCACTTAAATATGGTATTTACACATTCAAAGACTTGTCATTTTATTTGGTTACTTAGAATAAGTGAGATTCATTTTACTTATTTGACATTTGCTAATGTTTGCATTCGTTATTTAGTCTAGATTAGTCATTTACAGCACGTGACTTTAAAATATAACTTGTTACCATCCTTGTAGTCCTTGCTATCACAATTTGTCCAAAAACATTGTCGGAATGTTTGTCTTGATGCTTTCTAGACTAAATTTACATTTGGGTTAATCCCGGATCCAAAACTTGGTAAATAGACCAACTATATTAAAAGTATTGTTAACACTGTAGAAACCGCATTTTTTTACTTGAGCATGTTGAAACTTTGCAAAAATGTTTATCTTGATGTCATCAATTAGGGATTATATGTTGTTAAAGACTAAGTCACTTAGAGAACTGTGGGAAAAACCTTGTGATCACCGTAAGGGCTGCATTTTGTAATGTATAAGTTGTCAACATGTTGTCTTAATGATTGTAAGGTTAAATATTATGTAAGGTTTAAAATAAGGTTGACAGGCCAAAATAAAGACATTTTAGTTGACTCTCTTAAGGCCACTCCATTTGGGTCAATAATGACGAACTTTTGTCAATATGTTTATCTTGATGATATTTAAGATTAGTGACAAAGGTCATCCATCTTTTAACATTGGTACACATGTTTGGAACTCGTTTGTAGTCGCATGTTTATCTTGTTGCACTCTAAAGACTGCATTTCCGACTTGAGCATGCTCAAACTTTGTTTTGTTGGTGTAAAGCTTAGTTCACAATTGGGTCTTGTTTAGTCAAAAACAAGGTCGCGTGTTTAACTTGTTCATCAAATTACTTCTTTATGTATAATTTATGAGCACCTTTTCATATGGTGCCCTGGTAATCCAGTGAGCCTCTTGTATAGTTAAAAAACAAGGTCATCCTTCGTAAAACATTGGTACACATTTTTGAAACTCGTTTGTAGTCGCATGTTTATTTTGTGTACACTCAAGAGACTGCATTTCCGACTTGAGCATGTTCAATCTTTGAATTGTTGATTTAAAGCTCAGTTCAAAAGTGGGTTCTGTTTAGTCAAAAACAAGGTCGCATGTTTTTTAACTTGTTCATCAAATTACTTCTTTATGTATAATTTATGAGCACCTTTTCATATAGTGCCCTGGTAATCAAGTGAGCCTCACATAATCAACATGACTTTCTTGTTGTTTGATAACTTGTTTGTCTTTCCTAGGGTTTATTGCCAATGCATGCTTTGTTTCATATAATATATATATATATATATATATATAGCGCGAGAGAAAGATTTACAGATTGTGATAGAGAACAGATAACCATATATATATATATATATATATATATATATATATATATATGTATATAAAGAGAGAGAGAGGGAAAGAGAAAGATAGAGAGAAAGGACACATATGGGTACAGATACATATATATAGAGAAAAGATAGACAAAAAGAGATAGAGGGGGTACAGAGGGTCTGACAGATATATTGTAATAGAAAGAGGGAGAGGTAGATATATATATAGAGAGAGAGGTACATGTAGAGAGAGAGAGAGAGAGAGGGGGGGGGGGCATGACTGAGACAGTGAAACTATAATAGCTTCAATACATACCATTTTCCAGTATTCTACCCAAATCATATTGTGTAACACCACAGACACAATTTTTCTGTCTTTTAGTGTAAACTGAACTGGTTGCATTCTGGAAGAACACAATAGAACCATTAAAGTATTTTTTCTGAAATAATCCTTAGTTGTTTATTGAGAGAGACTGATATAGACAGTGGGGGAGAGAGCGAGTGAGAGAAGAGTGCAGAAAAAGAGTGAGAGCGACTGATTGCTGATTGAGGGAGTGAGATCGAGCGTGAGAGAGAGTAAGAGTATTTAGCCTGTATTGTTTAATAACGCTTATACTGATTGTACAAAGAACATCAAATCAAGCTCAGTAGAAAACTGAAAATAGTAAAATAAGGATTCCTGAGTCAACACCAAAACAAACAAAGACATATCCAAGTGTACATTGTACATTGACATATTAGCGAACAGTGAATAACCAGATCAGACTACACGGAGACTCAGAGTGATCTTGATATGCTCCCCTCTCGTAAAAGTAAAAGCATTGTTTTACTCTGTTACGCCACTCATATAATAGTTATGATCGGTGTAATTTGTTCAACTTTATTAATCATAAGGAGACATTTGTTTGTATCGGTGTGCCATCGAGACGACATTTCACTGAAAAAAAAATAAACAGACACATAGTAAACAATAAACTTGATAACTATGCTCTTTAAAACACTGATTTAAGTCAGTTGTAACGACTGAAAATATTTCATTGATTTTTAAATCATGTTATGATATTCTAAATCTCGTCTGGTTCGAAAGTGTCATACTATTTAAAGTTGGTGGGAGATGTAAACATAGACAGCACCGAGAAACTGTTCAGTATCTAACTATGTCAATAGATGTGCTTATTTGTATACATGGATTCATCATTTTAATGATATGTAAAACCTAAAATTATCTGAGAAATTTGTGTGCAGTTTCTTGTTTTGTCGCACATTTTTACAAAAGCTGTCTGCAAATAGATGGAAATTGTACATAAATAAATCAGTTATTATCAAATAGGGTTGAGTATGCTGTGACAAAGGAGGATATTGCATATTACGCGCATTTTCTCTTTTTGACACAATTGTTTTAAAAACATCTGCTGCCGTCCAAATGTATATGTAAAAGGGAAATGTTTGATGTAAACAAAGTTACAGCGTCTGCATATAAATCAAGGTTCATTGCTGATCAAAGACAAACATTAGGCACTTAATAGAAATAATACTTTGATTATCTATGTGGGAACAGATTAAGTACATACGTGAATTATATATACGATAATTTATATATATATAGATATATATTTTGTTATACAACTATGTGATAGCAAAGGGTACAAGTGGAATTGTGTGACCAGTCTAGATAGAGACCAGGCTGCGATTCCGCACAGTGTGCACTGTTCGTGTTTTAGTTTATATAGGTTTGTAAGGAGCGTCTGTCAACATGTGTGAATTCTGACAAGACTGAGCAGATGGCAAAAGTGATCGGACCCTCCGCTGGTTAGAAACTTGTTTTACCTTTCTGTAACCTTCGCATGTCATCCCACTTTTCTTTTCAACAGTTAATTGTGAAACATTAATCAACCACAAACACGTTCACACATCACTCGGTCCCATCTAATCGAACAAAGTAGACGCTGACATGAATGTTTGTGGGGTTTTGTATACATGTTAATAGGGAGACGTGTTCACTTTAATCGAATAAAGGTGACACTGACATGAGTTTGCGTTGGTTGTTATATACATGCATATAGCGAGACTTAGGAAATATATCTCATTTTGAGTGATTTACCGGCTCTTATATCACGATTTGGACTTCAGGTGATTATTAATTAATCACGAAGGCCGAAGTGATTAATGTATACATACCTGAACGACACGTAGTGATATAAGAGCCAGTGTGTCACCCAACATGAGATATATTTCCATTCTAACACGTTTGTATAACCTAAACCTACAACTTAGTGGGGAACTATGTTTGTCATGCCGTTGCTTTCCTTGATAAAATCACGTGTAGGTTATTCTGTCTTTACTCCCCATTGTTTTTGTTTTGGAAATATTCACGTAGTTTTATGAAAAGTCTAAGAACATTTCATTTTTATTATACCTTTTGCAAATTTTCATATACTCATCACGGGTAATGTGTTACTGTCTCATGCTAACACAACGTCTTTGACCGGTTAACAGAATAGTAAGTTTCATATGGAAGTGTTATGTACGTTGAATAAAAAGAAAAGAAATTTCGTTGATATAAGAAATAATTCGGGGACAGAGAATGTCGAATCATTTAACCATTCCCTACATACAGACGCTTTCTGACGCATATGTAGCAGACGTCTTTTGAAAATATTGTGGCAAATGGAAAAATAATTCATCCTGATTATATCTCCCTCGGCCACTCTGTTTTTAGCTCTTTCCAATAATCCTACATGTACTTTCATTTTCTGTAGATGTTCATTATTATTTCAATAAGCTTTCAAAGTCATCTGAAGCAGATGTGTTATATATAGGAAAGGGTTGAATATGACGTGCATTACTATACAATTTCGACGACTTGAAATTCGACATATAGAGATACTTAAGATCGTTTTCACTTTCTATTCCTGAAGATCAAAGTCTGTTGGAGTAGAAATTATGGCATCTGGTCTATACACAATATACACATATATGATCCGTTGTTATTATGTATCAGCTCTAGAAGTTGATGTGTTAACATAATCCTATTCTTTCAAACATGAATGAAAGAAGACCACAATGGAGCCACAATGAAACTATTTCTATGTATAATTTCGAAAAATACATATAAAGAAATATGTTTTCCATGAACAGATTCCAGTTGTTTATCCATATGAATAAAGTATTGAACAATATTTCATAGGGGAATATTTGACGATTATTGACGGTGTTAGAAACGAAGAGACTGCTTTTTGTGACCCATTACCAGAAATGAAGTGGGTATCGTCGGCAATTAGGTGCTTCGCATTTATTATACGATTACCATATGATATTTGTACATCGAAGATAGTCCGCTTTGATTTGAAAAAAGTGCGACCTTTGATAACACATCTTCATGCAGCCTTATTGGTTTATGTATTTTAATAGTTCAACTGTTATATAGTATAGTGATTGAGAAACTGTTTAAAACGATAACGTTTAAATTAAATGTTAATCAGATTATGGATATACGTATCTTTGGTTTACATTTCGGAAGGCGTTACTTCTTCGATACGCGATATCTGTATCGGTATCAACGAGGACTATTACTCAAGGAGTCGCGAGTCTGAATCCTGACTCGGTTCGTTCTTGCGGATGATTGACACCTACAACCATTGATCTAAATAGTCCACGCGTGAAATTACCGCTACCTGTCGCACAGAAAATACAATTAAAGCTGTGTTTATGTATTAAAAAGCAGAATTATTTCAAATTTCAATCAAGGGGCATAACCGTTTTTATATCTGATTTTATGATTTCTCAAATCTTATGTTTTAAACTCCCTTTAACTATTGGTCCGCTGTTTGACATTTTAAAGAAATTGTGTTTTAAGTCATTTGATGTATAGGTGGCAATAGTAGCTCCTTTTATCTGAATAAAACCAAGATTACAAAATTCGATCAATGATGAAACTTGAATTCATTTTTCGTAACAAGTCAAATGTTATAAGCAAAGTAGCCGAGTTCATTTTGTTTCGGTTAAAAGACTGTATGACCTGGACGAATATCTTGCAAACACATATTATATGAACAGAGCTAAAAACATTGAGACAAAAGTAGAAATTACTCATTTACAGCAATTTCTTTTTGCAAAAAAAGCTTTTAAAAAGACGTCTGCTGCAGATGCATCAAACTGCGTCAGCAAGTTGGAAAGGGTTAATAAAATCGTATCTGAATGAGGAAATTCGTATTTCAAAATAGGAGAAATAATTCGACAATATTGAACTGGGTCTGGTCTTTGTGGTAATTTACTTATATCTTGATGACATGAATGTATGTTGATCAAATGTGTGTACTGTTTTATAAATTCACATGTTAATATAAATATAAGGGAAAACACGTGTTGAGATAAATATGAGGAAAACACGTGGTCAGATAAATATGAGGAAAAAAACGTTTTTGCTATAATAGTAATATATTGATTTGTGTTTAAAAATGAGAGCCGTGTCTAGCAATTTAGTCATTCTGTCAAAAGTAACACTCAGCTATAATTTTTATAACACATTGAATTATTTCAGTGTAACACTCATATATACATAATAAACGGACTGTTAAGATGCACAGACTCGCTTTAGGCTTAAATTTACGCATTTTATGTATTTTAAACCCAAATATCGCTAGACGTGTATGATATATCTTTAGTCTATTGGGTTGTTCTCGCTGAACGCTGTGATTTGAATGGTATTTTACACATGTTTTTCTATGTATCTAATCACGTGTTTCCTCATATTTGTCTCATCATGTGGTTTCCACATATTCATATCAACATGTGATTTCATAAAACGGTACACACATTTGATCAACATACATTCATGTCATAAAGAAATAAGTAAATTACCACAAAGGTCCGACTCAGGTCAATGTTGTCGAAATATTTCTCCTATTTTGATATACGAACTGTCTCATTTTGATTCGATTATCTCTTTCCCGCTTGCTGACGCGGTTTGACGCATCTGCAGCATACGTCTTTTAAAAAGGGTTCATTGCAAAAAGAATTTGCTGTTAATAAATCATTTCTACTTTTGCCTCAATGTTTTAAACTCTGTCAAAAAAAAGTATACTTTCATTTATCTAGTTGTTTCAATAGTTTTGTCCAGATGGTTTCAAAGTCGTCTGCTGCAGATTTGTTGTTTATCAGGGTGTACTTTGGAAATTGTCTACATTTCCGTGCAGTAAGTAATATTTTAATACATCTTCGTGATTTATATGTGACCTTTTTTAACAATAGTTAATTCATGCATATTCGCTACTGAATCCTGTCTGTCTTCCTACAAATTGTGAAATCAACGGGTATATCTATTTTTAGCATGTAGTCGACTAGTGATGTCAGACGCAGGGAAGATTTCGAGTAAAATGTATCCCATCAGCCCTTCAACTTACCCCGATGATAATTGTAAACTGTTCATTGTGGGAACGCCCGAGAACAATATTCAAATTATTTTTGACACGTTTTTGACGTCAGGAGATTTGAACAGCTGCACTAAGAACGTAAGTGTCGTGGTAAGTTATCGATGTCGTGAGCCTCTTCCATGAAATTAACTCTAGCTAATGCCTCTTGAAATCGTTATTGGTAAATGAAATACAAATGCTCGTTTTGTTTTCCCATAATTGTTTGAAAACAGGATATGACCTAATATCTGCAATTAAACCCAAATATCTGACGCCTTTTGACAACAAACGACTCCGGAAAACGATGTGGAGTAAATGAAGACATTACTCGTTTAGTTTTCCCATATGGTTTCAATCAAGCACAAGGACCTAATATACACATATTTACTAAATGTATACCACCGTCATGGTTAGATGTTAGATTTCGAGTTATATATATGATCCACGTCTAGTGAATTGAAGTCCGATTCAATCTGCATCCACACAGTCTTACCATAGCCTTCACTGTCCGTCTACATGAAGTTTAGACGGTTTCTTTGTTGTTTCCTGTGTTTTACTAAAATTGTAACGCAGACATGGTTCGATGTTAGATTTCGAGTTATATATATGATCAGCGTCTAGTGAATGAACGTCTTATTACATCTGCATCCACACAGTCTATCCAGAGCTTTCCTTCACCTCCGTTTACATGTATATTATACTTAAGGGCATCATTTTACTTAAGGAATATAAATGGAGCCCGAACATTTGTTTTCAAATTTACCTTTGTACAATCCTACCAAGGAGAGTCAGTAAGACTTGAAATCCGTCTTTGGTGTTTAAAAAGTTGTTTCGGTTATCAGAACGATTATAAGCATCTCATGTATTTCAAAACAGACTAAAGAGGAAATTATTCATAATGTTCATCACTACTTCCATCTATTGTGAATGAATTAAATTTCAGTAATTGAACGCCAGTTGTTTTCAAAGTGATTTGCAATTGTGTTTCACTTAGGAACGGACAAGCATGTGTTAAGCTAAATACATGTAGTTACCAATTAGTAATCAATATTATCAAGGCTTATGTCTATTTATAAACAACTAACAAAACATATACGCATACGAGTACATATACTTTAAATTTAATCAAATATCACTTTAATCGAAAACATATATGGCTTAGCAATTATTAACTTTTTTCCGTATAATATAATTTTCTGCTTTTTAAATGACCCTACAAAATACGAGAGAGCTTTTATGCAAACAGATCTAGGCTCAACCATTATTTCATTAAAAGATTCTATTATTGGATATGATAGTTTCCATTTCCCGTGGAAGTATCAAGTCCTGAGCTCACCGTTAACAGAACATACCACCAAGAAATGCAATTCATTTTCAACCACATGTATATTTTGTTTGAGGCACAAATCACAAAAACGTAAATTATGGTCAATATATTGATTACAATTTAAGCAATGCCTTGAGCGTCTGAACCTTTATAACATATGATGATTCGATGAATCACCTACATGTGTCCCAGGATTTGCGGGAGGAAACAACCTTTTAAAGCTTTTCTAAAAATCTACATACATTTGAGTGAATGTCATACTTCATCAGATATCCACACAAACGCAATTCCATTTTCATCGAGTCGTTCGAGCAAATAATTGCTCTGTTTTGGATAGCATGTATATGTCATTTCTGTAGTTTAAGCCAGAATTAAATAGATTCTGACATGTATGATAAATCATCTTCAACATTCACTTAACGCAAATAAATCGGCATAATTTGTATTTAATAAATTTATACGTTTACAGAAGTCAATATGGATATGTTCCGTCATATGGCCATAGTCATAACCCCATAGATCTGACGCGAAACATACACTTTATCACCAGAAACATATCTTGGCAAATATATATATATCAGTGTTAATGAAAGTATAATGATTTAATTAAGTTTTAAACACTACGACAATTGTCTTCTGATGCATATGCGTGTACATGTATCTGTAAGTGGTAAACGGTTATCAAAACGACTATTTTGATAAAAAGAATAGAGGGTAAACCTTATATTTCATCAAAATGGCAGTAAGATGTTACTGAGATCTGGAAACAATGTGGGTAAAAGAGACATTGCTCAATTTGAGAAGTGTTTTCCTTTTCTTAGAATGTTTTCGAATTCGTCATCTGTAGAAACGTTAAAAGTCGCCTTATCAGGGACCGAATTACATGAGCATGAGCAATTAACACACAGTTCAATAATTAACTGTCCTTTGAACATACTTGTTTCCATTTCGTTTTACATCCAAGGAGCAAATAAACGCTTCGACTGTTTTGTAGCATTTTTTAGTTTTATTCAATCAACACACTCACAAATATATCATATATATTTTCACAATAATAATATATAAGGGACATAGTTACACGAGCAACTAAAATGCATCCCAAAGGTGAAATGTCAGCTTTACTGTTTCATTTTCATTTCCTGACTGGCAGCCATTTTATTCAACACACACTTTTTTCACATTTATAATATATGACATAATTTACAAATATCTTTACGCCAAGCAAGATTTATCATCGTCCGGCATTCATATAAATAGGTTCAATATTTGCGTTTAGCTTAAGCTTTAGTTTTTTCACAATAAGTATATATCCACATTTAACTTTCATAGAAATGTTTCGTTTCCTATTGGTAAATGACAAACGAACACTGTATATCAAGATCAGACTACACGAATGTCGTTCTCGAAGAAACCATCCTCGGATACTCCCGGTTATTGGATTTCGTTATTCTATGTATATAATGTAATTATGACCGAATACAATCGTATGGAGCCGACTACGCAGGTAATCCAACATTTGAGGAATGTTTGACGGTCTGCGAAAACTAACCGTAAAGCGTTTGTAGCTAGTGAAGATCAGCGACGGCTCCGAAAACCAAACTTTAGCCTTTTGCGACCAGAGTAGATTCATATCAGCCGTTGCATCAGTACTGTCTATTCTGGCTCTGTACTCTTCGTTAATAAGCCGTCAGGTTTGTGTTCCTTGATCGTCGCTCAAAAACCATCTGTCTACACATACACGCTGCCATGTCAAACACTGCATTATTTATCAGATGCTTTTTCAGTCGTTAAGTCCGACATGTGCTTGTATTTCACTGGACTGGATCACATTGCGATTAGAGTCGAGCTTCGATATAAGCTATTGTCTCGGTTTCATAAATCCAAATTTATAATAAAAAGGAAAAGCGTGTTTATAGATATGTTAGTATCTCTATTGTGCAAATCGCTCTACCAGATATACATATCTGTTTACAGGATGGACAGGTTGATCTTAATATTAAATAAGGTTATTTTTTCTGGCTCTCATCTCATTTTCAGTCAGTTCTGTATTGTATAAATCACTCTATCTTAGAACACTTAGATGTGTGTACGATTAAGAGACTGATCTGCCGAATATTAATAACGGTTCGTTTTCCTGACGTGCATCTTATTTGAAGTCAGTTCTGAGATATAGTATTATCTCTATTGTATACTTCACTCTATCTGATCATAGGACATTAAGATGTTTGCAGGATTAATTGACATATCTGTATTTAGACTTGACGAATAATAATTACGGTTCGTTTTCCTGAAGCGCAGCTTTTTAGTCATCATATTATCTGATAAGCAGACACTATATTTACAGGTTTCCTTATTCCTTGAAAATGACTGATGTAAAGTTTGTTATCCCTTTTACAATATATAATTGCATATGGACTGTTTATCCCAATTGTTTCTTTGTAAAGTATCCGTATGGCTGTAAGGTATGGTGATATGATATGCATATTGTATGGCCCTCGTCCAGCTATATAAATATTACCTTCTCTATCTACCGCAAGACTGCGTGGAGAAATCAGTCCGTTATCCTTATAAACACGCTGTACAATGCCGTTAAGATCCATACTTGTCACACAGTGCTTGCCTTCATCTGATACATATAGTGTGTTTCGGTCCGGACTAAGTGCAATGTAACATGGCTCTTCAAACAAGTTGAATCCTTTGTCATTTAATGAGATTACTTGTAATATATTTCCATTTAAATCAATGATTTTTACAGAGCCAGGATTCAGAAAAGAGACAATCAGTTTGTTGTTAGTATAAACAATACCAACACAGTCACCACTTATGTTTACTTCCTTCACTACGGACAATGTCTTACCAGCTTTAATGAATAAGAGTTTATTGTCACACATAACGACAATATGCTCTCGTTTTACACGCGTTATAGCCCATGGCCGTGTAGGTAGTTGTATACAGGATATAACTGTGTTACTGTTAACATCAACTACCTTTACACTATAAGTAAGACAATCAATCAAAGATAGCATGTTGTTTTCTAACATTGCTCCACCTATAATCCAGCCGTTATCACTTGTATATATAGAATATGGGATATTGACTTTCCTTATACATATCAATGATACCCGTGAAAGGTTAGATCCACTGCAACTTGTAAAACCAGAGTGAAGAGGTGACCTAGATGAATAAGATGGACGAGGTGGACAAAGTGGACTAGATGGACGAGGTGACCAAGATAAATGAGGTGGACGAGGTGAACCAGATGGACGATATGAACTGATCACTGATTTTCGTTGTGTTTTTTCCGTATTACTAGACATCTCTTCAAGGTCAGCAGACATAGGAGCTACACGAGGGAAACGAGGTGGACAACCTGGACGACGTCAACTGAACACCGATTTACGATGTTGTTCGTCCGTATTTCTAGACATCTCTTCAAGGTCAGCAGACACTAAATCACAAGTGATAGACCCTGATTCAGTCGATTGTTTCCCTTATGGTCTGGGCCTCTACCAAATTACTTTGTTCGATGGAATCTAAAATCGGATATGTCTTGGATTTACACTTCTTAAACAAACAGCATCTGGATGTGCACCACGTCATCCTTTGATCGTCAATGCAACTTTCTTCGTAAGTAGTTGAGTTGAGATCGACGATTACGCTTATCAGGGATCTTTACTATTCACTTTGTGTCGAATTCTGTCGCAATATCGTTCATAAAATATACTCTACTTTACACTGTTTGTGTTTGATGGTAGCACAAACATAGCAGCAGAATTCCTCATGGATTTTACATTAGATAATTTCAAGTTTTGTTTAGTAAACCATTTTTCTTCTCACGAAGTAAACTTCTGTTTTGGCATGTTGTCTCCCTCTTATTATTGGTGATGTCTCGATAATTCAGCCGATGTGTGTGCTCTAGTGCAAGGGTCATATAGATATGTATTGCAAACTATACAAACAAAACGTCGTTTCCTCTTTATCTTCACCTTAACATGGGTTACAGAGAATACCAGTATTGAAGGCATGGATGTCTACCTGAATCTTACAATTACCGGCTTGGCGTACAGGACTTACTGAAAGAAACAAAGAAGGACCTTTCCGATGACACAAATATCAAATGTCAACTAAACACTAGTTTATACGTACTTTTTAAGCATAAGAAATCCTTTTAAAGCACACATCCTATTTATACGAGAAAACATACATACGTATATTGGTGTTTTTGCGTTCAAAGGAATTACCAGGAAACCATTAATAACCTATGAAACTTTCTGAAACATTCCGAAATGGTTCCAAATTCATTCTTCTTCCCCGTATGAGATTCATGAAGTTACTGCTACTTTGACATAGCCAAGAATTACAAGTTATGAAAGTTTTTATTAAGCTTGTTAGCTAAGTGTAAATCGTATACATTTTAGTCATTTTTACATTTGTTCAAATATAAAAAAATATTGTAAAATATCATGATATAAATATACAATTTAGTTTTGAGCACTGACAGAATAATATAAATTGTTCAATAAAAGCAGGGCTTCAGACGCAATAATATTGATCTGCATCAGATATCGAATCGAAAAGCATTCGCAGCTGGCGATAACTGAAATAAATATTGTAAAGCTTAAATTGAAGATGCATGTAAATATACGATTCAAATAATTTATTTAAATAAAATATAATTAGTTGTACTTGTTGTTCCCTGTAGTTGGTAATTTTATACGAACTTTAATTTTGTTAACCGTTTCTCATATGCAATAAATCTGCAGCAGACAACTTTGTAAACAACAAGACAAAAGTATAGACAATTTCTATGTAAATTATACGAAAGTGTATTATTGAAACGAGTTGTTACAAAAGGCAAATTGCACATTATGATGAATATTTCCTTTTGCCACAATGATTTAAAAATTCGTGTGCTGCAGAGGCATCAAAAAGCGTCAACATTAAGGAACAGTTAACATTGTCCCCCTTATAAACGACATCTGATGTTTCGGAAGCTGGCGATATCTAAACACAATGTGAGAAAAAGATAACGTTCTCATGATGAGATTTTTCACTTTCCAACAAAAACATTCATCTTATCCCTTTCATACATCAATATTCATCCTACTTTCATCAAGACTTAGATGTAAATTTGTAATTATAACGAAGAATAATTATTTAAAAGAATACACAGAACATGAGAAACAAAAACAAAACGATAAAAACAATGCATATGGATAAAAATACAATACTGCTGTATGTAGCTATGTGAATTTAATTGTCCTGTCAAGCCATCACATCGACAATCCATGTGATCATCATAACTCACACACCATACATGCTGTATATCCTGTTACAGCTGAAGGGGAATGGTGAAATATAATATGATACCTCCAACAGCAAACTTCACCGATACTAAATGAGAAGTGTTCAAATGAGGACATAGACATATATTCAGAAATGATGAATTAACAATTATATGATATGATAAGCTATTGCTAAAAACCCTCAGTGTTATCAAATTATCATTTTTTTCCAGTGTTATCAAACGTTGTCTTAAATGAATGCGTCCATGACGGTCTGTTACCGTTAAAAGGTTTACGGTTAATGTTGTCATTACTCATATAACTTTGGTATAAAACTTATCGTAGTCCTCATGTAGAACATGATCTTAATAAGTATTTAAACCAAAACTAGCTTCAATATGTTCCTGATCGTTAAATGAATGAATGGTTACAAGTTACACACATAATAATCAAAATGATTTGTTCAAACGATTCCATGAAGGTCTGTTCCATAACACAGTTCATCAAAATAGTACATATGCCGACTTTACCACATCTCGAGCAGGTCGATTGTGTAGAAGACAAATATGCAATCAACTGCACCATGGAGAAACAAGCACGAAACATACCATGATGATGTATTTGGTATTTGCTTATACATTACAAATTGGTCGGAGGAAGATCTATTAGTCAATTCAATTACGTAGTAGTAATCAATGGGAATATGTTAAATACTTTTCATAGTTTTGACTTAAATTTTCAATCACAATATATTACAGATATATACAATATCTACAACGATTTGACCCTTAATGTTACACTTGTAATGTTTAGATCACCTGATCCGAAGAATAGAGGAGATCTCCTGTGATCAGTCAAGACATCAAAATGTGTTTCTTTCTAATAATAATCCCCCTCCCATGTGATTTCAGAAAACCTATTAAAAATAGAAGTCGCGGGCTTCTGACCGGCGACTAATGAAATAGCTCGACTCTAAGCATTCCGATAAATCAAAATGCAAATTTATCGACATTAAAAACACTAAGTAATGACACATCTTAAATGAAATAAATATTCCGATGTTTTAGGTATTTTCAGTTTCTTTATTTTGACTCGCATTTATGTTTTTTTGTTTTATTTACGAAGACAAAACAGTCCCTATTAGCTAGACTGGTATACTTTATTTTACACTATATACTACATGTAATCACAAGTCGATAACTACAAACCTTTACGTCGCAGTCTTATTTGTTTACTTACGCCCACCTGCGTGACTCGCGAATACCAACTGCGTAGATCAATCTCCTTTGCAGAGAGCCGCTCTTTACACTCACTTACAAATAGTAAATTATAGCTGATTTAAAATGTTTATTTGGTTTGAAACAAATGAAGAAAAGAACAAACCGAGATAAAACTGGTTTTAATGGAAAAATGACTTTGAACGAACACTCTCTGCCTATAAAGAGAGTTTCAAGAACGACACCTCTGCGAATAAGAAAGAATCGGGTCTTTCGTAAACAATTATTTCGTCCTTGACAATTTTAATCGTGTCATTTAATTACCTAAAGGCATATTGCTTCCGATCTGCATATTGTTATGCATCATTGACACAAGTGCGCTCATCATAATATAATTTTAAAACATGAGTAGTTTGTTGTTTTCATTATAAAAAAGGAAGGAAAGAATTAAAATAAATTAACATGTTCGAAATTAAGTTTGAATTATACAACAATTTCAATGAGATTTAACTGTTTAGTTGATATTATATTTCGAAGGTGGTCTAATTTATAAATATTGGACTACATTTCAACATTTGTTAAAGTATGATATAATTAGGATGCTAAGCTAATATCATTTTGAGAAAAAGAGAAAACTCATGTCTTCAGCGATTTAACCCTTATCTCATTGTTTTAAAAGTAGATTGATACAAAGGTGTCCACTGTTGACTTTAAAAGAGGAAAGGTAAAATGACGTGCTATTGCATGCAAATCCTAAATTGTATGTTTTGTGGTTTTATTTAAAAATAATGAAATTCAAATATTCTGACAAACATCTTGAAAAGTGTATGTGGAATTCACAAATCTTATAATTATTCTTTAACTAAAGCACTGTATACATACCAAGACTAATGATTGGCAAGATTATTCATTTTCATTACTGTTTATGATCAATAATTAGTTGGTTGTGTGTATGGTCAACCTACTTTGGAATGGTGATTGATCATAAACAATGAAAGGCTTCAATTATCATTCACTTCGTTGACAAAACAATGCAAGTTATGATACATTTTCACTTGACCCCACCCCTGATGTTCCAATATGCCCCTCCGTTGATAACTGTTTATTCAACTACTATAATGTTAGTGTTATGCATAAATGCACTATGGATATCCGGCGACATTGATGCATTGCATCAACTTTCTCTTGTTTGTATTATGAAAGTGCCTTGGGAAATCGCATAGCTTCGTAATTAGATGAGTCCATGTGTACTTGTAGGAATTTCAATATAACAATATTGAGTTGGGTAACCAATAGTATAGAGCCTGATCAGATGGCTAGCTGGCTTTACAAAACAGGTTCCTGTAGCAAAAGGATAAGGCTTGACAACTATTTTAAGTGTCCTAGTGTACGGCTAGATGTTAGACAAAGAAGATCCTGATTTGACTGTGTTGGGAAATGCAGACTTACTTGGATTTTTCTTAGGCGCAACACCTGTCGATAGGTTTTCGTGTGGAATGGTCCATATTATATATACTTATAATAACGTGGCCAGCTCTCAGCGAGTGAACTAGAGATATGTTTCAAAATAGAGTGGACTTCATAATTGATATTAGATCACGCATAAATGTTCATGCTCGGTTTTCTATTCAAATGTGTTTCAAAGTCGAGTCCACCAGTTTCAGTGTTATTTCTTCACCATGCGACAGTTAAATTTACATTGCCATTATAGTCCGTTTAAGTTTAATTCGCTAAAGATAAATACATACAAATTATATATAACAGGATCACAAAAGTCTACACATGAACCACACATGACGTCCAGCTGTGGAGATACAGATGATTGTGCTGCCTGCGTTCATAACGTGTGTCCGGAATATGTAGCCTTGTCATGTACTCGTTGTAAACGTTTCTGTAACCTTTTAACATATCAACACATATATTCTGTTCAACAGTTTATTTGAACAATTAATTGACCACGAACACGTACAGACAACACACGGTCCACTCTTACCTATAAAAGATGATACTTACATGAGTGTGCTTTGGTTGTTGTAAACATGTATATAGCGAGACTTGTCCACTCTAATCGACAAAAGGTGACACTGACATGAGTGTGCTTTGGTTGTTGTATTCATGTTTATATAGCTACTTGTCCACTCTAATCGAAAGATAACACTGACATCAGTGTGCGTTGTTTGTTGTAAACACTGATTAATTGATCTTTAACGAAAATGGTACCTTGTCGACCGTTTTTAACTGTTTGATCCGAATGATGTTTTCCCAAGTACGTGCTCAATTAATATCAACATTTGTTTAAACAACAGTTAAGGTAGAGCACAAAAACAGCATTGCTAGAAGAATGGCATACTGTTTGAGTTAAGATTCGTAAGAATTCTAAGCAAGAATGTCATGCTTAAGTGCAGTCCGAGGATTGTATCTTTTAATCCGCCGTGCCAGGGCAGTTAACATGGGTTTGGTAAAGTAAGCTTCAGGTACGATCCTCGCTCACTTCGATCATAGTAGAGTATCTTTAGGAAATGCGCATGTGATAGAACATGTCCAAATTAAGCCATCGGGGTAAGACTACCAGGTAAATGTGTGAAATAAAGCCAACGATTAAGACATACATTTACATTCTATGGGTATATTTACATGGTGACACATGATTAAGAGGTACATTCGCAATATATCGGTATCTTTACAAAGTAACACATGAATAATACATACATTCACAATATATGGTTATATACACATAGTGACACATGATTAAGACATAGCTGCACAATAAATGGGTATATTTACAAATTGATTAAGAAATAAACGCATTAATATAGGTATATTAACATGCTGAAACATGATTAAAACATAACTCCACAATACAGGGGTATATGTACATGGTGAAACATGATTAAGAGATAACTCCACAATACATAGGTATATGTACATGTTGAAACATGATTAAGACATATCTTCACAATATATTGGTATATTTACTTAGTGACACAATACTTTCGTTGGCAACACCTTTGTAAATTAAAAATACTTACATTATTTACTTAAATAACGGATTATGTTTTGTCATATCTATTTCCGAGATGATTCAAATTTGAAACTATCGATAACGAACAGTAAATATCCCGGTCAGTCATATCACGGTGGCTAGTCGACCTATCAATGTGTTTTATAAATTCATGTTCACCACTACTCGAGTATCCCAGTTAGTTATATCACGCCGACAACGTTAAATACCCATGTGTTTTATGACTTTCTGTTTACCCCTACTCGAGTATGACGAGTATCCCGGTTAGTCATGTCACGCAGGCCAGCTGACCTTCGCATGTGTTTTATAACTTTCTGTTAACCACTTCTCGAGTATGACGAATATTTAATTCAGTTATATCACGGTGGCTACACAAAACACCCATTTGATAGCTTTCTGTCAACCAATACACGAGTATCTCGGTCAGTTATATCACGTCGGCTAGCTGATCTACCGATTTGATAGCTTTTTGTCAACAATACAGCAGTACGACGATTATTCCGGTCAGTTATATCACGCCGGCTAGCTGAGGTAACCATGTTTTGATATAAACCCCTACTCCAGTGTGGAGATTTGGTACATCAAGTTGTCTTTAATAAATTGCGTGATAAAGACCATATTGTGACACCTTATACCGGAAAAGATTGTGAGAATATTAGAACATTACATTTTTAAGAGTATAATCAGATGGTCATGTCGACAAGATCATTCAACAATGTGTTTCCTTGCTCTCTCGCACAACACATTATATGTCCAAAACAGCCTGTTGCTTTCCCACATGGTCCTTATACGTAAATATTCGGTAAACAAATGAGACTTATATTACAATAGATTCCATCGGAAACAAATATTTGTCCGAATCGTAATAACATAGTTTGTTCGAAAGTACTCGACCTTACCAACAACGCATACTCGAATGCAGTCTTTCTCGAATCTTTATTACTCAGGTTTTTTTTTCTTTTCTTTGTTACACTTTATTAGCCACGACCATATGCATGAAGAGGTCGTGGCCATCCTACCTTATACCTTACAACAATTGGAAATGATTATTATAACTCACTCTTAACGGCAACCCTGTTAGTTAATTGTAAAAAGATCATTTACGAGCGAACTACATTATGTTTAGAAAGGTATTTCTCCATTGCCGTTATTGAGTCGCTTCAAGGAAGCGTGTACGACTTGATATTGAAAAGGTAAGATCCTGATCTGACCGCGCAGACATGCAGGCTGATTTGGATATGTCTTGGTTTTATACATCCGAAGCTCACTTTTCTTTTGACGTGGGCAGTACACTAGCTTGAAACGACAACATATTCAGTTTAATCTAAGAAACCGGAAAGGTTTAGATAATGTAAGCGTTTTTTGGTCAGGAATATTTGTTAAGCATAGATCGTTCCGACTCTCCAGTTACCGAAACTGATTGATTGAGGTTAAACGCCGCTGAGAACGGTATTCCAGTTATATCACGACGATTGATCTATCTAAAGTGTGTTTCCAGTCGAACATGTTTCTCCCACACAACATTCTTTTTAGGCATTTAACTATCTTTCAACATGGCATATTCTGCATGTAACAAAACGATACAAAGCGTGCATAGTTAAACAAAATTAAACTAAAATCGAACTTACAATTATTTATCCTATTGATACAAAATCAATATAGTCCAACGTATATTTCACATCTCCAGGCCTTCAACTTGTTTTCAGCTTAACTATATCAATGTTGTAAACTAAGTATGTAATGAATCAAAACAGTAAGGTTTCAAAGTTTATATGCGAACAAAAGACAATGTCGTCCAATATTTGAAAACATATAAGTATATCGTTATCAGATGTCAGATACACCTTGAGGTTTGATATTTAAGTTGAATCTTTGGGGGGTTTAATAGCTTCACAATGTCTATAAATGATTTATAAAAAATAAGAATTAAGTATATGATAATTAATATAGAAAACCATTCAAGCCTAAGTGTCCTTTGAATGGATTGTATTGTGAGATATTCCTCCCTTGCCCCCTCCAACACTCAGACACGCACCAAATTTGTACTTTTATTAATCATGTTGACGAAAAGTCCAATCAACTTGTTTAATGAACTATAAGGTAAGTGTGTAGTTTTCATGTTGAAAACATCTTTACAAACAATGTAGTTGCGTGACATGGTTTAACCCTATCCGACTATTGTAGCTATTGTCTGCGCCTCTGCAGCAAGCGACTTTTGAGAACAATGTCACAACAATGGAAATTGCGCATTATGAGAATAACTTCTTAGCAGCAATTATTTAACTTTTATTTATAGAAGTTTACCATATTTTTAATCAGGTATTTTCAAAGTCGCCACCTACATATCTGCTCTATGTGTGCAAGGTTTAAGAATGTGTAACAAAAAAAGCAATGCTTATATAAGCGTTAAGCAATAACTGATTGCAATGTCACTGCCATAATCTCTATCAGTTATTTTTCCGTTTTAAACCATTCACGCTCAATGTTTACTTCCTAGAGACCTAACCAGTACATGTGTACGTATGCGAAATAATGCTAGAACCTGGGACCTTCAGTTAGAGAGGCCGACGATCTACAATTGCACCACTGTCTTCAAACAAATAATTCGAGCAGGGCTAACTGATTTATACGAGTGAAGTTAAGAGGGTATAATGCGACCATGTATAAGTAAGTAAGCTATTAAGTAAGAACATGTACTTTTTTTATTATTGCAATGTTTGTTACATCAAATAATAATATACATTCATAATTTAACACTTATTAATCGATAATTTTCAACCGGCCACCATTGGCAAATGTCATAAGTCACCAAAATATAGATGTTTGCATTATCATACACATTATTATGATATATATATATATATATTTGTTATCAACTATTGCGATTGGATTTCAGTGTTTTAAATCAATCTTTCACACGTTTTCAAAAGTAATTTAAATCCAGCCTTATTAACCCTTCCCTCATACATATGTGTATGCTTTCATAAGTGTTTATAAAGAAATAGATCTGATCGGTTTTGATATTTCAAATAGGATATATATAAACGTTTATTAACCCTTTCCAACATACAACAAATTAGCATCAACAGAATGTAAAATAAGAAATACTTCATAGATTAAAATACAACTTTAAATGAACATCTTGTGGCGAAAGGAGAATGTTCTCATTGTTCACATTTTATCCATTTGCCGCAATGTTTTCAAAAGTCGTCTGCTGTAGAGACGACATAAAGCGTCTATATGTGGTAAAAGGATACATTAATATTTAGATAAAAGATACGAGGGTTAAATGTTTTGGGTATATAACACTAAATGAATCCAGCCACGGTAAAAAGGTGCCAGTTGTATCTTATGAACATTGTATATACACATATGTTTGTGCGAAGCTTCTTTTAAGATTCTTGTAAGACTTAAGAGATGGCAAAGTGACCTGAACCAACAATTATTAGAAATGCGAAAGTGACCTTAACCGACAATGGTTATAAATGCCAACTTGTATACGATCGGTCTAAACTATACAATACGTAATTAAGAAGCACATTCCGATACTATTTATTGTTTTGTATCTGTGTTCAAAGACTACCCGATCCTTCCATTGTCTTACATATATATCTAGTTTAATTAGGGTGTACAGTCGTTTTCAACATGCGTTCATTAATACCACGGCTATATATACATCTAACACTTATCGGATATCCCTTGGTGGCAAAACACTGCCATACGCCTTACCTAAGGCATTTAATTAAACGGCAATCCATCTAAAAGCACGCCACTCAACGCAATAGGACTTGACAAAAGGGCACTTAACCCAAGGGCACTTCATCAAAGGGCATTCCATTAAAGGGTACTGTACCAAATGCACATCACACAAGGAGACTCCACCAAATGGAAACTCCAGCATAATTCCTTGGACCAACTGTTACGAGTAAGCAATGTCATAGCTTAGGAATAACGTTCAACGCAGAACTTTAACAATATCATATCAGACGCTTTGTATCAGGTGGCGATTGAAACCAGTGTGGAACTAGTGTTCACAACTCTTCCTTTAAGTGTAGATTTTTTCGGTGTAATATCATAATCACTGTTCTTTGTCGTCCGCTGCAGATTCTTTCAAAGATATATCATAATCACTTCCAAGATGTTGTCGTTGTCGACTGCTGCAGATCTCATTTATGCAGGAGTAGGTCAACATTATCCAAACCAACAATCGAATTAGCATCCACTTAAATCGTTAAAATTTAATATGCGCATAATGAATACATTTCAATGTCTTTTTTTACGAATATTTCTATGTGGAATGTATTGTGGTAAATATTCATCATGGAACAATTAAACTTACACTAACTATACATACATTTAACAGTGTATTGTGAACATATAATCGAAAGCGAACACGTACACACATCACTCGGTCCACTCTTATCGAAAAGAAGGGGACACTGACATGAGTCTGCATGTATATAGCTAGACCGGTTAAATGATCTATCATGAAAGAAGTACATTGTCTAACGGTTTGAACTCCTAGATAAGTTAAGGTAGAGCACACAACTAGCTTTGCTGTAAGAATGGCATATGGTTTGAGATAAGATTCGTAAACAGTCTAAGGACGAATGTCAAAAGGAGGTTTCATGCTTTAGAGCAGTCCGAAGTTTGTATCTTTTAATCTGCCGTACCCGGGCGGTTAACATGGATTTGATAAAAGGAGTCTCTGGTACGATCCCTGCTCGCTTTAGTCATAGTGGAGTACATTAAGGCAAGGTATATATAATGGAAGCTGTCCAAATTTAGCCAACGAGTTGGTGTATCAGGTTAATGTGTGCAGTAAAGCACATGATTCAGACATAACTTCATAACAAACATTTGTAAATTAATTTAAAAACAACCTAATTTTATTTTTGCTGAAAATGAATATTTCTCTCAAGCAGTTTTGACATCGATACAGGCCCCTCGCAGGAGAGAAGAGCTGATCTGCAATCAAACTATTGCAAAAGTCATTAATGAACTGCGAAATCGACATCTAGTTTGTGAATAGTTAAAATAAGGGTTATATACGGTTAATGTATTATTAAATGGCAACACTTCAAGTTTTATTGACGATTTAAATGTGTAGCGATTACGTTCATATAATTATATTATTTACTAAAATAACGAATGGTGTTTTTTATATTTACTCCCGAGTTGTATCAAATTTGAAATGAAACTATCGATGACGAACATTGAGTATCTGGTAAGTTATACCACGGCGGTAAGCTGACTTAACCATGTGTTTTGTCAACCACTCCTCGAGTATAAGGAATATCTCAGTCAATCATACCACGCTGGCTAGCTGATCTATCAATGCGTGTCGATATTGTGTCAACCACTTCTCGAGTATGGTGAATATCTCGGTCAGTCATATCAGGCTAGCTAGCTAATTTTTCCCATGTGTTTTATGAATTTCTGTCAACCACTACTAGAGTATGACGAATGTATTGGTCAGTTTTATCACGGCGGCTAGCTGGTGTTCCAGTGAGTTTTATGTCAGTTTTTTAATCACTACTAGACAATGACGATATGTTATCTCAGTTTAATCACTCCGGCTAGCTGACCTATTCATGTGAGTTATGACTTTCTGTTAACCACTACTCGAATATGACGAATATACCGATCCGTTATATCACCGCAGCTAGCTTACCTACCCATTTAATAGCTTTCCGTCAACCAATACACCAGTCTGAAAAGTATCTCGGTAAGTCATGTCACGCCGGCTAGCTGACCTACCCATGTGGTTTATGACTTTCTGTTAACCACTGCTCCAGTATCCCAGTCAGTTATATCACAGCGGCTAGCTGACCTACCCAAGTGTTTTATTACTTTCTGGAAACCACTACTCGTGTATGACGACAATCTCAGTCAGTTATATCAAGGCGGCTAGCTGACCGACCCATGTGTTTTATGACTTTCTGTCAATCACAACCCGATTATGGCGAGTATTTTTATCACAGCGGCTAGCTGATCTACACATGTGCTTTATGACTTTCTGTCAACCCTTACTTGAGTATAACAGGTGTATTGGTCAGTAATATTACGACGGCCCGCTGACAAACCCATGTGTTTAAATAACTTTATGTCAACAACTACTTGAGTACGACGAGTATATCGGTCAGTTATATCACGGTGGTAAGCTGACCTACCCAAGTGTTTTATTACTTTCTGACAACCACTACTCGTGTATGACGACAATCTCAGTCAGTTATATCAAGGTGGCTATCTGACCTACCCATGTGTTTTATGACTTTCTGTCAATCACAACCCGATTATGACGAGTATCCCAGTCATTTTTTATCGCGGTGGCTTGCTGATCTTTCAATGTTTGTTTATGTATTTCTGTCAACCACTATTCCAGTATGACGAATATACCGATATTGTCAGTAATATTACATCAGCTAGCTGACCAACCCATGTGTTTTATGATTGTATGTCAAGCCATACTCGAGGATGACCAGTATCTCCGTCAGTTATACCACGGCGACTAGCTGACCAGCCAGTTTAATAGCTTTCTGTCAACCCTTTACAGCAGTACGACGAGTATTCCGGTCAGTTATATCACGGTGGCTAGCTGACCTTCGAATGTTTTTTTTTATAAATTTCCGTGTATTGGTTAGTAATATTACAGCTGACCTACCCATGTGTTTTATGACTTTTTGTCAAGACTTACCCGAGTATGACTGGTGTATAGGTCAGTATTACTACACCGGCTAGCTGACCTACCCATGTGTTTGATGACTTTAAGTCAAGCCTTACTTGAGTATGACAGGTGTATTGGTCAGTAATATTACGCTGGTTAGCTGACGTACCCATGTGCTTAAAGACTTCATTTCAACCACTACTCGAGTATGACGAGTATCTTGGTCAGTTATATCACGGTGGGTATCTGACGTACCCTTGTGTTTTATGACTTTCTGACAACCACTACTCGAGTATGACGATTATCTTGGTCAGTTATATCAACGCGGCTAGCTGACCTAACACTATGTTTAATGATTGATTGATTGGAATTTAACGCCGTTTTCAATAATTTTTCAGTCATATCATGGCGGCCAGATCACCTACTCATGTGTTTCCAGGCTTTCTCACACCAGTTCCCAAAACAACATTCTTTCCAAGCAACTGGTTGCTTTCCAACGTATACTGTGAGCCCGTTGGTGGAAGACGAATGACGCTAGTCACAATGACTTTTGTCAAACATCGGAAAGAATGTTAGCCCACCTGGAGGTTCGAACTCACAACCCCTAGATTGACAGCCCTTGTCGCTAATTATTATTCTTGTTAAACCATTCACGATAACTGTAAACTTCCTAGAGACATAACCAATACTTGTGCGAAAGAATGCTATAATCTTGGACCTTCAGTTAGAGATGCCGACGATCTACCATTGCACCACTGCCTTCAAACAAATAATGCGAGTAGGGCTTTCAGATTAAGGCGAATGAAATTAAAAGAGTCTAATGAGAAAATATATAAGTAACTTAGTTAGTATGTAAGTAGGTACATGTACAGTCTTTATTAGTGCAACGTTTGTTACATCAAATATTAATCGATCATTTTCGAACGGCCACCACTGGCACATAAGTCTCCACAATATATAATTTCACAATATCATACATATGTTCATGATAAGTATATAAACAGTTTACTGTCGTGATCGGACATTAAACCAGTCTTTTTAAAACGATCTGCAACAACGTTTTCAAAACATATTGTACCCTTACACTACAGCCTTATTAACCCTTTCCTCATTCATATGTGTATGCTTCCATAAGTGTTAATGAACAAATATATCTGATCGGTTTTGATATTTCCTATAGGATATATATATATATACGTTGTGTTACCCTTTACAACATACAACAAATCTGCATCAAAAGAATGAAAACTACGAAATACTTTTTGGATTTAAGAACAATTTTGAATGCAGTAGAACAAAATTTGCTTATTGTGAGAATATTATCCTTTTCTCGTCATGATATCTAAAGTCGTCTGCTGTGATACGTCACAAAGCGTATGTATAGGGGTAAAGGGATACATAAATAGTTAGATAAAAGATACGGTCAATTGTTATGTGTATATAACACTAAATTAGTCCACCGACGGTGAAAAGGTGCCAGTTTAATTTTGTAAACGGTGTAGGACCAGATCAGTGATCGCATCTACACTTTTTTTTTACTAAAATATGTTTGTTCGAAGCTTCTCTTAACGTGCCTAGAGTATTGTAGGACTGAACAGATGGCCATAATGAACTGAACCTAAAATGGTTTAAAATTGTATATTTTCCTATGGATGGGCTGAAAAATACAATAGTTTATTAAGGGGCACATTCCGATAA
Source organism: Serripes groenlandicus (assembly GCA_031761405.1). Classification (NCBI taxonomy): domain Eukaryota; kingdom Metazoa; phylum Mollusca; class Bivalvia; order Cardiida; family Cardiidae; genus Serripes; species Serripes groenlandicus. Next base: position 2,757,826 of record JASEVX010000021.1, read on the forward strand.
TATTCATTGTTTTCTATCTGTAATCAAAGATGACCTGATCGTTACAATGTCTTAAATATAGTTTTGATTTAGTTTAATATTGGTTTAGCGCAGTTTTCATCATGTGTGCATTACTATCACGGCTAAATAACACGTATCTATTATCTCTTGGTGGCAAAAAACTGCCAAGAAATACGCCTAAACTACGCACACTCAATCCAAGAGCAATCCACCGAAGAACACTCAACATATGCCCACTCATCCCAAGGGGACTCAATCAAAGGGTACTTAACCTAAGGGCACTCCGTGAAAGCGTAGTTCACTAAAGGGTACTCCACCCAAGGTACTCGACTCAAGGGTACTTTACCAAATGCACTCTACACCCGGAGTATGGTTCGAGATCAGGGTACGATACCGATCGAGCAATACCAAATTTAGAGTGGTATTAATTACTTTCGCCAATTGCACTAGCATAGCAGCTGATGTATATTCCGGTTATGTAATCACATCAAAACAGATCCCTTTGTGACATAGATATATGAAACAGCCTGTATGAATTACGAACATTACCACAATGTTTTCAAACGTCCTCCTCAACTTACCGCTTTTCAATATGCAGAATACATTTGCAGATTCTATATGCAGATAGCAGATGACTATTGATAACATTGTCACAAAAGCAGACAAGTGTTCAGCTGTAGATTTGCTTTAAGTTTGAAAGGGGTGCGGGGTATACCATGTCAGGTAACGCTATGTTCAGAGTTCGAATAATTGACCGTCTCGGTGGTGTAATGGTACAGTGTCCACCTCGGGTATAGGAGGTCGCAACTTGGTCCAAAAGCCTTTCACTCCTTGGTTCTCTGGACTGTAAGATTAGCAATACGACTTACTCGCTGCTGTCAGCGTAAATGGACCAATAGTACGTGTGACTTTACCAGGAAATGCCGTGATATAACTGAACAATTATTGAATATGGTGTAAAATACCAAACAAACAAGCAAAAATAATGATAATATTGTTGCTTGCGAGACTTACATTCCGTGTACATTTTCAATTAATTCATTCATTATTTAAGCCTTTGGGATGATGGTATTGAGCGACTTTAGAACATAATACGTTTATCGAATCTGAATCACCTATGCATAGTTCCAAGCAATTCAATAATAGCCTCACTTATCGGCCATGTTTTATAGGCAAAACTAAAAACCATTAAAAGTGTATTTGTAAAACAATGTGTGACGATTATAAAATACAAAATGTTTTGGGCGAAACAGTCATATGTTATTAAAAATCACAAACTAAATTAAATACACACTAATGTGAAGGTTTTAATTTACACAAACTCGTTAAGTCGGAAGTGTATAGCTATAAGGACAGTTCACTAAAGATGCCACATACGTGTGTTTCTGTCTGTCGCATCTGTTTGTATATTGACACGGGAAGATATATACCAATGGGTTACGTTGCATCAATTACTCAAGCGGAAGGCCTAAGTAGGTTGATCGAAAAGGATAAGTTTTGTCGTTATATAGGTTAACTGGATTCTCAAGCAAAGTTTAGTTGTATACATATCTTTTTAGATTTGCATATCTTATCAACAGATTCACCAAAGCGATAACAATCTTATCTGCACAACTTCAAAACATCGAGGATGTTATTACTAGAGCGTTTGGTACATCATTGGCGCTCGAGAAAAATTCCCTTAATGCAAATATTACACATGCAGAAAAAGACCAGCCTTCGAATTCATTTTTATGATTCAAATAGATACTGCTTTACTGCAGTGTCTTGAACTAAATATGAATATTGAGCCCCGGTAGCTCAGACGGTAGCGACGCGGCCTGCCAATCCAGGGATTATCAGTTCGAACCCCAGCTCGGCCAACATTATTATGATCTACACTGGTCTCAAATGTCTCACGTCACGGTTAGTTTTAGTATAGCTCACATGAACAAAGGCAATTTCTTTTTTGCCTGCAATAATACAGCCTTTTTATTCATTTTGAGAGTCGTCTGCTTTGTCTCGTATTACACAATCTCTCAATATTCTAGAATAACCCGTTCTCAAGTATATTAAATATGCAGCGGATTACATTAAAAGCATATGGGCGCGATTATGGAAGATGTCCATAAGTTAAAATGTAATTATAAAAAACAGATTAAAAGCACTGTGACGAAATGAGGAATTGCTACTTGTAATGTAACACGTATCTAAATTAAACAAATAAATACATGTTAACGGGTTGAGATTTCAGACATGCTAAGTGGAAGTGTGATACATTTATATGTATTGAAGTAAACATGAAGTCTGTCTACGCATGTATGATTTATTATGTGTAAATAATACATCGCAATATTATACACTTTTTCACTTTACTAGGTATGTGACAAGTATATCTACAGTGCAGATTCAAATAAGTTTTAAATGGCAGTATATTTTACGCACATGATTCGTAGTTTTCTTTTCACTGAAGTGGAGCGCAGCGGCGGGTTTACAGTCTAGTGTAGAGATGCGTTATTTCACATGGTGATGCATCACTCTATCTAAAAAACAGATATAGAATTGGTTGCAGGGTGCACTGGTTGAACTGGCTCTGCACTTTCCGCACATTTATTATGGTTGTTTTATTGCCATTGAGGAGAAAGTAGCGCATGTAAAGATATGTTCTTGTCTCTTTTGAACAAATCACACTATCAGATAAAGAGAATCTGAACTGTTTGCAGGATACACATGTTAATCTGGATCTACGCTCACATTCCTTGTAGTTGATCGTCCTATACATCCATTCATTTACCGTTAGTTCTGTAAAAAAGTATTCATTCTGTTGTATAAATCAGACTATTATTTAAACAGACATCTAAATGTTTGCAGGATACATAGGTTGATCTGGATCTACACTTGTTGCACATTCCTCGCGGTTGATCATCCTGTACATCAACTCATTTACAGACATACTGTAATATGTTATTATTTTTATTGTACCAATTACTCTATCTGATAAACGGAAACTGTGTTCTTTGCGAGATAATCAGCTGTAGGGAGATGACTAATATAAAGTTTGTTATCTCTTTCACAATATATTACTGCATGTGTACGATTCATCCGCGATGGTCTATATAGTAATACTCGTTTTGTTGTACCCTGTGTTGAGATCATATATATTTCATTTGACGACAACACATCTATAAAGATGTTATCTTCTCTATCTACTGTAATACCGCATGGACCCTTTAGTTTGTCATGTTTATATACATGCTGTACAGTACCGGTAAGATCCATACTCGTTACACTGTGGTTACACTCATCTGATACGTATAGTGTTTTCTGATCTGTACTAAGTGCAATGAAAGAGGGCTTGTTGAACAGTTTATGTCCACTTTTATCTGCTGTAATTGTTTTTAATATGTGTCCGTCTAAATCAATGTTTTTTACGCATCCAGGAGACAGAAAAGAGACCACCAATGTGCTATTTGTATAAACAATACCACAACAGTCACCACTAATGTCCACTTCCTTCACTACAGACAATGTCCTACCAACTGTTATGAATACGAGTTTATTGGGACATGTTACGACGACCTGATCCCGTTCTACACGTGTAATATACAATGGAGGTGTAGATAGTTTTATAGAGGACATTACTTTATTACTGATAACGTCTACAATCTTTACATTGGAGTTGTTAAAATCAGCCAAAGCCAACATGTTGTTTTTTAACATGACTCCTCCTGAAATCGAGCATCCGTACACACTTGTATCTGTAGCATGTTGGACATTGATGTTACCAACATATCTCAATGATACCGACTTACTTGGTGGAGATATCGTCTCAGTTCTTATATCACTCTTTGGTGTTCCATCTTCTTTCTTTCTATCATCAACATTTCCAAGACTGTTTACAGCTTTGATAGACTGCAGAATGGTCTCATTTGGCCGAAAAGAGTATTCTCGTATTTTAAACTGTTCATTTAACTCTACATTTAAGCGCTCGTATTGTTTAATTTGACTTTGAGCCTTTTTAGCAGAGATCACCAATTGTCGTTGTTGTTTGTACTGTTTCTGCTTTTCCATACTACTGGACATCTCTTCAATGTCAGCAATCATCGCATCACACGATGTAGACACTGATTCAGTCAATTTGGTATCCTTGTCCCTCACGGTCTGGGCCTCTTGCAAGGTTGTTTGTTCGAGGGAATCTAAAATATGGTTTACCTCAGACCTAAATTTCTTTACTTGACAAACAAATTTCATGTGGATATGTCCCATTTCATCATTTTTCTTCGATACCATTTTCTTCGTTTGTTGCAGTATTTGAGAAAGATCGGTTATAACGCTCATCAGGGATTTGTACTCTCCACTCATGTCGAAATCAATCGCAATATCGTCGATATATTCTACTGTACACTGCTTGTGTTTAATGGTAGCACAAACAGAACAGCAGCACTCATTATGGATTTTACAATAGTATTCAACTAACTTCCCATTATGTTCAGTACACATATTCTCCTCCGAGGATAACTTCTGGTAAGGCATACTGTCTCGATCTAGGAGATGATGATGTTTCAGTAATTTAGCTTTTCTGTGTGCTTTAGTACAGGTGTCACATAGGTATTCGTTGCAAACCGTACAATAAAATACCGCGTTTTCATCGTCATCTTCACCTTTACACGGGTCACATAAAAAAACACTACTCAAGTCATCGCTGCCTACCTGTCTCCTCCCTGATAGTTCCATGGTGGACAGAATTTACTGAAAGAAAGAAATATGTATATTGACAAGCATATTTAATTATCGACATATATTTGACAAATGTCTGCTAGTCAAGATTGTACACGTAGTAAGTTGTAACCAGATTTGCATTTCGAAACTAGTTCTAGGAATGTCAAGATAATTTGTTGAAATCAGCATCCAATAGTATTACTCCTTGTTATACGGTTCCTACAGGCAAAAGGTTATGGCGTTATACGTATGTTAATACAGGCTATTCAATAAAGATGTAAAGGACGTGGTTAAAGAAATAAGTACGTGTAATATTAATATTGATTTGTAACAACCGTTTCAACAGTATATCAGTAATACCACGACGTCTTCAGGGTAATTTGTCAGAACTTCCTGTTATATAATGACAATGAGGTGTAAGTCGTTATGCTATCCCCAACACCCAGAGTGCCAAGAAGGTAAGCCATTACTACCATTCTAAATGTATTTGGTATGACCAGACCTGAACAGGGAAGATCCTAATCTGATCGCAAGGAGATACAAGCTGATTTGGATCTCTCTTAGTCGAATAAGCCCGAATGTTAGTTTTCGTGTGACGAGGCCACATGTGTAATTATGAGTGAAGGATGGCTATGCAATGTAACAAGAACGACCTTCGGTTTTCATTTCAAATGTTTTTCAAAGTCGAGTTCATCAGATTCAGTGTTATTTCAGATATCAAAAAGATAAAGCTTAAAGTATAGGTTTATAGTTTGATATATACATTAAGTATATGGTCTATCATATTTTCAGATAACAAAAATGAAATAAATAGTGAATAGGTTATTAAAGCCAAAATAAAACAAAATAAAACTTACAATAATTTAGCCTGTCGATAATTGCTTTATTATCCAATCCGTTCAACGTTTAAACAGCTTTACCGTATCTACGCTGAGTGTATAATGTATAATTGCTTAAAGATAAAAAAGTTTACAAATGAACACAAATCAATATCGTCTATTATGTAAACACAAAAAGGGTAGATGTCATGTTAGCTATCTGATTGTAATACTCATTGCAGCAGAAATTTGTGAAGAGTGTAGGTTCAGATCAGACTGTGCATATGCTTAATATAAACGAAACCTTCACATATCTCAAAAAAAAATATAAAACGAATTTATTTTCAAATTTAGACAAACCTCGGTGACTCGAATTCGCAAGTCCAACTAGATACAGTTAATCTTATCGGAAGGTAGTATGGAGGATTCAATGTTAAACGATACGTCAGCGAGGAAGTTTATAATCCTGACAATATAGCTCGTGTGAACGAAATGAAAACGCATAGGTAAGAATGACGAAGCATACATGAAACATCACATAGCGTAGATCTTGATCAGACTATATTGTCGGATTATATACTGTTTGGAGAGACAATGCTGTGCCCTTTTGCAATGACATGACTTATTTTAAGTATAGAACATTACACGGTTATCAAAAAGATAAAAACAAATAATGAATACATTATAGAATGTAAGACATAATATACTGTATGAAAAACGAAACAGTGTGACAGAAATACAAACAAATCTTTCAAATGTTCGATTAATTGCTGTTTACGCTGCATTCAACAACATTTAGTTATATCACGGCATTTCCTTGGTTAGTTACCAGTACTACTTGTCCATTTGTCCTAACACAGGCCAGTTAGCCGTAATACTTACCCCGCAACCCTGAGCGTCAGGATGGCAGCCATTACTACTTTTTCTAAAAGCATTTGGTATGACTCGGCAGGGGATCGAACCCTCGACATCCCGCACCCACGGCGGACGCTCTACAACTACACCAACGAGTCGGTATTTTTGAAACATATTGCAAACATATACCAAATAAGGACATCTTAATAAGACTGTTATCCCTTTACAACTCAATCGCGTTTGTTGAGAAATTGACAGCAGATGCATTGTTTAAAACATTGTGGAAAAAGAAGCTGCTTATACTGTTTTAACTTCATATGATTATTGTACTTTCATTAATTGAGAGATAAATTATTTTACCCACATGTCTTTAAAGTCGTCTGATGCAGGTATGTTGTATGTGGGGGTTGGTTAAAGATGTATCACTGTAAACAACGTAGACGGGGTTTGAGTATTTTATAGTGTATGTTGTTTTCAAATAAAATTTGGGGGCTTGTATGCAAAAGTGTTGAGTCAATAAGCAAATGTTGACCATAAACCCTACCTTGACCCATTTTCCAGACATAAATAATGTTGGAATACGCATATAAAACCACAATATCAAATTTGAATATGAAGCTTGTTTTTCAAATGTACAGTATTCGTTCTTTTTAAATCACCTGTGCAAATAAACAAAACGAGTGTGTATCTCTAACATTTACAACTGTTCAGCCTTTTCCTCATACACGTACAGCACATCTGCAGCAGACGACTTTAAACACGTCATCAATATTTTCGAATATAATACTTTTAACACTTTTTAAAGCAGAAATGGTTTCTTCTGATCAGATATGGACTAACGTCCTAGCATAGGCTATAGTAGGTATAAGTAAGAATCTTGAATTGTAGTCCTAATTCATTCAACCCCACCCCATCCCCTTTATGTGATGATTAACCCTTTTCCTACATACCGTGAATCTGCAACTGTTTCTGCAATTGAAAATATGAAGCAGACGATCTTGAAAACAACTGTTAAAAAAAAATAAGGGAATTGTCTATAAATACAAGTTTAATTTTCGAATAGAGTTGGAAACATTGTGCCAAAAGTTGACTGTTACAGATGCGTTTGCATAAGAGAAACAGGGTAGGCAATATGGGGATCCTTTCACATATTATGCGGTGCATATACTCTGGTTCAAAGAGTCCCAGGTATTTTAATACTGCGATACATTATACAGACCATCCTTGTGTTTAAGCCCTTATCACGTCGCCTGTATTGACATGGATACACATAAGAATCTTTTCTACGTCGTTTACCCGTCTGTTTGTCCCTTAGTATGTCTGTCTGTGTGACCTTTACTCCTTACACGATGCACATGTTCTGGTACAGAGACTAACAGGTATTTCAACAATGTGATACATTAATACAAGTTTTAAAGTATTTCATCATATAAGCATTGGAAATCTCTGACAACGTTTATTGCAGTGACGTTGTATGTGTTTAGGCCGTTATCCAAATTGTTTCTCAACATGATATATCGCGGCGACAGTTCAATTATTCATGATCCCTTTACAGGTATAACCTGTATAAACCAATCATACAAAGAAAATAATTTAACATTTAAAAATTGTTTTAAGAACAATACACAGTATCCTCTCTTATCTACATACGGTCCACGTCATGTGAGCTATCCGATTACAATACACATTGAAATTCAGTCTGACAACCACTACTTCATTATGACGAGTATCCTGTTCAGTTATATCACAACAGTTAGCAGTTACTCATGAGTTTCATTAATTTCTGTCAACCACTTCTCCAGTATGACATGAATCTTGTACAGTTTTATTACGCATGCTAGCTGACCTACCCAAGTGTTTTATTGCTTTCTGTCAAACCTTACTCGAGTATGACGAGTATCATGGTCAGTTATATCAAGGCGGCTAGCTGACCAACCCTTTTGATTAATGACTTTAAGTCAACCACTAATCGAGTATGACGAGTATCCCTGTCAGTAATATCAGGGCGGCTAGCAGACATAGCCATGTGGTTTACGGCTTTCTGTCAACTTCTACTCGAGTATAACAAGGATCTCGGTCAGTTACAGCATGGCGGCTAGTAGACCTACTCAAGTGTTTAATGACTTTAATTTAGCTTCTACTCGAGGATAACAAGTATTTCGGTCAGTTATACTATGGCAGCGAGTTGACCTGCCCACGTAATTTATGACTTTCTGTCAACTTCTACTCGAGTATAACAAGTATCTCGGTCAGTTAAATCAAGGTGGCTAGTTGACCTACCTATGTGTTTTATGGATTTCTGTCAATTTTTACTAGAGTATAACAAGTATCTCGGTGAGTTATATCGGGGTGGCTAGTTTACTTGCCCATGGGTTTTATGACTTTCTGTAAACTTCTACTCGAGTATAACAAGTATCTCGGTCAGTTATATCAAGGCGGCTAGTTGGACTACCAATGTTATTTATGACTTTCCTTCAACCACTACTCAAGTATCACGAGTATTCTAATTATAACGAATATTCCGCTCAGATATATCACGCCGGCAAGCTGATTAATCCATGTGTTTTATGACTTTCTCTCAATTTCTACTCGCGTATGACGAGAATCATGGTCATTTATATCACGCCGGATAGCTGACCAATCTATGTGTTTTATTACTTTCTGTTAACTTCTACTGGAGAATGACGAGTATTTTGGTTAGTTATATCACGGCGGCAAGTTGACCCTCTAATGTGTTTTACGAATTTCTGTCAAGCACTTCTGGAGTTTGACGAGATCCGAGTCATTTATATCATGGCGACTAGCTTACCTACCTATGTGCTATATGGCTTTCTGTCAGCCACTAATCGAGTATGCCGAGTATCCTAGTCATTTATATCATACCGATGAGCTGACCTACCTTTGTGTTTGATGACTTTCTGTCAACCACTTTTCACGCATGAAGATTTGTTACGCAGGCTTATTTAACCGTATTCTTGATACCGACGCCATTTTGACATGTTGACTCCTTCTACCCGAGAAAATTGTGAGAAAGGAGAAATTGATGACAACAGATGATTGCCTAATACGCTTAATAGGAGTTTTGACAACAAGGTAAATCTGATTATTAATTTAATCATGTCGGCAAATTCATTTAACACTGCGTTATATACCGTATTAATCCATTTGCACAACTGAGGCTAATTCACAATTATCTTAATCGGACACAATGTATGGCGGAGACGGAATTAGAAATCACAATCTCTGGATCGACATAACTAGACGTTACAAACAACACGAACTCAAATGCAATTTATCCCGAATATTTATCACGCACGCTAAACCGACCCTCTGAGCTGATGGCATAACTATCATTTACGATTAAACTACATGTGTATAGCAAACTTTCGCCATAGCCTTTTTTGGGTCGCTTCTTACACATACGAACTGGAGTGCTCACATTGTGGAAGGTTATGCATACATGTACATGTTCGTTGTTTTGAAATGTCTTCTAAAGTCAAATCACAAGATTCAGCTTCATTTTAGATACGTAAAGGTTAGACACACATTATTCCGACTTTCCAGTTACTGAAAGTTATTGATTCCAGTTAAATTCAGTTTTCAACGGTATTTCAGTTATATCACGTCTAGTTCATCTACAGTGGGTTTCATGAATTTCGCGCACATATTTATCTCAAACAATATTTTCTTTTCAAACAACTGACTATCTTCTTACATTCAGCCTATTCAACCCTTAACATGCTACATCAAGTGCATAATTACACAAAACTAAACGACAATCGAACTTACAATTACTTGTACTGTCGATATAGTCTTCAAAATATAATCCTACTTCACAACTACAATCATGCAACTTTTTAAGCAGAACATTCATATCAATGATGTTGTTCAAAATTATTGTGTACAACAAATTCAAATTTGGCAGTTTATATTCGAACAAAAGACACTATCGTCCAATTTTTCAAAAAGCTGACGGGTATTTACTTCATACTCCAGTACACCTTGCAGTTTGATCTGTAAGGTTGGTTGTGTGTCTTTTTTGTAGCTAAATAAGGGCTTTAAATAATGCTTATGTTATGAAGAATACCTATGTGATAATGATGTGTGTCTACCATTCAATCTTACGATTAGTTTTCTTTTGTAAAATTAAAATAAATGCTTACACAAAATTTATTTGATCGATATAGCCAATAGTACGTCTACCAAATTAAGCAACACCTAAAAAAGCGCGTTAAACAAACTAATTGGCACTATAGATGACATTTAAAAGTATTAAATAAAGGAAACATTACTATTTAAGGAAAAGTTTCCAGTTTTCCAGTTTTTTCCTAAAGTCGTCTGCTATAGAGGCGTCTTAATCGTCTGTATGTGTGAGCGGGTTAAATACATAGTTGAATAAAAGATAAGGTGATTAATCTATATATAGCTATATGTTAATACAGTTATGGTAACCAATCGATGGTTAAAGGAACAAGTTAAATTATGTGAACAGTCTAGACCCAGGTCAGGCTGTGAATACGCACAGTGTGTACAATATCTACACTGTTCATGTTTAACTTACACAGGTTTCTAAAAATATGTCTGTCAACGTGTGTAGATTCTGATAAGACTGAGCAGATGGCCAAAGTAATCTGAACCATTGCTGATTTGAAATATCAACTCGTATATTTCCTCAAAAAGGTTCACAATGATTAAATAAGTAGCACATTCCGATACTATTCAAAGCGTTTTAACTTTGTTCAACTGCTTTCATACATTGGTCGGGCCATAGTATGGTTTAAGAGATAGTTTATGTTTAGTTTTGTAAGGGCTTAATGCTGTTTTCAACATTTTGATCAGTTATATCACTACGACAGAACTATTATACATGTTCGCTGGGTGACGAACTGCTACAAGAAAATTCGCCTTACCCAAGGGAAATCCACACAATGGCACTTCACCCAATGGTACTCCGAACAATGACACTCCTACCAAATTGCACTGCTACATGACATTAGAGTCCTCAAACACTTGCAACTTTATTATACAAGCTTAATTGGGCAACATTTGTCGAATTAATAATCAATGTCACAGCATAAGAATACCATTACCCCTTTTCATCACGCACACGAAGTTTGACGCGCTTGTATTAGACGAATTTGAAAACAGTGTGGAAATGTTTTCTCAAACCAAATAACTGTACTCCCCACGAGAGTTGTTTTAATTTTCGTCAGCTTCAGATTATATTTGTGTGGGAAAGGTTAAAATACGCATAATAACCAGTTTGATTGGAGAACCACGCGTTATTTTTATTGTGCGATTAAATTGTTCCTCCTGCGACGGATATTAAAATATATAAGATCAATTCGAGACTATCTTTAATTTTGTATACTCAAATCGAAGTCTTCTACCTGTAAAACGTTTAGAAAGTGTGACAATTGAGTGTTGAAACGTATTGATTTACATGGAAAATAACTTAATTGATGTCATGTGACCTAAAGAGCGTCCAGATTGTGTGTCATTCGAGAGGCAAAGTCAAATTGGCCTAAATTGTTACAGCTTTGTTAAAATGCCGAAAGAATACTTAAAATGCACTTCGAACCCACCTCGAATCTGGCACATTCCGGGTGTCTTAGCTCTTGAATGCAGATTGAATGCAGCTCGAATGTAGTTGGAACATAGTAGGAATATTTAGAATGCTGTTAGAATACAGTCAAACTATTTAGAATGTACGTCAACTGTCGTATGAATACGGTTGGATTGTTGCCCGAATACCGAATGCCCGAATACCGCCAAAAGTCATGCGACTCCTAAATACAATCTAATACAGTTCTAGCAGCTGGCCGCGTTTGTATACGAATATATACAGAGGATTACCGTTTGGGTTCTCCCTCGAATGCGATCAACATGTTTCCAATGCTGTTAGAATGTTGTCAGAAAGCAGTTAGAATACACTTTAAATGCTGCTCGATATTTCTCCACTACGAATGCACCTCAAATGTTTTGAGCATGAGTAAAACATTCGGATTTGCGACAAAAATGGACCAGATTATTTGGAATGCACTCAAAATACTGGCAGAATTGTTAGAATACACTTCGAATATCCAGGAAAATAACACGAATATTCATTACGACGACATTCCGGCTCATTCTGTCCCTAGTGTTACTAGGCCTTTATTATTATATTAATTAAACAAATAATGGCGCGAGTCTGCCTTTTTTATTGAATTTCTGTGCGTGACTCGAATAAGAAGATTAGAAGGATTGACCATTTGCGTGATGGTAGAGCGTCCGCCTCGGGTGCAGGAGGTCGCAATTGGTAACAAAGACTTTCCATCCTTGGTTCTCTGGATTGTGGGGTTTGTTTAGTAGGGTGGTCTGTCCCATAGATATTCAATATTTATGTGTTTGTATAGGGGGATATTTATGCTGCCTTTCTATAGAGCTAGCTCTATAGCAAGGCAGTATAAGTATCCCCTTATACAAACACGTAGCTACATATTTGCTATCTATGGGACAGACCACTATACTTCGTAAGCATTACGACTGACTCACCGGTGTCAACATACATTAACCAGTAGTACAGATTACCTATTAAGGAACACCGTGATATAACTGAAAAAATTATAGAATGCGATGTAAAACCAGACAAACAAGCACAAGTTAAGGTTTTGTCTGTTGCTATCCCTAACATCTTGCTATCTTGTCACTTATTCAGTCATTATGTGAGTATTTGGGTGATAGTATAAAGTGACTATAGACCATAAGAAGGTTGTCTAATCTAAATCGGCAAAACTTAGTTTTAAAAAACTACACTCATTACCTCCCTGGTCGGCCAATGATGATTAGCATTGACAGGGACGTAGATAAGAGGGATAAGTAACTAAATTATATACTAAAATATCACCCGTGCCGTCATGTGTAGCAAGTAAAACTAAACAACCGTGCAAGATATGAAAATAAAAAAATAATTTTCTGGAAGTTTAAACATTTTTCTATTGCAGAAGATAAAAATATTTTAACATATTACAGGTTTTGATAATATGTTATCCGTATGAAAAATGTCAGTCTATAAATTTTTGGAAAAAATAATATAATTCAGAAATCCCAATATCGGTGTCTTTTAAAACAGTCATTGTTCAAAATACAAAGACATTCCAGTTATTCATTGTATCTCTGACTTAAGTTGAAATGTTAAGCTTTCAGAATATGTATTTTTTGTTTATGTGCTAAATGTGACTTCAAAGTTTTATTTGCTTCAAAATGTGAAAATTTGGACAATTTTATTTCTATGTGTGATATTTTAACCAGATAACAGGTGTACAGGTGGAGTTGCCTATCCCTCTTATCTACGTCCCTGGCATTAATAAAGTTTAGGAAATAAAATTCTTGACAATTATGAAATACAAAGGAATTATAGTGTGATTATCACATGTTATTGAAAATCACAAACTAAATTCAATGGGACGGTTTTATTTAAACTCAACCCCATTAAATCGGAAGTGTTAAGCTAAAAGGACAGTACGCTATGCTACCATCTATGCGTGTTTGTATCGCCTCCTTTCTGGTTTGGCACGGGAGGTAATAAAAACATTGATAAACGATGCATTAATCAACAACGCGGAAGGAATTAGAAGATTTACCAAAAAGGAAGACTTTTGTCGTAATAATTGTTATCATGAAATTTGATTCCCAGCATAAGTTTATTTTACATATTAAGATGTACATATGTTATGCACCGATTCACCAAAGCGATTGAAGGTGTAAACAAATGTGCTTATACATCTATAGCGTTTGGTAAATCGGCACATGAGTAAATATGACATTAACTCAAATATTGCATGGTAAAAAGATCGGAATGCGCAAATGCGTTGGTTGAACTTTTTCTACACTGGCATTTCGGTAAGCTTTAGTATAGCTCATAATTATGAACAACTGCAATTGCAGTTTTTATTCCAAAAATACAGCCAAAGGTTTTCATTTTGTAATTCGTTTGCTTTGCTCGTACTAAACGAATGCTCAATTTCCCACAAACACCCGCTCCCACTTACACTTATGTTGTAGTAGATGACTTTAAAAGCACATTGGCACAGTCATGGAAGGTGTTCATAAATGAAATTGTAATTATCAAAACTGGGTTGAAAACAGTACGGCAAAGTGTGGAAATGCTCATTGTGATGTAACATGTATCTTTATTCATAAAAGTAAACATGAAGATCTGTCCACGCATCATTACTTTATGATGCATATAATAAATTGTTATATTATATACTGCTTTAATTTATTATCATTGTAGTTTCAGAACAGTTTTACATGGATGTTCATAATTATATAAAGCATTGCACAGAGTACAGAGTGGAGCGCAGCGGGTATACAATCGAGTGCAATGATATGCTATTGATGCATCGCTCTGTCCTATAAACATATACTGAAGTATTTGCAGCGTGCAATGGTTGATCTTTCTCTACACTGCCAGCAACATAATAATGATTGTTTTTTTTGCCACCGATGGGAGGATAGCTTGTTAGATGTATGTTATTGTCAATGTTTATCAAATCATAATTTCTGATAAAAGGTCAGTGACCAGTTTGCAGGATACACATGCCGATCTGGATCTACACTTGTCGCATATTCCTTGTAGTTGAGTTTCCTGGAGTGCAGTTCACTAAGAGTCAGTTTTGTGATATAGTACTATATCTTTTGTATAAATCAGTCAGTCCTATACAGGGACAGTGAACGCTTTGCAGGATGCACAGTTTGATCTGGCTATACACTTGTCGCACATTCCATATGATTAATCGTCTTGGAGTGTAACCCAATAAGAGTCCGTTGTGTGATATAGTATTATATCTTTTGTATAAATCAGCCAATCTTATAAAGGGACACTGAACTGTCTACATGATGCACAGCTTGGTCTGGATCTGCACGTGTCGCTTATTCCTTAGGGTTGATCATCCTGTATATCCACTCATATACAGTAAGTTCTGTAATAAGTGATTATGTCTTTTGTATCAGTTACTCTATCTGATAAACATAAACTTTGTTCTTTGCTGGATTAGCAATTATAGGGAGTTGACTGATAAACAGTTTGGTATCTCTTTCGGAATATATAACTGCCTGTGGACGTATCATCCCCAGTGTTCCATCTTGTACTACTCGTATCGTCGCACCCTGTGGTGAGATAATATGTATGTTATCTGAACAATACCAAGCTAAATAAATATCACCTTCTCTATCTACTGCCAGACCTTGCGGAAACATTAGTTCGTCATGTTTATATACATGTTTTACAGTACCAGTAAGGTCCATACTCGTTACACTGTGGTTACCCTTGTCTGATACATATAGTGTTTTCTGATCTGTACTGAGTGCAATATTACATGGCGACTTAAATAGCTTTTTTCCATTCTCATCTACTTTAATTGTGTTTAGTATGTGTCCATATAAATCAATTATCTTTATGCAGCCTGGATTATAAAAAGAGCAAACAAATGTTTTGTTTGTAAAAACAATACCACGACTCTGACCACCAATGTCCACTTCCTTCACAACAGACAATGTCTTACCAACCTTTATGAAGACGAGTTTGTTTCGACATGTAACGACGATCTGATCTCGTTCTACACGTGTTATATCCCATGGCTCTGTAGGTACTTTTGTAGAGGATATCACTTTATTACTGTTAATGTTAACAACCTTTACATTGGAGTTGTTAAAATCAGCCAAAGCCAGCATGTTATTCTCTAACATTACTCCTCCTTTAATCGAGCATCCGTATTTACTTGTATCTGTAGAATGCTGGATATCGATTTCACCAACATATCTCAATGATACCGACTTACTTGGTGCAGACATTTTCTCAGTTCTTGTATCAATCTTTGGTTTTCTTTCTTCTTCCTTTCTATCCTCCAATTTCCCAAGACTGTTTACAGCTTTGATAGACTGAAGAATGGTCTCATTCGGCCGAAAAGAGTATTCCCGTATTATACACTGTTCATTTAACTCTGCATTTAAGCTTTCGTATTGTTTGATTTGACTTTGAGCCTTTTTAGCAGAGATCACCAATTGTCGTTGTTGTTTGTACTGTTTATGTTTGGCAATACTACTAAACATCTCTTCAAGGTCAGAAATCATCGCATCACAGGTCAAAGACGCGGATTCGGTCAAATTGGTGTCCTTGTCCCTCACGGTCTTGGCCTCTTGTAATGTTATTTCTTCCAGGGAATCTAACATATGGTTTATCTCGGACCTAAATGTCTTCACTTCAGAAACAAATTTCATTTGGATATGCCCCACTTCATCTTTTTTCTTCAATGCCATTTTCTTCGTATTTTGAAGTAAAAGGGTAAGATCGGATATTACGTTCATCATGATTTTATACTCTTTACTTGTTTTAAAGTATATTGCAATATCTTCTATATACTCTACTTGACACTGTTTGTGTTCAATGGTAGCACAAACAGAACAGTAGCAATCGCCATGGATTTTACAATAGTATTCCACTAATTTATCTTTATGTTTAATACACATATTTTCCTCCGACGAAGTAAACTTCTGTTTTGGCATGTTGTCACGATCTAAGAGATGATGATGTTTCGATACGTTAACTTTTATGTGTGCTTTAGTACACATGTCGCAAAGGAACTCGCTGCAAACTGTACAATAGAATATAGCTTTTTTCTCTTCATCTTCGCCTTTACATGGGTCACATAGAAGACCAGTACTCAGGTCATTGCTCCCTTCCTGTATTCTCCCTGATACCTCCATGGTGGACAGGATTTACTGAATGTACTGAAAGAAACCAATACTTTCAGTGCATCTGAACAGGCATGTACAACTCTATTAACACAACTTACAAATAACATCTAATCAAGATGTTACACGAATTTGTAAAGCGAACATCAATTCTTTACTTAG
Organism: Serripes groenlandicus; assembly: GCA_031761405.1. Taxonomy (NCBI): domain Eukaryota; kingdom Metazoa; phylum Mollusca; class Bivalvia; order Cardiida; family Cardiidae; genus Serripes; species Serripes groenlandicus. The sequence continues at coordinate 2,775,093 of JASEVX010000021.1, forward strand.
CAATTACTTGTTCAATATATTAAATGATTGTTATCTCGTAAACTTGAGAGTCAATGTCTTTTATTTGTTAAACGTAAGTGCCTCGAAAGGAGAAAGTATCATAAATATTCACATATACTACTTATATTTATACAAATTAACACAAGCATGACAGCGCCATAAATACAGCTACGTAGTTAGATGTTACACGAATTTGTAAAGCGAACATCAATTCATTACTAAGCAATTACTTGTTCAATATATTAAATGATTGTTATCTCGTAAACTTGAGAGTCAATGTCTTTTATTTGTTAAACGTAAGTGCCTCGTAAGGAGAAAGTATCATAAATATTCACATATACTACTTATATTTATACAAATTAACACAATCATGACAGCGCCATGAATACAGCTACGTATATCAAAATAAAAGGGCTAACTACATGTTCGCGAAATTACCTTATGTGTTATCGATCTTAATTGTCCATTGTACTATATCATATGTTATTGCACGTGTGATTAATACGAGCATTCAGGAAGCCTCGTGTTTTTTTCCATCCAATAGCAAACTCGTGCAGAAGCACCCTGCAGTTTTTAACTGATGGGAAAATATCACTAGGGATAGAATGTCGGTATCAAAAGTTCTATATAATTAAGATATCTATATAATCAAATCAAACCTTGAAAAGTTCAAAGAATACGTAGCATTTTAAGAAAGTTTTATTATTGTAACCCTTTCAATTCTGTAATTTAAACATGCACGTGCCAAACTGAAAGAGGCAAAAGCCAATTCTAGGAGTATCAAGATAAATTGCTCAGCATCTAATAGTATTGAGTTTGGTCAGACGGCGCGCATCATCGGTAAGTTAGGCTTCAACCTCATAAATTTAGTACATGGTCTAACACCTTAACTTTCTAAGTTACTAAGATGTATGGGTTTTGAGTCTGATATATACATGTAGTACATGGTTTATCGTCTTTCTAGGTTACGAAAAAAAAAGTATGGGTTTATAGTCTGAAATATGCATGTAGTACATGATTTATCGACTTTCTAGGTTACAAAAAGGTATTGTTTTTTTGTCTGACATATTCATGTTGTACATGGTCTATCGACTTTTCAGGTTGCCAAAAGGTATTGGTGTATAGTCTGCAATATTCATTTAGTAAATAGTCCATCGAAAGAGCGAATAAAATAATGTAGTCAAAATAAAACAAAAGTGAACTTACAATTATTTATCCTCTCGCTATATTCTCCAAAAATCCAATCCGTATAACTTAGCAGTTTAACAGCTTTGCCCTATTCACTTTGTAAAACCGAACAAAACACTGCCTCTTCTTTTACATTCTCATTTTAACAATCGACATCATGTGAGCTATCAGATTTCTATACACCTATAAATGTTATCTTTAACTTGATTTCTTATGGCTCTATCTTGTTCTTCAACCATCGCTGGACTGTGTGTTAGCATGCGACATTGTGCACATTCGGTTATGACTTATGGCTACTGACTTAGACTGTGCTTATAAAGTGAGCACAACCTAAGAGATGTTTGTCAGCAAATGAAGCCGAAACAGAGCTTAATCCGATTTACGACCCCTTGACTTGGAAATAATTAGATTGTAGAGTGTAAAATGTTTGTATCGCACATGTCTCTAGTAGTAGTTAAGTTAAGGAGATGAAACTTAACAGGAATACAATGTTTTTTGAAGATATGCACGTAGATTTTCCATTCGGTACAACAATATACCAATACAATTTACACATAAAACATATTAATGTTTGTGATATTTATAAATTTGTCTGCTTTGAAAGCGTATTTATGTTTGAAAACACTTCAACAACTTGAACAGTGGTAGGACATTGTTAGAAAAGAATAGTTTCTTATCAAATTATTTTCCATTTTCTCGCACTGTTTTCAGATTTCTTCTGTATAAGAAAAGCCATTGGCTCAAAGCAGGTGTTACTGATCCGTTGTAATAAGTATATTCTCTCATGTTCTGTAAAAAGCTTTTCAGTTAGTAAAAAAGGCGTTAAGGTATACTACCTTGCAATAAAAATTAAAATGCCCGCTTACAATTCACTTCAGTGTTTCCGTAATCTTTTTCGTATACAGAGTGAAATGTGGTTATAAGAGCATGTGATGCCGCAATGATACGTATTGGGTAAGTAATCAGTTAAATCTGCCATTATTTACATGATATGATGTTTTAGTTTTGCCTGTATTTAAACTATTTAAGGCAGGACAATTTAGAGCTCACTTACTGCATTGAAATGAACATACTGTGTCAAGTCAAAGAGAAATTGAATATAATGTATATATCGGCTTATAAAACCATCTTTCAAATAAATCACTAAGCTGTAAACTGTTGTATGGATATTATACCCCTGGTCCTTTTTCCCAAAAACAGATGTCTTGTGATACCTTTGCAGCTGATAACATTTGAAAACATTGTGAGAGAAGACGAATTATTATAATAATCCATTTCTGTTTTCTCACAATGTTGCTTCTTCATCTTACGTCTATGTTTATATTTGTTAATGCTTACAATAATTTCTGTCAGATGTGTTTATAAAAGACAACGTAAGATATCATATCTAGTACACTGTTAAAAAGTTTCTATAGAGAGATTTTCCCCTTTCTCAATGGCAATGTCCTACTTGTATTACCAAACACAATACCTTATGATGAAAGAAAATTTATGTCTTAATATAGAAGATAAAATGCAAAATGAAAAACATATAGTTTTAGTTTACATTAGCTGCGCATAGTTACACAGAAACCATGGATACGGATTCAAAAAAAGCAATACTGTTTTAATGCAACTGACATGATACACAGTGAAACACCTCATTTGTAATGTTTTTGTATACCCCATTGTGTGGTTGTAAGAAAACCTACATGTGTTAATTTACATGATAATACAATTCACCCATTTTATCTGTCTGACATAATTTGTTAAAATCTTCCAATCTAACGACATCTTTTAAAACAAGAACATCAGAACTAAACAAACTAATGTTTGATTCGACATACTCAAGGGAAAAGTTGTGAAAAGAAGATATCAATAAACATGAGACATTTCTGTTTTTTTACCACACTGTTTTCGAAAAGATTGATATTGAAGAAGTTTCAAAGATTGCCTATATAAATAAGAGTTTCACTTTAGGGTTATAGACACAGAATATGCAAACTTTTACCAAACTATCAGTATACAGTAGTCGCTAACAGATAAAGTGTCTATTTACAGCTAAGCATTAGTCCCCATTAATATTTAAACACGAGTTTTACGTTCATGGTTGACGAAAGGACCGATCAGTCCAACAGTGAGGCCAACCTGGAGATTAAAAGAGATGGTTTAAACAAGTCTATGAAACTGTAGTTTTATTTAAAGGTCACTTTGCTAAGAAATGTATAGGGTCGACTGAACCTATAAGACACGTGACTGTGATAGAATCATTTAAACGGAAAAAATAAATTCAAATACAAACTAAAACAAACATATTTAACAACATTTAATTATCGTCTGCATTATGGTAGAGTCCATCCAAACTCGTTAAAGAAGTAATACATCTTCGAATCATTACGTAATAACTGTAAAAGTCAGGGACGTATCTAAATGTACGTAAACTGTAAGGTGTTTGACGTTCTTGTACATATACCCGTCCGATAAAAACGGCAAAACGCGTTGTTTATTTGTTCTGGTATATTTGTTAGGTATTAACATTACTTTCAACAGTATTTCAGTTATATCATAACGTTTTCTAATTAAATACCAATACTGTGAAGCTTATACGGACACAAGCGCACTAGTCGTTACATATCTACTATCTCCGCATCACTGGACGCCGAGGATGGAAACAACAACCAGTTTAGAAGTATATGGTATGACCCAACCAAGGCTCAAACATTGGTATCCCACACCTAATGTGGAAGTTCTAACTATTACTTTACCGAGAGGATAGAGCCATAAAGCTACCTCCAACACAGTAGGTGTGAAAGAACCATGGAGCTAGGGAGCATGCTAAACGGACGCTAATATATCTAAGCATACACATTATTTCCAACCAATATATTGTAAAAAACTATTCGACCGTGAACACGAGCATACATCACTCGGAATATTTTACTCGAAGTAGGCTACTATATATGGTACCTTCATAAATATTCTTTCTATCCATTCTCGCTGTTTGAACTAATCCGCGAACATTCGCGATGAAAGCGTACCTACCTAGTACAGGGGATCAAATGACACAGGCACGACTCCGCGGTCAATACATAGTGTGAATCCTAAATCGCCCCTGTTAGAGTACAGTGTTCTTATTTATATTTGTGAAAAGAGTTTCGTCTCAATTTGCCAACTGATATGTCAAGGATGTATTCATCTTATACACTTATTGTTTTCTTGTTATGCAATATCCATACGTTGAGTTTTATTTCATGGTAAACTGATATGCAAACAATGTGTGATGCGTTATTATCTGATGAATAATGGTCTAGAAATGCCAGTTTTTATGTGTAAAATTGAAGCTTGCATTTTAATCAAAACAAAAAAATTGCATGGTTTTTAAAACCGCTCTCAACATTTGTGTCAGTTATATCACGGCGTTTCCTTGGTAAGTTACCAGTACTACTGGTCCATTTGTCTTAAGAAGAGCAACACATTAATAATGCTAAATCTAAACAAGGTTGGAATATGCATACAAAACCACAATATCAAATTTCGAATATAAAGCTTGTTTTTCAATACACAGTAATCACCTTTGGGATATACAAAACAGCAAACATATTGCATAGCTCTGACATTTAAAACTGTTCGGCCTTTTCCTCATACATGTACAACAAATATACAGTAGACGCATTTTAATTTGTTTACACATTCTGAATGACAAAACAAAAAGGGCTAGAATTGTAGTCCCAATAGATGCAATCCCATTCCATCTTATGTGATGATTAACCCTTTTCCCACATACAGTAAATCTACAGCTGTTCATACATATAGCATGATATATCTATAGGTGCTACCTATTTACGAAAACAAACCCGCAAGATAATTATAAACAAAAATTAAAGAGCATACTTTGGCCATAAAAAAGGATTTATAAGTAATTGACTAGACCATAATAATGTTAATGTCATGTTTCTTGCATTATTAAAACATATTTGGAATTCGTATTGATGTTGTCTATTATTTGAACAGAAAATTATAATGAATTATACATGAGGGCCAAGATGATCCTTAATCGATCACCTGCATTATGGCAAAGAAGCAAATAGATCAGCCCTTTTCTGATGCCACCTGGCGACTGCCTTTTTCAACCAGTCAATATGACTGGAACAAATTATGTAAGGGGTCACATTTCTGCTAAACCCTTTCCCTATTAGAGACGGTTTCTGAGGCCTATGCAACAGACGATTTAGGAAAATATTGTCGCCACAAGAACAATTGCTTCTTATGAGAAAGTTATCCTTTTCCCACAATGTTTGATAAATAATTATACTTTGAATGAGTGAGTCAATAGCTCATGTATAGGAATATGGGGTCTTTCATGTTGATACCACTTTTTTGCGGGAAACGACGTCGCTCCATTGACGTTACGCCAAGATGAAGTGTAACGGAAATGACGTCACGTCCTTTTTTGGCTACGATACAGTCAAAATTTAGTTTCGGGCTTAGAAGGCTAATGCTGTCGTTTTTTTGACGAACGGGAAAACATATTTCTTACAGATTTCCATTTATTTTTAACTTTTCGTACAAATGTTAATTGCCACATAACACAGCACTTTTAAAATGATCTTAAATATTGATTTAAAAAAAAATGATTAAAAAGACGACAAAAAAAAAAAAATTCAATCCGTGTTTTTCTGCTCATTTTATACATACCCAAAATACCGATTTAAAAAAAAAAAAAAAAAAAGACAATAATTTGCAATCTGTGTTTTACGTCTGCTTTTTATACATATCCAAAATGGCGGCCCCCATGGATTTTTCCAGTTTCATTTCAGAAAGCTTCATGGGTTATTGAAAAAAAAAAAAAAATCTCACACCCGTTAACTATAAGCGAAAAAACCCATTTATGTTTTTTTTTCGTATTAGTAGCAGACAATATTGAACAGCTTGGCAAAAATTATGTAATTGTCTATAAATAAATAAGTTTAATTATCGTAGTTAAAAACATTGTGCCACAAGTTGCCCTCTACAAATACGTCTGCATATGAGAAAGGGGTAGCATGGTGGGATGCAACGATACCTTTTCATACATTACGCGATGCACATGTTCTGGTACAGGGAGTTACTCGTATTTCAATATTATGATACATTATACAGACCATCCCTGTGTTTTAACCCTTATAACGGCGCCGGTATTGTCAGAGATACACATGGGAAAAAAAATGTATAATGTCAATTTAAGATCATCTTTAATTTTGTATTGTTAGATCCAATATACGCACAGCGAAGTCTTCTACCTGTAAAAACGTCTACAAAGTGTGACAATTGATTGTTGAAACGTATTGGTGTCATGTGACCTAAAAAAGCGTCGAGTTAATACAACATGATAGGTCAATTTTGTGCTATCTGCAAGGATAGAATATGTTACTCGGACCAAAGGTTTAAACGCTTGTTTCGTGACATCGTCGGATACCTCGGTACTTTGATTATGCTCTACAGTGAATTCGTGTTCACTCGACATGGGATAATTCGAATATATTATTTAGCTCGAAACATTTCCTGAAATGGATCAGGCTTTTGTTTACACCGTAGCAGCAGTTCTGATACTAGCAATCATAACTACTCCTGCGCATTTTTGTTGATGCGATTGGATCACTGGTATGCTTTTTATCATAAATATTTAAATTAAATTACGAATCTTAATATGGAGGAATCCTTTGAACACGTTGATTACTCAACGTAACGTACTTATCCCGTTCGAGTTCGAGTCATAGCTAGTCCATTATACTTCGTCAACATATGAGCCAAATCACCCGAAAAATGATATTCGGAGGTTTTGACAAATGTAGATTACGATCAACACAAATTATTTTTTGTTTTTTGTGCAATTTCCGCAGATTTCTATCCTAGCGTTGTTGGTTTGGTGGTAGAGCATCTAACTCGGATGCGGGAAGTTGTGGGTTCGAATCCGGTCGGGTGATATAACATACTTTAAAATGGGGCTCTGGATTGTTTGGTAAGCATTACGACTGATATGATGGTGTCAGGATATTTGGACAAGAATTTCTGGTAACTTACCGAGGAAACGCGGTAAAATAAATAAACAATGATGAAGCGACGTATAACTCAATACAAGAAAGAAATATAGACTTAAATGAAGGTGTTGATCAGAGTGCATAGGGATGCTGATATAGAACTTCACTGGATGTTACGTCCCGAAGTCCAGTTTTCGTACGACTCGGTCTATATTATGAAATGATTATAACACAATGCATGTCGCGGCAGCCGACTATGCGTTCGCGAATGTGAGTATTACCTGTCAAAAATAGATTTAGTAATTAAGTGTTAAAAGCAAATTGTTATTTTAATTTCGTAATGCCACGATGACAAAATACATGAGATTAGAACATGGGGTAAAACTTTCAAAGTAAATTTTATATGAAGTTAAGAAGGTACAGGTAAATGTATGTATGGCATTTCAATGAATATTTTGTATCTCATATCAATTTTAAAAGAAAGAATGGCGTTATTATGCCTACTTTATCAAATCCCTGTGCGTGACTGGAAACAGAACTTTACAACACAAATGTAAATGGCAAAAAAAACATGTGTTGCCTCCATGAAAATATGTCGAATAAATAATTGATACATGGACGTGTATCAGGGTTAAACTCGGCAGGTGAAATCCAAAAGGAGAATGATTTGTTCTTGTTAATAATGTGACTTCAGAGTTATGTCTCTTTCGGTATTCTATTATCTTGAACGTATCAATTATAGTTATTTAATGTTAGGGGATAGAAGCTATTTCAAATATAAGGAAATATTGAAAACTAAAATAACTCATAACAATTGAAAAATTGATAAAAGAGATATATACAAAGTTAGAAAAATGACCTTTTCACAAACTCAATAATAAGCATTCATCCTGCATACTGTGTTTTTCTTCATGTTGATTTGTGGTATATAGAGAGACAATTAATGGACATGGTACCCGGGTTCCTAGGCCCAATGGACGGCCATTGGTCAGAACGGAAATTACGGTCAATAGAATGGTCTGTAACAATCCTGATCAAGTACACACTCGTAAACCCCGTTTAGTGTTCATGAATATACCCTAGATATGTCGGGAGATCAGGGTTCGATCCTGGCAGAGTCACACAAAGAACTTAAATGGGTAGCAATAGCTTTACACCTTGGTGCTCTGGGTTATGGGGAGAGCATATCAACTGATGTGTATTCCGGTTATGTGATTCAATAGAAGATAGTCCCCATAATTGCAATGAACCTGGAATAATGAATGAATGAATGAATGGTGTTTTAAGGCCCGTCGACAACTAAGGTCATTTTGGGCGCTTAATGATTTACTTACTGTAAATTATGAAATTATTGAAATATAACTAACCAGTTTATTAGACAAAACAATTAAACATGATGTACGCGATATTTAACATTAATATAAAACGACATGTAAAACAATGTAAAACAGAATTTAGGCAAACAAGCCAAACACTGCTATGAAATACTTAACATAAAGATAAACAATATCTGAGAAAATGCGGAACAGGATCTGTAAAAGTAATACATGTGCAAAAGCACGATTTAAGAAATAATCATATCTTATTAAAAATATTAATTTCCCTAAGGAAATCAAATACAAGTTCAGGTTTGACAGACTCAAAGAGCTGACGCATACTTTGAGCCTTGAAAAATCTATCACGTATTGGAGCGAAATCAGCACATTCCAGAAGAATGTGCTGTACTGAAAGTTGTGTAAAACATGGAATACACTGAGGTGCTTCCTCACCCTTCAGTAAGTACGCATGAGTTAACCATGTGTGCCCAATGCGTAAACGAGCAAGGACAATTTCTTCTCGGCGACAGGATCTAAAAGCTGACAGGCACTCACCAAGTACTGACTTGATTGAGTGCAGTTTATTATTTACTTGCTCATTCCAATCACTTTGCCACTTATCGTGAAGTAAAACATTTATTAAAGGTTTAAAATCGGTATAAGGTATTTTAAAAGGTAAAATATCTTGTAAAAGAGCAGACTTTGCTGCCAAGTCAGCATGTTCATTACCGTGAATGCCCATATGACTGGGGATCCAGCAAAATACTACATGTGCTGTTGCACAAATACGCGATAACTTAGAAAGGAGGTCAACAATAATAGGGTTATCTATTTTGTCATTCTGAAGTGCCTGCATAGCAGACAATGAGTCAGTAAAAATAATATATCGCCAATAACCGTCGGATTCAATATGGTCCAAAGCCAAATGAATTGCCTTTAACTCGGCAGAAAATATAGAAGCATTATTTGGCAACCGAAATGTTATCACATCGCCATCATGAACTGCAGCGGCAGCAGCCTTTTTTCCGTCCTTAGAACCATCTGTATAAATATGCTCAAAGTTATAATATGTATTTTTAATTTCCATATACTTGGACTTAAAAACAATAGGATCTGTGCAGGCCTTTTTATCAGTCGCAAGATCATAAATGAATGATGGACTATTTCGAGTCCAAGGTGGAGAATCTGAAATCTCCTGCCTCGCGATGTCCTCAAGATCAACATCAAGCTTAGCGACTTCGGGACCGTAACGGATACCAAAAGGCGGTATTACCCGTTCCTTCTTTAAAAATAATTCCTTGTATAAAGGTTTAAAAACAACTCTATGAGTGGGATTTGAAGGGTTAGACTTGAGTTTTAAAAGATACTGCATAGCTAGTTTTTGTCGACGTAAATATAAGGGTGGTTCATTGGCTTCTACATAGAGACTTTTGACGGGCGAAGTTCGAAAAGCGCCCAGGGCTAGCCGTAAACCCTGATGGTGAATTGTATCAAGTGTTGCAATGTATGACTTTCGTGCTGAGCCATAAACAATACATGCGTAGTCTAATTTAGATCGTATTAATGACCTGTAAAGTCTTAAGAGGACTTTACGGTCAGCACCCCAATCCATGTGGGATACAACGCGTAAAAGATTTAATGCTTTCTGGCATTTATTTCTAAGATATTTAATATGAAGAACAAAAGTCAGTTTCGGATCGAATAATAGACCAAGGAATTTAAATTCAGACACAACGTCAATACGAGTGCCATCTAGTGTTAAATCAGGATCTAGGTGGTGTTTACGAAGTTGACAAAAGTGCATACATTTGGTCTTGCTTTTAGAGAATTTAAAGCCATTTTCGTTTGACCATTTTTGCAAATTATTCAAAACTTGTTGCAGTTGTCTTTCAATTGTATGCATATGTTTTGATCTGTAGCAAATACAGAAATCATCAACATATAGAAAACATTCAACTCCAGGGTTAACAGATTTGATAATGTTATTAATCTTTACACTAAAAAGTGTTACAGAAAGAATGCATCCCTGGGGAACACCCATTTCCTGTTCATGTGGATCAGACAAAGTATCACCAACACGAACTTTAAACTGACGTTCATTTAAAAAAGCAGAAATGAAAAAAGCAAGGCGACCTCTTATTCCATAATCATAGAGGTCATTCATAATACCATATTTCCAGGTAGTGTCATATGCACTTTCTAAGTCAAAGAAGACGGAGACAACGTGTTCCTTTTTAATGAATGCTTCTCTGATAAAAGTTTCAAAACGAATCAAATGATCCATTGTGCTTCTATGTTTACGAAAACCAGACTGAAAAGTAGTAATAAGTTTGTTCTTTTCGAGAAACCAAACAAGTCTGTCGTTCACCATTCTTTCCATGGTTTTACATATACAGCTAGTTAAGGCTATAGGACGATAATTCCCAGGATTAGTTGTATCTTTACCAGGCTTGGGAATTGGAATAACGATGGCCTCTTTCCAAGATCTCGGGAGATTCCCGTTCGCCAAACCTGATTATAGACGTCAAGTAAACAAGAAAGGGATCGGAAAGGTAAATGCTTAATCAGTTGATAGTGTATATCATCTGAACCCGCAGCGGTATCATGGCACTTCTTTAGAGCCGATTTTAATTCTTTTAACGTAAAAGCTTTATTATAGGCCTCTTCATTTTTCGATTTAAAGTTAATTTTCCGTTTCTCCCTCTGCTGTTGAAATTTTTGAAATTTTGGAGAATAGTTTGAAGAGGACGACTTCTGTGCAAAGGAATCTGCCAACGTATCGGCAATATCCTTCTTTGAAGTAGCAACACCGTCCGAGGTGTTCAGATGACTCACACTAAGCGAACTGCTCTTTCCTTTTATTTTCCTTATCATGTCCCATGTCTTTTTGACAGACGATCTAGAATTTAATCTAGATACATACTGTCTCCAAGACGCACGTTTACTGTGCTTAATAGTTTTACGAGCTTTTGCTCTAGCTATTTTAAAGTATACATGATTTTGATGGGTTGGCCTCAGGTTAAACTGCCTTAAAGCCGATTTGCGTGTTCCTATAGCCTTTTTGCAATCCTCATCAAACCAAGGTTTGCAAGGGTGCTTTGGATTTGTCGAAGTTTGGGGAATTGCCTCTTTAGCAGCCTGATACATTAAAGATGTAAATAGTTGTGTAGGGTCATCACATTCCAAGAAAGCATCCGGATTAATGGAACGTTCACATCGCATCTGGAATAAATTCCAGTTCGCTTTGTGGAGCCTCCATCGTCTCGGTCGCCCCTGGACAGATGGCCCGGTTTCAGTGATAATTATAGGGAAATGATCACTTCCATGAAGGTCGTCTTCCACCTTCCACTTAAAGTCAACAAATATATCAGGACTACAAATAGAAAGATCAAGAGATGAGTAAGAACCAGTAGCAGGATGCAGATAGGTGTGAGATTTATTATTCAAAATACAAAGGTCATGTT